>JBBUKS010000100.1:1254223-1275343 GCA_038050645.1 Hedychium gardnerianum
CTGACTAGACTAGCCCCCGTGTTTTACCTCCTCCGTGTTGGTCATGGGACGGACTGGCAGGGGCGCTGAGGACGAGCGTTTCACCTTTTTATCACAATAAGTGAAATTTTTTAAGAAAAATATTCAAATTTTTTAAGAAATAAATTAGAAAGGTAATAAATAATCTATTAATTCACTAAAATTAAGATTTGATTCACACGTATCTAAAAATTGAAAAAAAGTATTGTCGCTACAATAATGTTGCTCCGGGATAATAATTATATATAAGTTGTTCGTCGGATCGGATAGGACGTCCATTTGATTAAACAATTAAAATGAAAATATAATATAATATTTATATTATATATAAATATTAATAATATTATGAGCAATTTTTTTTTTTGGTTAATTTTTTATATGGCTGGCGACTTGATCCACTCAACCTTCATCAATAATAATATATTGTTAAATTCAATTAATTTACAGCTGGATTATTTATAATCTCATATTGCAATGGTCGAATATTTAAAACAGCATAGTGATGTAAATATTGCAATTCCTACCCGCCGTGTATCTCCTCCATACTTATCACGTAAACTAGGAGGACTGATGTCTAATCTTCGATTACAGCGCCGGTAGTCTGACGGGGTAACTTCGTGTGGGGTGAAAGAGTTATTTCCTTAACGCAAACAACGCGTCGTACCCTGAGGAGACGGCTCCACCGTTTGATACATGATGGACGGCAGGAGGGGCCACCCGCTCGTCTTTGCTGGATGCGCCACGTCGTGGCGGGTCGAAGTCTACGCACGGCCGGTGAGTTTACCATGTCAAGGAATGACAGCCTGTCACCAGGCTTTTTCTTCCCTCGACCTTTTTTTCTTCTACCTCCTACCTTTTCTCTCTCCCCCTCTCCCTCCCCCCCCCCCCTCTCTCTCTCTCCCCGTCGTACTCATTGTTTCCCTCTTGCTTTCTCCTCCTTCCGACCAGGATTTCGCTCTGTGGCTTTTTGTATCTTGCTGTTTTCTGCCGTCTGTGGTCGGCTCCTGCGAGGGCTCTCGTTTGAGCCCCTGACCGTAGGATTTGGTCCTCTGCCGCCTCCGGAAACGAGGAGCTTAATTGGAGATCTTGTCCGGAGGGGATGTAACTTTGGTTCATGCGATTGTCTTGCTTGGGAGGTAGATTTTCTTCTCTTTTCCTCCGCTTTGTCTTCGTCTATTTGACTTTTTCTTTGGTGAAAATTGTTTGTAATTTGGTTGAGAACGTGGTTCCTAGGTCGTATGTCAGTTTTGGGTTTCTGATGAATAAAAGGCACTGAGTTACTGCTTTCAAAATAATAAGGGTTTCCCCCTCGAATAGTTACCACGTCCTGGTTTCCGACATTGCATTATCCAATTGTTTTTTTTTTCTTCTGGTTTTTATAGCTACTCTGCTAAGAATGTTGTAGAAATTTTGTAATTTTGACCGATTTACTTTAAGCTTGTTATCTGTTATTTATTTTTTATTTTTTCAAATTTCTGGGTTGCAAGCAATAGGTATAGTCCAACTAAACCTTCCTATGTGTTTTTGGAATTTGGAAACACAAATTTGATCCTCTGTCAACAATTGGATGCTGTGTTTGAAGATGGAACTATGGTGGATGAAGGTCTAACATACTATGCTCTGATGCAAATTATCGTTTTTTCTATTAAGACTAATAACCAGTTCCATCTGTTTTGCCATATTGCAGATAGGTACAGGTTAATTCTTTAATTACATTAGAATTTCTGGTTATTTGCTCAGTGTTCCATGGCTTTAATATTTGAAGTTTAGATTGTGGATTAGATGGGAAGTTTTAATGTATTGATGTTGTAACCCCAAGTAACTTGATGTTGACTCTTTTCTCTTCTTAAGGAGTTTAGTTCCCTGAAACTTTAAGGTTTGGGGGTTGGTATTTTTCTTAATCTTTCTGTAATGTTTTACTAATACAATGGTCATGTTGTGGCAACTGGATTCATTCTATGAACTCTTTGAAGTAGGGTTTTCATATTATTCCAACTGTCATTGTACCTAATGTTTTTTAAGAACGAACAAAAAATTGAGACATGGGTGGACGCCCACATTCCTAATTATATTTTCACTAATTATTTTCTTATAGAGCATCAGAGGAATAGAACACACAAGACCAACCTGTTTTAGTTTGCCTTACCATTTGGACCTGATATTTAGACAACCTTAATCACTGTTTCTATTTTGGAAAAGTAAACTATATTCTTATGTTGCATGATGATTCGGGAGAACTAATTTGACAAATTTGTTACAGCTTGTTTGGTTTCTTGTGAAAATACATCTTTGCTTCGGAGCAAATATATGAGCATACTTTTGGGTCTTCTTGGATTCAATCCTGGCAGATAGCATGCTTGGAATCTGTTTTTCAGGTGATGCTCCTGACACGTCTTGCCACCGATGTATTTGGTATACTGACAATTTCCCTAGTCTTGCTTGCGGTTGTCCTTGGTCTAGTATGCATATTCCACTCCTTGTACTTCCAATTTTGCATCAGGAGAAGGCATTATCGACAACTGAACTACTTTAATGGGCCCTGGGTTAGCCGTATTATTCTAATTCTAGTTTGTATTTGGTGGGGTTTTGGAGAGATTATCAGGCTGAGTTACCTGAAATCTAAAATAGTCTCTGATCGAGCATGGCAGAAAACCATCTGCAAGTTCTATGTCGTTTCAAATTTAGGATTTGCAGAACCAAGCATGTTTCTTTTGCTATCATTCCTTCTGCATGCTGCATTGCATGAGTCTGGCACACTTAGTCCTCGATGGAACAGGAAGACCCTAAGTTATGTGCTCCTTTGCTGCATGCCGATTCTTTCCATGCACTTTGCCCTTGTTTCATTTGGACCAAAGTATAGCAATGAAGAGAGTAATGCCAAGAAAAGAAACATAGCAAAGTTCTTCAGATATGTTGGTTCTTCATCAAATGGTGACACTATATGCATGTATCCCCTATTAAGCACTATAATTCTTGCGTGCTTTTATGTTCTGCTGATTGGCTATGTTATATACATTTGCACAAGGCTGTTGTCTTTGGTTATCAACAAAGGTCTGCGTCGAAGGATTTATGTGCTGGTAACGCCAGTAATCATTCTTCCATCCAGGGCTGCTCTTCTCTCACTGTCCATTCTTCCTCCGCCAGGCAATGGGCTGTATGAAGGCATTGTGTTTTTAGCTTTCTTTGTTCTGCTAACTTCCATCACGGTTGGGGTATTCATGCTGGTATATTTCCCTGTAGCAGATTCCTTGGCATTGAGAAATGTAGGTCATGTTGAAACCGAAGGGATACCATATGATGATTACTATTATGATGGTGTATCTCTCATTTCTAACCAGAGCCATCAAGATGTAATCAGGAACTCTGATGAATCTCCCCAGTGTGCCTCCATACCCTTTTAAAGTATGAAGTCGTAAGAATTTCTTGCATCAGAGGTTCCAAAGGCAGGTTTTCACACGGCCTTGTAAAGCATTCCCTTGACAGGTCAATGATAACAGCCAGAGAATTTGCTTTACCATAAGAAGATTGCAAGTTCTTGGTTTCACGACCTTTATTATTTGAAGGTTCTACAGTTTTGGATGGATGCTGATTGTAAAAGCCAAAAGATATTATGAAACATGGTTTGCCTTTTGCTCATTTGTGGATTAATTTTTCTATTTTTTCTATCATCCTATTCTCTTCTGCTTCCTCTAGATTCTGTAAAATTACTTACTAAGCATTAGTTGGATGATATCAGTGTTTAAATGTTTCTCAGCACACTTTTGACAAAATGCCCTCATGGGCCACAGCTTTGTCTAGCTTTTCTTGAGCTGCTGCCTAGTGCTTGTGCGTTGTGGCAGGCAATTATGGTGTTGACTGCACAGCGGTGTAATTTCAGGTCCCCTTGCATTATTTATTCTGCGAGTTGGTTCCTACGAACTGAATAAAATCCTTTGATGAAAAGAATTAAGAAAATCTGTTGTCCTTCCATTCAATCTGCTCTACTGGATGATAGCTGGAGACAAGCTTGATCTACCTAAGTACACTGCCCTAAGATGCAGCTCAATCAAATGAAGATTAATTATTTTGGAAGGAAACAACAAAATGAAAAGATAGAAAATATATATATTTTTTTCTTTGCTTCTAGTCAAATAAGAAAAAAAAAATCTATTTTCCTTGCAATTATTTTTCTCAATTTTTTTAGAAGTATATTTTTTGAACATTAAGAACTTGGTTGCTAAAACATTATAGTTGAATTTCAAATATTTTCTTAATAGTTATAAATATTATAGTTTCTCAATATATAATATAATCATTTATAATACTTATAACAATAATAGTGTTTCCCTTAATTTTTTTTTTAAAAAACAATCTCCCGAACGGGTCAATTTGTCTAAGGAAACAAACACCAGAACTTTCGAAGTCAGGGAACCCAATCGGTTAAGACATGATCTAATCCCTCGTAACGGCCCACATGACCCTCCCCCGTCACCCCCAACAATATCCTTTCCTTTTCCGTTATCATCTCCCAGCCCTTTTCACCGATCTCTCTCATTCCCTTTTATATATATTTATATCTTCAGTATATAAATATTCATATCCGATCGATGCAATCCTGTCAGTGCTCGTTACAAGTTTGTCGATCGATTATATAATGAACTTAGACCACCGAAATTATATATATATATATATTTTTAAAAGAGAGAAGAATAACATCACAAAATCCCTATAAATGGTGGATTAATCTTAATCCCCATGCAGTCCCGCCGCAAGCGAGTAGCCTCGTTGCTGTTCAGCAACAAGATGGCCAAGTCCTGCTGCTGCCTTGCGGCCGCTCTCTCGCTCTTGGCCGTCGTCTCCGTTCCGTGCAGCAGCCTCCGAGTCGGCAGCAGCAGCAGCAGCTCATTTGTCGGGCGGCGCGGCGCGCAGTTCGTCCTCGACGGCTCCCCATTCCTCTTCAACGGCTTCAACGCCTACTGGATGATGCACGTGGCCGCGGAACCGGCGGAACGGCCCAAGGTCTCGGAAGTGCTCCGCGCCGCCGCCGCCGCAGGGCTCACCGTCGGCCGCGCCTGGGCCTTCGCCGACGGGGGAGACAGGGCCCTCCAGCTCTCCCCGGGAGTCTACGACGAGCGAGTCTTCCAAGTAGAACATTGCATGCATTCAATGCATTAACTAACTAACGATATCGATCGGCTTTACATCTTCGTATAAATACACACACATTTATGATCGAAAACAGGGACTTGATTTTGTGATCGCGGAGGCTCAGAAGAACGGCGTGAGACTGATCCTTAGCTTGGCGAACAACTACAAGGACTTCGGAGGGAGGGCGCAGTACGTGGAATGGGCACGCGAAGCAGGCTTGCAGGTCAACGGGGAAGATGATTTCTACACAAACTCAGTGGTGAGAGGATACTACAAGAACCACGTCCAGGTACAGTAATTAAATACACTTATTTTACGATCAAAATCACACACACACACACACGTTTGACTTTATTCTCATTTCCCATATCGCAGAAAGTGCTGACGAGAGTGAACAAGTTCACCAACGTAGCCTACAAGGACGATCCAACGATCCTCGCCTGGGAACTAATAAACGAGCCTCGGTGCCAGGAAGACTACTCCGGGAAGACTGTCAATGTCTGGGACGTCATCTCGATCGTCTCCTCGAACAATTTAATTAATTAACGTCATTAATCTTAGTTAGAGAGTTAATTTGGTGGTTAAAACTAATGATGTATAGGCTTGGGTTCAAGAGATGGCTAGCTACTGCAAGTCGGTGGACGAGAGACACATGGTGGAGATTGGGATGGAAGGGTTCTACGGTGACTCCATGCCTGAGAAGAAGCAGTACAATCCTGGGTATCAAGTTGGAACAGACTATATCAGCAGCAATCTTATTGAGGAGATTGACTTTTCAACCATCCATGCTTACCCAGACGTTTGGTAAATAATTGTTTTGGTTTAGAGAAACTAATTCTTTTAAATATATGTGTGCAATGATCTTAATTAATAGGGAAATTTAGTTAATTTTAAAAGATTAATTCGTCAATATTTCAGGCTCCCTGGTAAAAACGAGGAAGCACAGACCAGATTCGTGCAGCGATGGTTGCAGAGTCACTGGGACGACGCGGCGAAGACGCTGAAGAAGCCGCTGGTTTTCACCGAGTTCGGGAAGTCGAAGAAGGACCCCGGCTACTCCGAGCACGCCCGCGACGTCTACCTCGACGCCGTCTTCGCCGGCGTCTACGATTTAGCGAGGATCGGCGACGGGTCGCTCGGCGGCGGGCTGGTGTGGCAACTGATGGCGCACGGCATGGAGTCTTATTCCGACGGCTACGAGATCGTGCTGGCTCAGGACGCGGCCACCAGCGCGGTGCTCGCCCGGCAGTCTCGCTTGATGTCGGTGCTCTCACGCACGATGAACGTCACCGTCGCCGTCGCCGATGAGGAGGAAGCGGGTCGTTTTGCGCCTCGTGGACGTGGGAGAAAGCACGGTGGTGGCCGGGGAACTAGACGTGAAAGGAATGGCCTTCATCGAGGGTGAATTTATAAAATGAGAAAATGGTAGGGATTAAAATAATTTACGAAGGGCAATGAAAAAATAATAAATAATAATAATTGAAATTTGTGCTGTTTTGACCTAATTAAGTAAACGATTAACTAATTTTTTGACCGATGGAATTAATTGACTAGTGTACGAATTCCCTACAGTTCATGCCAACTCCGCCCATCAATGAATGATTCAGTCTGCCCTTTCCCAATTTATCGCCATTTTCTGTTTCTTCGACGACGAAATATGTCCGAAATGGACGCCAAACCCCTATTCTTCTTATTTGTCCTTCTTTGTAATTAATTCCTTCACGCAACGGAGAATCGGATCGCAGTGTTGCACCCATGGAGAAGCCACCTTCCGCGCCGTCGCCGTCACCGTCGTCGCCCTCCACCACCTTCGTCCAGGCCGACGCCGCCACCTTCAAGGAGCTCGTTCAGCGCCTCACCGGACACCACCAGTCCCAGCAGCGCCGCTCTCCGCCGCCGCCGCCGCCAAATTCTCCAGCCGTCGACGCAGCGAGACTCTCCGGCGTCAAGCGGCTCCACGAGAGGCGGCGGGGTGGCTCGCGGATGAAGCTCGCCGTCCACAAACCTGCAGCAGCAGGACCTGCCCCGAAGTCGGCCTGCCCCTCGGCGGCGGCGGCGGAGGAGGAGGTGATCGTCGTCAACGAAGAGGAGGAGGAGCAGGCGATCAAAGAGAGGCGGTTCTATTTGCACCCTTCGCCCCGGTCCAGAACGAGGATGCCCCAGCCGGACCTGCTGCCTCTGTTTCCGCTGACCTCGCCGAAGGCCGGCGAACAGTGACAACTGTTGCAATTGCGGCTGAAATTATAGAGAAAATTAAAAATACTTTTGATGGATTATTCTCCATCGATAAATCGAGTGTTAATTTAGGAAATTGCAAAGAAATAATGAATATCAAACATTCTTTGGCTCACAAAAGTGCTCTTAATTTTGAAGTTCATATGAAAAATCGAATCGATTAAGAGAAGATCTAAAGTATTTTAATTCCCAAAAGTTATATGGATTTTTTTTTTTTTTTTGCAACTTGTATTATTCATTGAATCGTCTCTGTATCTCATACTTTATTTCATACTTTAAACATGAGCACCCACACTCGAATTAAATATATGAAAAATATTAATAAATATATAAAAAGTAAAAAAAAAATTAAATTAAAAATATTCATACTCTTCGAAAGTCAAAACTTAGGAGGCTTTATAAATTTTTTAATAATTTATCGTATATTTATTATATTAATTTAATTTTAACAATGTTCCGTGAACGAATCGGGGGGATTGCTTTGGGGGCGACGTGTTGGGTCTGTGCTCCATTCGTCTGCGCTCTATCGGAAGACGAAAAGGGCGTTACGAAAATTGAAGCTTCCTGGTTGAAGAGTGTGAAATTGAAAGCAAGCAATCTAGAAATGGAGAATTTGTTTCTTGCGGATTGAAGAGGAGCCGCTATCTTCCGCCATCCCGTGCAAATTGCAGCGAAACCTCGAAGTTGATTCGGAATAGGGTTTCTTTTTCATTTGGTCGTCTCAGTTTTTTCTTCTTGTTGTTGGTTTTCATATTTCGTTGTTGGAATCGGCAAGTAGCTGTACAAGAAATATTTTGAAGGGGAAAAGATTGTATCTTTGGGATTGTGTCGGTTAAACATGTCGTTCCATTTAATGCCATGGCTCAAGAGGAAGATCGTCGATCCGCTTATGCAGATCATTAGAAGGTGAATTCTTGTCATCGTAGTAGTCTTTTGGATGATTCGTTTGTGCCTTTTGTTATCTTGTCTTCCCGATAACGTGGGTTCACTCTAGATCTTATTTCCTTATAAATAATATATATGTGGATCTATTATTTGTCCTTTGTAATTGTTTTGATAGATCTATTTTCTAACGCTTACGTTCGTGTTTATTACTGAAAAAAATGGATCCTTGTGATCTTGGTTTCATATTTTTTTTGTTTATTGTGGTATTGATATTAGCTGATTTTTCAGTTACGACTATTTTAAAGTAACTGTATGTTCTAATGTAGGGGTGCTGAACCGAAGCAATTGGCCCTTTCTACTGCTTTAGGCATTACTCTTGGTGTGTTTCCAATATGTGGTAAGAATTTAAGTTGCTTGTGCCTGTCTTTGCTGATGATATGATACACAATGATTTTTTTTCTCTGCTTAGTACTGAGGTCATTGCAATACTGAGGATAATGAGACTATTACATTATTATACTTCTATATCTTTGCTTGTGCCTGTCTTTACAAGAATTTAAGCTGCTTGTGCCTGTCTTTGCTGATGATATGATACACAATGTTTTTCTCTCTCTTCTTAGTACTGAGATCATTGCAATACCGAGGATAATGAGACTATTACATTATTATACTTCTATATCTTTGCAAAACTAAGACCTGATTGCTTAATCCTGCTTTTTTCATCCTAACATTCTGCTGCTGGACTATAGTTAGACAATTTAATTTTAGTAAAGTGGAAGGTGAGGAGTAGGGAGACCAAAAGAACTCTAGTTAATATATTCATATGTTATAGTCTTGCGTTGATTTCAATGGAGAAATAAGATCCATGTAGCCAACCTTAAAATAAAGTAGTTGAAACTAGTATGGAGGATGACATTTATAAAAGTTAAGGCTGAGCCTGGAGGCTCTGTTTTGATTGGTAGCTTCAAATTATGATATTTATTTGGAATTGATCACCATATATTGTTCACAAATTTTTTTGTTGTAATGACAGCATGTCATGAAACTTGTTTGCATTTTTTTTTTGTGATTTTAAAGAAAGAATTATCTGGCTATTTTCAACTTCCTCTAACTTTCATATCATAATTAGCATAAAAAATTGAGCATTTTGTTACATGTGTGATTTGCGATTTTATTTGTATGGATTACTGGTCCAGAATTGCTGCAACGTCTGGCTAGGTTTCATGGATTCCCAATACATATTTGATATAACTAATAGACTATAGTTACATTCTAAATGTAATCAATCATTATTATTTTTCCTGTACTGTTACCAGGGACTACGGTTTTCCTTTGTGGTTTAGCCATAGGACTCATTGGAAGCCATTGCCATGCTCCAACTCTCATGCTTGCCAATTTTGTCGCCACCCCAATTGAGTTGAGGTGATATTCTCTTAGAGCTAAAGCAAGTTCCAATATCCATTTTGTGTGTGTCTTTTTTTTTTAATTCCCATTTTTGTCAATATGCATAAAACGTTTTTATATCACCCTTTCTTTCATCACAAGGCAAACATAGGAAGGTTTATATACGTTCATAGATGCATTATCTTGATCCGGAAGTTCCTGTTAGTGGTAGCATCTCTACCTCACTACTCTTCAACTGATCACTTAATATATGATGCATGCATTTATAGTCGTGCAGATCATAGAAATTAGGCAATCCAAGCAGCTGAAGCAAGTCTTCCTCAATGTTGCACAAGTACAAAACGCTTGTATATCGGGCATTATGACATGAGAATTTTACCACATTTTAAGTTTCCCTGCAAAGAGAAATTATGCCAATTTCTAGATCTATGGTGTTGGACTTGAATTCCATTTTCGAGACTCAATTCTGATCGCTAAGACTCTATGCTAGTTAATTATTCATTTCTGATCGCTAAGACTCTTTTACTTTTGCCCAGTTTAATTGTACCCTTCTTGCGGCTAGGCGAACTCATCTCCGGGGGTCACCATTTCCCATTGACCTCAGATGCCCTGAAAAAAGTGTTAACTGGTCAGGCCTCAAAAGACGTTCTTGTCAGCATACTTCATGCGGTTAGTGAACCTTATAATTTGCCCTTCATAAATCTCTTGATAATTATGTTTTCAATACATCATCAATTCACCATTAACCTTTTTCTTGCAGTTGTTGGGTTGGATTATTGCGGCGCCATTCATCCTTGCCGCTCTGTATACTCTTCTGGTCCCTTGTTTTAAGTTACTTGTTCACAGATTTAGCGTAAGTCCTTCGAGCTCTAAGATACTATCCACAGACTGAACTGTGTTTTATGCCTAAGACGAGCATTTAGATATGCCAAATAATGACAACAATTTTATGGTTCCATTGATATTCTAATTTTTGCTTAAATTCGTCTTAGCATTTTATCTCATTTATAGAATTTACTCATTTCAACGAATTATGAGGGTTAACCGGGATTACAGTATGCGCGTCTCCTATCGGGAATCTATGCCGTCCACGTGTGTTGCATCTACAACGTTCCTTGCCCCCTTTCTATATAAACTCGCTCCCTCGCCTCTTTTCATTCCAGCCCTTCGGTTTCCGTCTTTCTTCCGTTTTCGAGCGAACACGATTAGCAAGGCGGCCTTCGCTCTTGCTCCCTCGCCTCGTCCGATGCCACTCCGCCGGAATCCTTCCAGGCCTTACCGCAGCCTTTCTTTGTTCTTAATTGTGTCTCCGATCACGACGACGTGGCGTGCTTTGCTTCCTCCGGTCGCCGTTCCCAACCTAGCTTGATGGGTGTCGTTTTAAGCTATTTGAGGAGATCTTTCTGGTCCTGACGTTTCCATTGGCTCGTCAGTAGTACGCTGATGGCTGCGAATCTGTTCTCAATGAACAAAGCATGTCAGCTCTATCTTGCCCTTCCCCCCTTTTCTTGGGTTTCATTTTTCGATCGAATGTTTGTTTCTGAATCTTGAGTGTGCATCCTGAATAAATATAGTTGTTATTCTCCACGGGTTTTATTTTGTTTCTTTTGATGAGATTTATATGTCATTATCCTATTTTTCTGTTCCTCTTAACTTTTCTTTTTTTGATCTCACTCTTGATCCTATGCTTGTTCCTGAATCTTGAGTGTGCAACTTGAAGAAATCGTAATCTTGATTCTTTTACACGAGTTATAATTTATTTATTTATTATGAATGAGATTTGTGTGTCATTCTTTACCTACATCTCGCAAAATGCTTTTTTACTAGATTTCTAATAGCTCATGTGTCCAAGTCATTTCCCCTCTTTTCTCTTCACTATTATTATTTACTCACACTACTTACATTACATGAGTCGCTGTTCTGTAAATTTTATTTACGATGGCTATGATCCACTCTGCTCTTGACCATAATTTCCTTCCTGGGTTTTAGTAGACAAAGGAGTTCACGATTTTGGTTGCTGAATGGAAGCCAACAAAAAAAGAAGGAAAACGGCAGTTTCTTTGTTGGAGAGTGTGTTCCACGATTCTCCTTTGTGGAAGGAACCAGAGCATAGATCATGAACTCAGATTGAGAGAGTGTGTGTGGTGTGGAGATTGGTATAATGATTGAAGGCAGTATCTGACGTCCACTTTTAGGCAATCCCCATTTAGGCAATCCCTCTGCCTGAAGGCAGACTTCTGATGTTTATTTAGGATCCTGGTTCTCAATATTAATTAGTTTATTTTTTAGGTGCAATTTCTGTGTGCAATGACTTGTCAAGATTTTGCATGATGATTGATTCATATCTATCGCCATTGTCTCTCTTACAGACAACCAACTCACAGGAGCCTGGCCAGCATAACAGGACTGAACTTGGCTGATAAACCTGCTCGCGGGCACTATTTCTACTTCAGTTGGAAACCTAACCACGCTGACTGAGCTTTTACTAGCGCGGAACGATCTTGGAGGAGTCATCCCTCCTCCACTTTGGAATTCCTCTCTTGTGATGCTTGACGTACAGGGGAACCACCTTCTCGGGCCTCTGCCACACAATTTCGGTGCCAATCTTATGCGCCTGCAGTTTTTGTATGTGAATGGCAATCGGCTTTATTTGTTCTTCCTGCAACTCGGTTATAATCAGTTAGAAGCAAGAGATGCTCTCGACTGGAGCTTCTTAGATGCTTTGGCAAATTGTACTAACCTAAAGGTTTGGGTCTTGTCTGACAACAAGCTTGCTGGCAGATTGCCACGGTCTATAGCCAACTTATCAACAACCTTAGAGCTACTGTCGATGAAAAACAATCAATAGGTGGAGACATTCCTGCAACCTTTTTTTTAACAAAAAAATATAGCATTTTTTTGTAAGACAATATATACTTGGATTGATAGTGATTGCAGTGAGCATGTAATTGTTCTTTAGCCTATTACATACAAAAAAAAAATGATCTATCAACTACAAGTGTGTTTACTAGTGTTTTGAGCAGCTAAAATTTTTAGATAAGTTTCTGCCTAAGTGGATGAACAAGTATCTAGCATTGGACCTTTAAGTGCCTTCTTCAAGTCTTGAGCAGTATGATGTTTTTGGACAAGTTTGGTATATTGAAGATCTGCAAGTCTCTAAGATAATGCTTACTGTGTGTTCAGAATCAAACATATATAACACGATTGATTAAGTTGGCTAATAGCTCATTGCTTGTCTCTTAAATTAAGTATCAATTTGTTGTATTCATGGAATCGGGCACAATTTGTTCAGGATCATAATTTGTTGCCTTTGTTAGCAGCAAGTCAAGCAACAGATCTAACTAATTAGAGGCAGGCAATCCATCATCTAGACTTAGGATTCTTCCATCATAAATTTTGTTTTTTGTTCCTCTCACGTTCTATCCACCTGTTGCTAAGTAGTGAGGTATGATTCCATACAATTCTCTCACTAATATGGAGTCTTAAATGGTGCAGCTGCCTTGAGATTATGAACAATGTCCGCCACAGAGCCGACGCTCGCAGCGATCGAAACTAGCAGACACAAGAAGCTGAGGCCCTGCAGCATGAACCACTTGCGATCGCCTTTTCTTATCTTCTCCTGAGCCATGTGCATGCCCAATGGGAAGTACACGGCCAACGGCCAAAACCCCACGGCGCCGATCAGTCCCAGCACAGCGTTGAAGTAGGGAAACAGCATCGCAACCAGCGTCGTGAACATGATGAAGATGGTCCGCAGCACGAGCTTGGACAGCGTGAATCTCAAGGAGCCGATTGAGTAACTCTTTTGCAGGAATTTGTTGTCCGGGCAGTAGAAAGCCAGGAAGATCTCGAACCTGGCAAAGATTGGCTGCGCGTAGACCTGATACGCTCCGATGAGATGGACGATGACGCAGACGTTGGCCAAGTCGACGAGCCAGTATGGCTCGTAGAAGCCGGAACCGGTGAGGATGTTTCCAGGAGCGTCGTTGCCGAATGCCGCGTAGCCTATGCAACCGAGCGAGAGGTAGAAGATGGTGGTCAGGCCGATGCCGTTGCGCGTCGCCTTCTTCATCGACTTGTTCTCAGCGGGAGGCGACTTCAAGGTGTCCTGTAAGCATGATTCAGAGCATATGGAACATCAGCCATCGTCGACTGATTAGCTCGTTAGATCAATAATCATGGCACCTGAATCTCAATCAAGACGTCTGCAAAAGTGTATGCAAAAGCTATGTTCCCCAGTGCCAGGAGCACGTTGAAGCCCTTCTTGCTCGCGGTGACGTTGCTGGTGCCGCCCAAAGTGCCTCTGAATTCGCCATGAGAAATCCACTTCCCGACGCACAGGCCGAGGCCGATGAAGGAGTAGCCGAAAGATGTCGTGACCGCCACCACCGACAGCCATGTTATGTTCTCCAAGCTCGGGAACTGGGACAGCACGAGCTCGAAGAGGCCGAACACCACCATGTACATGTTCCCCGAGACCAGACACCTCGCGCCATGGCCGTTCCGATGGAAGCAGTTGGTGCGCTTCACCGCCCTTTAGACAAGTAAGAATTCAAAACAAGCTAATGAAAAATTCGAATTCAAAACGACTGGTTGATAGATCATTCGGCCATACATCATGCTTGTGCTGGCTGTAATGGTGTAGCCCACAAGAGTTCCCCACAGATTCACATACTGAGCACATCCACACAAGAACACTTGCTTTGGACCTTCAGGGACAAACAGAGGCAACCGATTCCAAGTCATTTCCATCGCTTCTTTTACTTGACAAACAAAGCAAGCAGCTTGTCATGGAAAAGTTTTACCTAAATACGATCGAACCGCATCGATGTATGCGCGATTTATCGTTCCACTGATGGGATCAGGGAACCTGTAACAGTTGGCAAGGAGAACCGAGGTGTAGTAGGTGACAGCAGAGAAGAACAGGAGAACCAGAGGCCCGACGATCCACCCTAATTGAGCAACACTCCACGCGAGTGCCAAGACCCCTGAACCGATCAACGCTGCGACGATGTGTGCCGTCGCAGTCCACACAGTTCCTGCATTCAAGAACAGCTCGAGTATGACAGAATTCAGTAACTGCAGACACTTTTTTTCAAGGTAAAGTAAACAGGAGCTGCAACAGTTTACCTTGTTTTTCATGATCTCCATGCTCGATGTCATTAACGATGATGCTTTTCTCCATTATTTGTTTTTTCCTCTCTCTCTCTCTCTCTCTCTCTCTCAGGATCTCGACCACAGTCGGAATGAGAAGGAAGTGAGCGACGAGGGAGGGGATTTATAGTGCAGGCGGAGTGTGCTTCCAATACCTGATGATCCCTTTGATTCTTCGATTTGAAATAACAAAGTGAAAGGCTCAAAATTGAAAATCCTTGCCACCACCAAAAGACAGAGAGGGGTCGCAATTTGCTTGGTAAAGGAAAAGGAGTTGCATTATTGGAAGACCAGTGAAACATCCATGGAAAGAAGATGATATCACTTTCCAGGTGATGAATTCTGGCAAACCTTCAAAACATTCATCAGGGGAAAGCAAAAATAGTGTGGATGAGCTACTACAAATTCAAGTAACCTCCCTTGTTATCCTCCTAAAATTACTCTCTCAACTCCTTTCTTTAGATGCAAGAGTTTCTGTTTTGTTTCATTAACTTGCAAGGTAAGTTTCTGAATAAAATGATAAAATAAGTCTACTTTTCTCCAACAATTTTTTTAAAAAAATTGAAGCCTACTTTTGCTTTGAGAAGCACTTTTGTGTTGGAAATGGAATGCTCATTAGTTTAGCTTAAATCATTGTTGGTGGTTGCATAATATTTAAATTTGGGAGAGGTCAATCTAATATAATTTCTTGTACACTGAAAGCAATTACCATTGTCGGCCCTCTCTAATGTCGAACTTGTTATTCACATAGATCATAGGTAGATTGTTATTGATATCCAAGTTGAGATTATAGTCATTCATGTAGCCATGATCACCATCAATTTGATATGATAATGTGGATGTTGTCTATAGTCGGACACAAAACCACCAAGGACCTATTCGAGTAGCATGTTAGTTTATATGGTCGACGAGTGTAAGGAATTGGATGCGACGTACCATAATCAAATAACAATGCCATAGCACGTGTAAATTAGACACTAATGCTAGGCTAATTTATGTTTCCTTGTGCGTTATAATTTGTTAAATCGAATCTCGCTCACAAGCTTTGTGCTCGCCGCGGAACACATTCCCAAGACGACGTGAGGATTAATATTCGCCAATTAGGAGAATAATTCACTAGATAAGTTCTTGGAAAAGATGAAGCAAAACTTGATTGATGGAAACGAGCAATAATTAAAAGCCGAGGAAATGGAATGCACAAGGCGTAGTGCATGCCCAGTCACTGGCAGGCAGGTAGGCAGGAGTTTAGTAGTCTAGACTATCAAAGTCTGCCTACTGCTTTAAATTTAATGATATTGTCTCTCAACAGGTGCAGTCCGCGTTGGCTTCCTATAAACTGCCTTTTGCTTGATGGCTTCCTCCACTGCTCGACTCCATGCTCAATATATTGTTCCTGACGTGACTACTTACTACTGATTAATTGTTGGATATATCACTGGCAACAGAAAAACCATACGTAGAGAGCGTACGTAGAGAGCGTTCCAACGTCAGAGACTGGCTTTCTCCGAGTCTCTACAAAGGTGGTAATTATTAATATGGATCGAAAGCCAAAGCAGCTCAATGATACAGCTAAAGTAGGATATGATGAAGAGTCTTTGGAAAGAGCAGAACCGCTTGCCATACTGAGAAGGCAGAAATGGTTTTCATAACAGACGTCTAAAAGAATGTGTATGTATTATAGATTAAGAGTTCACGAGACGTGTTTGATATCACAACGCAAACTGTCGCCAAAACGACAAATTAAAGAAGTTTTGAATGACCCCATGCAGGATCATGTCATGTCATTTTGTCATGGTCGCGAGATAATAATGTATACAAGTTGCCTATTGGTGTATGACACGGATGAAACGAACTCAACAGATTTTGGCGGTGATGCTATATATATATACTGTTGCAAAAACTTGTTTGACTTAATTGACCTTTATTTAATGTATTCCAAATGATATGCAACTAAAACATGGCGAAAAAGCCCATTAATTTGACTTACATTGACACCTGCCTCTGAATTAATTTGTCTTGCATGTTTTGGGGAGCATCTAAAACTCTATTGAATCAGCATAAATGTTCAAGTCGGCACATCATCATTGCAGCTTCATGTGCACATCTACAATATAATGAATCAAGTACAATAGATTAGCAGAGTGTAAATCTGTAAACTGGATAGGAAGGTCATGTACATTAAACTGAATTATAAACTTGATCATGTTCCATCCAGTTTTATAATGTCAGGTGCTAGAACAGGTATCAGTGCTGAATCTCACGGTTGCAACCGACAATTTCGACAGAGGTAAATAATCTTGCATGTTTTTGCAAGTGAACATATAAGAACATAAATTAGAATTAGGCTGATTCAAGAATCTTGATGTGTTGCAGACTCGGATGTTGTTGCTGTTTCAAAAGTGACTGCCCAAATTCATGGAAGGTCGTACTTCACATTGCTGAGATAGAGACCACAAGAAGGAGCCATCGGACTTGCAGCAGTCACCGTCTTTGCATTCAAAATTCTTTCAACTGTGCATCAGATCAACAAATAGTAATTATTATGTTCTGAAATTTTACATCATGTCAAAATTCTTGGATAATTTTTTATAGAAAATGCAGACCATCGCTTATTGTCAGTTCTCCAGTTCCAACAGATTTTAGAACACCAACCATAAGCCTGACCTGCATGTTTCAATTAATGCCTCTCAAAAACCATGAACGTAAAGATAGGAGCTACAGCAAAATTTTAAAAAACTAATTTGTTTCAGGGTGTCATTGAAAACCATGTATAATGTTGACCTGTAGAGCAGCAATGCCACAATTTTCACCTAAAATGCAAATGCTCACACCAAATGTGAATGATTTGGATATGCAGTAGTAAATATGCATACAAATGTACACATCCATATGAAAAAAGTTGAAGATTGCTTTAAGCTTGATAACTAACTGCGAAAGTATATAAATCTGATAAGCATGTTTTTGAACCATATCTATATATTATGAAGCTAGGTGGTTGCCCTAAGTGATGCTAAGCATATTCATCACTCCACATCTATTGATATATAATCGTGCATGCAGTATGTGTTTAGAATAAACCTCGGCTCATGCTGAATCCTAAAGAAACTCATACCGGAAAAGTCATGTCTACCAAGTATATCATGGAAACAGCATGTACTTGAAAATGCCACCTCAGCTAGCAAAAAATGGGAGAAAGAAGTAGCACAAGCAGAATAGTAGTGCAAAAAATACCAAACCTGGTGGTAAAGAAAAGAACGAGCTCTTGCTGCTATAACATAACAACGATGCCTTGGTTTTTGTCCAAATCCTTGATTGCATCCCTGAAAGCCTACTCCAGTCATGTCTAAGGAACTTGGAGGTGATCCATGGCCTGATTTCTCAGAATGAATGAGACAGCCATTAGTTGATTCCAGCTGAGACCTCTCCAACAATGAAGGGAAGTGTAGTGAAGGAAATGTTTCTGTAATGCTAAGTTCATCCAAGGTTCTAATAGGAGATTTCGCCTGAGAATCAACAGACAATGATTTTAAAATAATAATTATAATAATAAAATTTCATTAAAAAAGCAGGAAAAGTGCAGTATATCCTTCTTTTCAGTAAAATGTAATAAAAGAAGAAAAATAATAAATGTGATAAAAGAAGATAAAGAAACTTTTGAAAGTCGTTCACTGAATGTTACAAAACAAGAAAAGAAACTTGATTCAAAGATCCTTTTTGGTCTTCAGGAAAACAATCTTTAGTATTCTTATCAAAGTAGGCCAAATAATTGTGTCAGTTAGATATATATTGACAATTAGGGAGATGAGTTAAAGAAGGCCATGCATTTTCATGCTGACTACAATTGAAGGCAGGCCTTTCTGTGATTGAAGGGTCATAATTTGCAGAGTGAGAATCCGTAAGTCATAAAAATTCAATATGGGCTAATAAGGCACATCATCTAATTGAACCTTGAACTATCAATACGAGTACAAATTCTAAAAAATTAACAAATCTATTAAGTTCACATTGTGATTGTTAAAAGACGTCCATATAACTTCATGTTGCAACAATACCTACAAAAAGGCCCAACAATAAACAAAACATTTTTTTTTGTCATTTCACTTTAAATATTGTACAAAAATTACCATTTTGCTTGATCCTGCAAAACAATTGGTGAGGCATGAGAATTTAGGTCATTTCCAAGAGAAGGTAACAATTCAATGCCATAGAAGGATGGAGAGGTCGCAATCATCGGATCCAAACTCATTGACAAAGTGGCAAAATCTAAAAGGGCGAAGTGAGATTGCACTAAAAAACAACATTCACCTTGTAGCTACTAACAAATAACTTAATTTGATATGCATCAATAATACACTAAAGGAACTGATACAGATATTTAGATTATAAAGAAAATTGAAGCTAGAATTTTAGCAATTGATGGATAAAGAAGAACCTGACAACCAGCAGACCTAAAAGAGCTGAAATCATGAGACCCGACAAGGATTGTACATGCTTTCTGCATTTAAACCAGTTAGAGAAAAAGGTATTACTGGATTTAAGTTTAGATGTAGTAAGGAAATCAACCTTCATAGCAAGAATATCCAGGTCCTCAGATATATGCCAAGCACGGTCTTTCTCAAAAGTTGACAATGGCTCTGGCCCTGAGAACAACCGGTAATAGTATCTACAAAGAATTTTGTATCTTAAAGTATAATTTAGTATTCTATATACCAATATACACAAAATGAGGCCAAAAATAAGTTGCATTCATAGTCTTGCAAAGAAGTATACATCAAAGATTCAATTAGTGCAACAGTGAATGAGATAGCATACCATGCCATCTCACGGCTCAATCAACTGTGCAGACAGAATGTAGATGTAGTCAACCTTAAGGAACACAAACTAAGGAATCTAGCGTCCAGCAATCTGAACAGGGAAGAAAATATCAAAGGAAGATTAAAACTGTACTTATCTATTGGAAGACATTTTCAGGAACAGGAATCTGTGGTAATATTTCAGCCAACAAAGAAACAGCTACAAGCAAAGGTTGGTCACTGATATGCCAAATTACTAATGTATGCTTAAGGCAACATGATTACAGGGAGGACTCAAGGGGAGATTAAAACTACAACAACAGAGTCAGATATGCTGCAGAAGACAGACACATATCCAGGAGGGAAGAAGGAAAATAAGGAGCTCTACTGATGCAGGCACACAAGGAGAGGGGAAGAGACAGAGAGACCAATAACAAATTTCATTAACCAAAACAGTAAGTAACAGAGTCTGAAAGTTTCCTACAGAACTTTGGGAATCACTTGTATTTTATTTTATATGTTAAGTTATCATTAAGATTATTCTTTGTGGCATTAACAATAAGTAATAAAAGCAGTTGAGCTGAGGTCATGATATCAACAGCCAACAGAAACTAGAAATCATAAAGTTTAACACAATTAATGTTTTAATACTTTTGACTTTAGTACCTAACACATATTTTCCTTTCATGGACTTGTTGCAGGAGCAAATAGGACTAGCAAAGGTGCAACTATATAAAACATAATATCAAGGACTTAACAACATTAGAGGAGCATAAGCAAAACAGTGAGCTAGTTTTTGACAAACTGAAAATATAGCTAGCAAGTTGTTTGATTGTGCATCATGTGTGCTACTTGAGATTGAAGCAACTAGCAAACAATGTGTTCATAAATTAAGCCACAAGCATAAGGTTTTTATCATCATGAAGTATGAGAATATTCTAATGAATCAACTGCACATATGAGCCCTTTTGACGTCATAAACAAAAATTTTGCTTAGAAATGTTAATTTATCACTAGTCATCTCAAGTTCTGAAATCAGTAACTGTAATAAAATAAATGATGAGAAACACATAATGGAACTTCACATTGAAGATATTTTCTGCTACCTACATAGCCAAAACTACTATCTACAAAAATGTATCATCTTGTCTGTAAGGCAAAGCCCCAATAATAGAATGTAAATCAACAGAAGAGCTCCACCTTAGTGCATATAGGTCTAAACTTTGGCTAAATTATACACCTCAAGTCACCCTACTAAATCCTAAAGCACAGAGATGTATGGTATGGGAGCTCATCAAGGAAGAACTCATGAAAACCCTGAAAGTAACATGTTCGGTCTCAACAAAGAAACATAGAGTTTAAGAGGGCATCATCCTAAACTATTATAAGTTCAACTGCTCACAATAAAGTACATCCAATAACTAATCTATTGCGAACAAACTAAGTACTTGTGTATTAAAGTAATGAAGTAATCAAGTAGCACATTTTGCAGAAACAAAAGGCT
>JBBUKS010000100.1:1282676-1296946 GCA_038050645.1 Hedychium gardnerianum
CAGATATCAGGGAGGATTCCTAATGAGTTGGGTGAGCTCACCAAGTTGGAGATACTTCTCCTTTCTCGCAATCAACTGTACGGCCAAATTCCAAATAATTTGTCCATGTTAAGAAACCTTTACCGGTTTGCTGCCAATCAGAACAACTTCAGCGGCGCCATTCCACCAGGACTTACAAGATATGTCAAGAACTTGGACCTCAGCTATAATCAACTTAACGGCAACATGCCATCAGACTTCCTCTCATCTCCCACGCTGGAGTCCCTGGATCTCACCAGCAATCGCCTCGAAGGTGCCATTCCGGCGGTGGATTCATCTCCTAGCCTCTTCCGGTTGCGGCTTGGTCAGAACTCACTTTCTGGGACAATTCCGCAAACAATCGGCAATCTCTCTGTTCTGAAGTACCTGGAGCTCGACGGGAATGATTTGAGATCCCAGATTCCTCCGCAGATTGGCGATATCAAGAACCTGACGCTGCTGAACCTTGCATCGAATCATATGGAAGGTGAATTGCCGAAGGAATTGGGCGATCTTCAGCAGTTGGTTGTGCTGCAACTGCAATCAAACAATCTTACAGGTATGATTCCTGAAGAAGTTTTCAGATTGACAAACTTAAGCACATTAAATCTGAGCCAGAACTCGCTCTCTGGAGCGGTTTCTTCTGCAATTGCTAATTTGAGTGAGCTCTCAATCTTGGACTTGCATGGAAATGAGTTTGAAGGTTCCATACCTGGTACAATTAGCAGCTTGACTTATCTGATAGACCTGGAGCTTGGAGATAACCGATTGAGTGGAACAATTCCAAGAATGCCTACCAGTATAAGGATGACACTTAACCTTAGTCATAACCTCTTCAGTGGACCTTTACCGTCGAGTCTTGGTGACTTAACACAGCTGGAGATTCTTGATCTTTCAAACAATAATTTCACTGGTCAGGTGCCAAATTCTTTTGTTAATATGAGAAGCTTGACACTGCTGGATCTGTCAAACAATAATCTTACTGGAACCCTTCCAGATCAACTTACCAAATTTGCTACTGTCATTATATCTGGAACAGAGATCAGGAACTCGACTGACCCCCAAAACACGGGTTCGAAGAAGAAAAAGAATAGTGCTTGGATCATTGTCGTGGCTATTGTTGGAGCCGTAATCGGTTTGAGCGTGGTAGCTATAGTCCTTGTGCTAATGTTTCCAAGGCGCTTTTATCGGGTGAAAGATGAACAACCTCAATCAGAAGAGAGCACTCCTCAGATTGTCTCTGGCCATTTGATCACTGCAAATGATTTCCATAGATCGGGCATTGACTTCTCAAAGGTAATGGAAGTGGTTTGTGATCCAAGAAACATAGAACTGAAGACTCGGTTTTCTACATACTACAAGGTTGTCATGCCTAATGGGGTTAGCTATGCTGTCAAGAAACTCAACTGGTCTGACAAAGTGTTCCGAGTAGAAAGCCATGAGAAGATTGTCCAGGAATTGGAGGCCCTAGGAATGCTGAGCAGTTCAAATATAATGGTACCATTGGCATATATGTCAATCGAAGACGATGCTTACCTCTTCTACCAACATGTATACAAGGGGACTGTGTTTGATTTTCTTCACAAGAACTCCGACAATGTGTTGGATTGGCCCTCGCGTTACGCAATAATGCTAAGGATAGCTCAAGGTCTGACCTTCCTCCATGGATGTACGCAGCCAATTATTCTGCTTGATCTGACAACAAAGAGCATCAAATTAAAATCACACAAGGAGCCTCAGATAGGAGATATCGAACTTCTCCGAGTTATCGATGCTACAAAAAGCACGGGCAGCCTTTCCGCCGTTGCTGGATCAGTCGGATATGTTCCTCCTGGTGAGTGAGAATTCTTATGATCTAATTCTAAATATCTAATCGTATTTAGATTTAATTATCTCTTGTGATATAATTTGCTTGCACTATTTCTTGAAAATGTTTATGCATCTCTTTTTTATTCACTCATGAAATATCAAGAGCATATGTTCATCATGCTGCATCTACAATTTTGTTTAGTACAAATAAATCTGTTGGTAAATTAGAGAATTATTAGAAACAAAATTCTATTATAAAATGTCAGAAAGGAACAAATGATAGATGTTAAGGTGTATATGCTACTTCAATTCAACCTCTTCTTTTCTACGCAAACAAAGTAGAAGATTTCATGCATTCATAAGTAAGCATAAGTTTCCATAAAGTATAAACGATAGCAACCAATGTTTACATAACCTCAATCTCTTCCTTTTACTAAAATAAGGAGTCAAAAAAGTATTCTGCTTTGCAGCTTAAGTTCTAATATCTTTTGTATTTGTTATGATTTCAGAATATGCATACACAATGAAAGTTACAATGGCTGGAAATGTATACAGTTTGGGGGTTATATTGCTCGAGTTGTTGACTGGAAAACCACCAGTAAACAATGGACTTGAGTTAGCCAAGTGGGCATTGAATTTTTCTACTAAGCCTGCAGAAAGAGAACTTATGCTGGATTCTAGAATTTCAAAAACTTCGTTGGCGGTTCGAAGTCAGATGCTTTCAGTTCTGAAGGTCGCATTTGCATGTGTTAGTGTGTCTCCAGAGGGAAGGCCAAAGATGCGACAGGCGTTAAGGATGATCTGTAATGCAAAGTGATTATGATTGTGAAACAGCAATAAGAGATGGAAGGTAGTGTGTTTCATTTTGAAGGAAATAGGTAATGTGGCAGTTATACGTATAGTTGTGCTTTTTTCAAGTCAGCAAACATTCATCCTGCATTGTTAAATATCCACTATTATGATACTATAGCAGTTGTTTTTTGTTTTTACTTTTGTAATCTGGAATCTTGATCCTTCTTTCGACGGTCAAATGAAGTCGAGAGGTTATCACATTTCTGTAGTCATAGTAGTTTGCATGCAATTGATGATCAATTTATCAAAGTACCTAAACTTAATTCTACTTGGCATTTTGTTCTTCACTATTGTGTTTTCACCTACTGCCCGAGTAGTTCAATATTTGAGATCTCGAATTCCTTCCAGGTGCATCTTCAATGGGTCTTCCTATTTATCAAATGATTTCCAGGTTATAATTGCATGAGGTAACAAGATTATTGAGCTCAAGCTCACAGCTCTCATTTCAGAAATGTGATCAATGTACAACCACGTTTTAGGATGATGAAAAATATTAGTAATAATTAAACCACCCTTCAAAGGTTAGTCCAAGGATGATTCATCCACAAAGCCAAATCGATAATCTGACAACTTGAACCAGTACACTGAGTCATCGTGAAGTTATCGCCAAGAACAAGAAAATTTTATTGTCACTGTCAAATGTTTGAATGCACCAACGCAAAAAATCAAGAAAAGGGATCACTGATATTTCAAAATCAGAGCAATTGATGACCTTTTTAAGAAGAAAAAACAATGACAAACCAGCTACTAAATGATTTTCTCTTTTCCGTGTATCATCCAGGAATTTCCTTGCGTAAAGTTACATGGTGAGGTCTTTGGGGTTCTCTATAATCTGTGCTAGAGTTTGCAAGAAAGCAGCGAGATCAGCACCATAAATGACACGGTGATCTGCAGTAACATTCACCTGCAAGTATTTTGTTGAAATTAGCCAAGCGAAATAACTTGTAAGGAAAAATAACTGATATAATTGCTATCATTAAGTAAGATTTACCTGCATCTGATTCTTTAATCCAATTCTTCCATCCTTGGAAGCAACAACACTTGGTTGAGATGCCCCAACGGCCATGATTGCCCCCTGTAGAATGTTCCAATAGAAACAAAATTAATCCCATTCGTTGGAATACAGTAACAAAAAATCCTTCCAAACAATCGAATTAAGACAAGCACTTACAGTTCCAGGAGGCAGAATTGCATCGAAGCGGTCAACCCCAAACATTCCAAGATTTGAAAGAGTGAATGTACCTGTAGACAGCAACAAATTCCACATGTTGATACCAAGAGCCATTTTCCTTATGTTAAAGAAAACTAATTATTGTCATCAAAAACTTAAGACGTTAGCCTTATTTTGACTTACCTGTAATCTCATTCGTTTGTGTTTAATTATATTTATCTAGGACGAAAGCACCCAGCTATTTTAACTATACTGAAATTACATAGCTGGAAGCAAATTTCAGATGTAGAAAGTCATATTATAGTGAACGCACAGATGTCATCCAAATACTGATATATTTGAAAATAAAAAAGAAAAAAATCCATATTGCCTTCAAAGGGAGTGATGAGATCACATTTCAAAATAACTTATGAACAGAAAGCATACATTAATATGCCTTCAACTGAGAGATGAACATTCTCTCTTAAGTAATAGAGGCTAGCGATAAGTAAAACACAGTTCGGGTCAATACACAAACACACACATTGGTTCACTGCACAGCCCGTGGGCAAATATGAAAGGCATATATGGTCATCATTAGGAATTCTTTACTTAAAAATATAACTTATACAGTACAATAAGAAATAGCAAATACCGATAACTAAAGCACACGATAATTCTTGTGCCAACACACAAATTGGTTCACTGCAAAACATGCCATTTGACAAATATGAAATGCATATCTAGTCATTATTCATCTTTGAAATCCTGATTATCATATTCATCCTCATTCTCTTCTTTCAACCGGGCTATGATTCATTAGTTTGTATCACTAGGTATAAGTAAACTTGCAGCTCATCCTTGGTAGAAATAGCTCATTGGCTCTAAATGTTTTTTGCAACTATAGTTGTTATTTTAATCAATTTAGTCTAATAACAGGTCCATTATATCAACTGTTAAAAGAAATACAATAAGCATAGGCTACAAGTGAATTTGTGTATAACCTGCAAATGATTGGAATTAAAGCAGTGTTCTACATGTTCCAAGTTGTATTTGTCAGACAAAAGATCTCACATAGTTACATTATAGATAAATACAATCATTAATTCTGATGAGTTGCACGTCCTCATGCCAGAACTACCAACTATAGCAAATAGAATCTGACAGTCTACAGTTGTAATGGATTTTACTATGTACTTATATATGAAATAAATAAGGCCGTATGCATCTTTTCTTTTAAAAAGAATAACCTAAACAGACACTTCTCTGCTCACTCATTTCCAATGATTTTGAAATTGTTGTAGCAGCGTTTCTTGCCCTTAGAGTTCCTTAACACATGGAGTATTGAAATTGTCCAGATAATGACTAATGATTAAGCAATGTTTGTCTCAACTATCTAGAACCAGCCACATGGATCTTAGCCGTGCAATAAACTCTATGCAAGTCTATATCAATAGAAATATTGAAATTAACTAAATAACCTCTTGTTACATTAACTAAAATTTCATTTGACTTTTTTCTACCCTTATACTTTCTGCTCTAATTAATTCAAATTGTTTGACAAAGGAATCTATTCATACTTTTCAACCATGTTGATACCATCTCAACATATTTTCACAACCATGTAGATACCATCTTAACCTATTTTCTCTCATCTTGAGTTTTACATATTAGAGCTAGACCTAATTGCTCTCAAATGTGTTTTAATTTTATCCTTTCTAGTAATGTCGCATATCCATCTTCACAGTCTCATTGTTAGCATAACTTTTTTAATGTGTTGCTTCCTAATAGCCCAACATTCCCATCCATAGAGCATGGTGGGTCATATCACAATCTTATAGAATTTTCATTCAAGGCTAAGCGGCACATAACAGTCATACAAGATCACAAAAGCTTCTCTCTGTTTCAACCATCTACTCTTTATCCTAATGATATCTTCATTAATATTCCTTTCTCCTAAATAATAGGTCTGATATATCTACACTATTGCTTACAGAAATTTCATGTTCATCCATCTTAACAACTCCCTTTCTATTACTAAAACTACAATTCAGTTTTAGCTCTTAGTTTCTACATGCCTTTTCCGCCCAAAAATTGAAATTTCAAGGTTAAATTATTTATATTATCAATAAAAAGCACTATATATTCTGCAAAGAACGTCCACCATCTTCAATATTATTGTTGAGTTCATCTAATCCAATGCCATAGTGACAATCATATATTAACTGAATAAGTCAAGAACCTCCAATTCTGAATGTCATTTAGATTTTAAAACTGAGTTCTCTCAGGATTCTTTGGTATTGAATTTCTTGATTATAAAATCCTAGGTTTAAGTTTGGCAAATATTAAAATTTGAAAAAGCAGATAATTGTGGTACTATAGTATATTATCTCTTAATCATAATATACAACTCGAGTTGCTAAGAAGGATAACATAACCAGCTACTTCAACATATCTCCCATATGCTCATGAGAATCACATTATCTTGAAGTTGTGGTCTTCAGTCATCCAGTTCCAATTCTTGAATCAATTGCACAAAATGTAATCACACGCTCCAATTTTTTATTTATATATATTTTTTTCATTTCACTGCATCTTTAAGATATTTTTCCAGAAAAGAGCACACAAACATAGACAGTTTAAGATGAGTAGATTGTGCATAACAACAATGTATATGACTAGTAACAGTTACAGGAATAAAATCTAAAATTCACATTTTGCAAAATATGTTCTCAACATAATAAAAGATATTTCTTCAAATGCAACCATAAGTAGTTCATGTTCATAATTGTGGAAAATAGTTTAACTATGCCTAAAAATACTAATTCAAGTTTTCGTACAAAAGCAGTGGCGACATTTTAAAATACTAAGCAGTTAAAAGGTACCTGTATTGTATTCATGAGGTTGCAACTGCTTGGCTCTTGCCTTATCAACCAACTCCTTCCATTTTCTTGACAACGAATAGATATCAACCTACAAAATCAATCATTCAAATGATAGATAATGTCTCCGGGACAGAAAACATAATATCAGAAGCCAAGGAGTACCTTGTCCGCATCCTGAAGGACTGGCGTAATCAATCCTCCATCAATAGCCACAGCAACAGCAATATTGATACTGCTGTTGTATGTAAAGCTCTTCCCATCTCTGCAGCTGGAATTGACAACTGGGTGTTTAATTAATGCCATAGCAGTCGCCTTTGCCAGCAATGCAGTCATGGTGACACCCTTTGACTTAATCTATACATAAATTAACGAAGAACAGCTTGAATGACCGATGCCACCTAGAATAAGGTTCAACGAAAAGCACTCACTTTCTTGTAGAGCTCGTCAAGTGCATTTGTGGTGATCGTATAGCCCACACGGAATGTTGGAACTGAGAGGCTTTCTACCATGTTTTTGCTAACGGCACCCTGCATCGTGGTGAATGAAACCACAGTGCCCAATTGGATGATCGGAGAAGTAGGAACCTTCGCCGCTCCAGTTTCCGCGACTGTTTTTGGTTCCCTCGGCACAGTCGACCCAGAAGCTGCCGCAGCTTCCACATCCTTGGCCACAATTCGCCCTTGAGGTCCGGTCCCGGTAACTGCAGCCAATTCTACCTTCAACTCCTTAGCGAGTTTCTTCGCGAAGGGTGTGGCGACAATCCGTTGCCCGCCCTCGGATGCAGGGTGGGCCGATAAAGAAGCGGATGCCGGAGAGGCCTTTGGAGGAGGAGGTACGGCTTGCGATGGAGGAGGAGTAGGTGTTTGAGAGGGAGCAGGTGAGTCAGCAACAGGGGCAGGGGCAGGGGAAGAAGGCGAGGAGGAAGCTTGGGACTTTGCAAGGGGGATCTCATCCTCGGACTCCGCGAGTAGGGCGATGGCGGAGCCGACAGGGGCGACGCCTCCCTCCTCGACCATGATGGCGGCGAGGAATCCGTCGTAGAATGTCTCGACGTCCATGTCGGCCTTGTCGGACTCGACGACGACGACGCTCTCGCCCTTGGCGAGACGGTCTCCCTCCGACTTAACCCAGGACACAATCTTCCCCTCCGTCATGGTGGAGCTAAGCGCCGGCATGAAGATCTCGCGGATCTTGGCGTAGATCCGCGTCGGGGTAGCAGCGGGGCGGCAGGAGGACCGGCGGCGAACGGGCGAAGGGAGGGAGGGAGAAGTGAAGCGGACATGGAGGAGAGCGGCCATGGATGACGGATGCCCAGGAGAATGCGAGCTCGAGATCGGAGGAGACGAGAGGGGAGGGGCGATGAAATGAAGTGACCCGGACTCTGGTTGTATCGAAAGGAGGGCGGAGCCTCCGAGGAGGGCAAATTGGCGGAAGTAGATTGACATCAAGATTCGAAATATTCTCGCGACGGTTTGATGAGCGGTCAAGATCTCTCGTAGTAAGTGACGCGATAATGACAAATTTTCTATGTTTTTTTGTGGGAATCTTACATTTCACCTCAGAATCTCTCATTCCCCCTCTAAACTACTGCCAGAGTTTCAAAATCGTCAGAACACCCCTGATATATTCAAATTGTCATTATTTCTCCCTCAAATTGTCATCAAGGTAAAGTAATGTTGTTCATGGATTTGGTATGTTAATGATTTAGAAATTTTTATGTTTTTCATATATTTAAATAAAAGTAGAAAAATAAATTTATAATTAAGATTTAGATAAATCAATAAATAAATGTATTTATAAGCTGTTCAAATCTTATATTTTTATTATTAAATAAATTTTTATGAACCATTTACCGGCTAGCCGGATATAGAATGCTTCATTGTCTTCCCTTATCTTGCGCGAGGCCTCTGTTAGAATGCATCAACCGTCTAGACGACCCAATCCGGGTAGTTCGCTTAATCGCCTCCTCCGCCCAATAGGTCATGTAGAGAGCAGATCGATCGACGACGGAGAACGAGCTCCGATGCCAATCTGACACACCGCAGCTCCGATGGCGCCCAACGAGGGGAGGAGCAGCAACGTCTGCGTCTGGCTCGTCTCTTGCCTCTTCTTCCTCATCCTCCTCGCCGGCGGAGGCTTCCTCATCCTGTACATCACCTTGCCGGAAGCAGAGGACGCGATTTGGTTCCCCATCGCAGGGATGATCCTGGTGGCCATTCCATGGGTCTTTTGGACCATAACGTGCATTTACCAATCCATCAAGGTGAGAAACGGAGGAGAGAAGCAGCCGGCAGCTAAAGCTTCAGCTCTTAATTCCCCAAGGGCAGCTGCCGCCGATGACTCGCGGGTCAATTCTCCAGGCGGCACGAGGAAGGTGCGGTTCGGCAATGCGACCGTGGCAGATGAGGCAGCCAGGAAGACATCAGGCGGCGGAGGCTCAAATGCCAGGAGCGATGGTGAATCGTCGCTCAACTCGCATGAAAGCGAAGCGCCGTTGGCTTTCTCGACGTCATCAGCCGCGTGAAGTTTTGCAAGGAAACTAAAAGGAATTAAAAAGAAGACGAAGCATCCATCAATCTGCTGCTTAATTTTGTCGCTCCTGCACTGTGTTAGTAGTAAACTGAAGCAACTCTGAGAACGTGCTTTAATGTCTATTTTCTTTTAGACAAAATCGAAGCTGACAGATAATGGGCATGTAAAAACTTTCATCAGAATGGCATCCAAGATAGATTGAGCTGATAAATATTGGAAACTGAAAAATAAAAAAAGTTGCAGACTGATACATTAACCAACTTAAAAACCTTCTATATGAGCAAAAAATACAACAACAGGAGTCGATGGAAAATCTGCATCCGTGAACTTACTGTGCACCAGCTGCCTGTGCAGCAGTAGCTAAAGAAGCTTCAGGTTCAACAGAGTGATCTCTGGCTGATTTAACTAAGTCTTGCATTTTCCTGTCTTTGGCCTTTCTGCGATAAGTTTCTAGGACTATGAGGAGAGCTGTGATGTCGGCAGGACTTACACCACCAACCCTACTTGCTTGACCAAGAGTTTGGGGCTTGATCTGAAAGCATTTTGTAACACAAAATTAGGTATGTGTATTTCAATTGATTGACTATAGAACATGAAGATCAATGAAAAAAACTTTTGACTCGACAGTATAAGTTTTAGATCTCAAAAGAAAGGTCTTATTTATGTTTACAATTTCTAAAAGATACACTAACTAGTTTGCATCCAAATCAGTGGACACCAGGTGCTGCTGCCATGGTCAAACATGAGAGAACTCTTTGGGGGATATTTCTATTTGGGTGGAGCTAGGAATTTTGGGATTCGTATCTAAGAAAGCTGCATGTGTACACAAGTTTGGAATAGCTATTAAGCTATATGAAAAATGAAACCTGGAGGTAATCCAAGAACATGATGTGCATGAGGGCTCTCACAGCAACAATTAAAGCTAATATACATTTGCATCCAAAATTGATTCAAACTGATCGTATTGGTGATACATGTGCATGTTAGTGTGAAGTTAATAGATGCATTTATTTTGATGTAATCATATATTTAGTTCAAAACAAAGATACCTGATATGGTCTTGCAGAAACAAAAATCAAACCAATGCCCATTGTTCCACAAGGAATCACTATAGCTTACACGATATCGTTACAAGCACCAGTCCAATTCAAAACATTCAGGAGAAAAAGTCAACAAAGATTAACATAATTTACAAAAAATGGAAAAATAAAATTCAAAATTTCCATTAACCATCTCACAAAATCACAACAACAGCAAGGCAAATGTTCCATGTTTTTAGGGTTCAATTATGAATCTTATCTCGTCATTATCCCGTCATTAAGTTCATGTATATGAGGTGGGATTATGGATATTTCCTCATCATTGAGTTATATGAAGCCACACTATTAGTAATATGAGGAAATCACCATATAAAGTAAAATCAAGTGTTGTGAGCTACCATACCTTAGATAGCTTCTCCCGTGCTTCCAGACACAAAGTTGTCATGGAATAGTAATCCAAGTCGTCTGGCAGTTTTCTATGTTGTTGATTAATGATCTAGACAAAAAAAAATAGAGAAAAAAATGTAATAATCGTACCAAATAATTCCCAAGTCTAGCCAGCCAAAAATCTTATAAAATATTTCATGTTGTACCTATTTTTTACAAAATAAAATGGGCAATAAAATTGATGAATTGGATGGTGTTTTCTCCCACCATTTTAGAAAGTCCAAAAGTTAGCCACAACTTTTCAATTTAAGTATAACAGATTATTTTTTTAATCAAGTACTTAAAGATTGCCTCTTCCGGTCTTCCCGTTGGCCTGCCTTTATATTTGTTTTTCTTAATCTCTTTCTGTCATTTTGTTCTTTGGAGTTTACGTTTTCCCCAGATCAAATACAATACGGTATTGCTAACAGAAATTAAAGGGACTTCCAGAAGTCTGATATCAGTGCTTCAAATCCTCAATTATATAGCTAGAAATTAGAACATTATTCGACTATATTACTCGACTATATTACTGGTAAACTTAAAAATCCAAGATGGAAAACTTTTATGATGTTTGCAACGCTTATGAAACCACTTATATATGAGTTGGAAACAGGGTTTAAAGAATTGTACTCCTATACAGGTCAGTACAGACATTAACTACCAGTCAGTGAGATAAACCACAGGCAACTCACTATGCTTTGAGCTATCTGCTGGGAAGTAAGGATCATTCTGCTAGTACGGTTGTATACCATGTGTAAAAGCAGTATCTTGCTTGGTACAGGTCATAGAGTAGTATCTTGTTCGTTTTTGGATTTTAAGAAAATAATAGGGTGTGATCCACATTGCTTCATGTGAACATTAACAGAAACCTGAAATTTGCATATGGCTAACTAAACACAAGTTAATGTAAGTAATACAGAAACGTATCTAACCATAAATGATATGGCAGTTACTAGGAACAAAATAGGCTAAAGAAAACTAAGCCAGGTACGGTCAAGCTTATGGTTCTTCAAACTATTTACAGCTTAGAATTTACAACAAAGTAAAAACTGAAGAAAACAATTCAAACAACTAACAAGGGTGACAACGAACAAACAGGCTCTCTTGTTATTAGTCAATACTAGGCAAAAAAAATTCAAGATTTGGTTAGTTAGCTAAAGCTACAGGCCTCAAAGAAATGGAATACATAAAATAAAGCAATGGAGCCATATAGATCAATGGCCCTGTTATTTGTCCCAAGACTCGTATAGATCATTTTTGAGGTAAGATAACAAAAAAATAAATACATAAAAAAAGTAGTAAAATCCATTGAACTTCAAAAAATGTACATACAAAACACAGACATATGATTTAGGGACTAAACTATCTGCAGAAGTGTATGGTATGGTTAGATTTACTTGTTGCAATTGACTCTGTTGGCGTGCAATGAAGCCCTCGTACTTGATGTCAATCTCCACACATTCTTTCTCCATCCTGGATAAAAGTTGGTTACCGTAGCCATGCTTGTCAAGAACTTTGTACTCTATATGAGGTTTCTTTAGAATGCTTTCCAATGTAGAAGAGTCTTTAACCGGTTGACCAGATAAGGAACTAACGTCAGCAGCAAAACTACCACCTGTTATAACAGAACTATAACAGTAGTCTCACCAAGATGTTTAGAATTTAGATGCTATCAAATAATGCAAGTAGCCTTACATCTGACACCAAGAGTAAGAGTCTTGCATGAAGTAATTAAACAAGTTAAGCTAACCAGAAATTCGCACAGATTTCAAACGCTCCTTCTCCTCCATTATTCGAGTCTGCTTTAACTGGTAGATATTCCAACGTCTGTCATCTATTAAACCAATTTCTCGACCCAAAGAAGTCAGCCGGCTATCAGCATTGTCAGCGCGAAGAAGTAATCGATGCTCTGAACGGCTGAAGAAGGAAGATTCATAAGCAGAACAAATAACTGACAGCAGTTGCAATTTACAATTTTTACTTTTCTAGATGAACAGGTTTTGAATGTTACTAATGAAAGAAAGGCAATCCCATCGATATAAAACCTTTGTGTTCATTTCAAGTTTAAAAATAAAGATATAAACGCTACAGAGATAGAAATGCAGAGCAAAATTTGATATAAACTCATTGGAAATGTACTTATTCTAAAGCCAGCGTCACAAGAATAAAAAATAAGTGATCTTTTCTTTCCTGTTTTCAACTTAACTACAACAAGCAATGTCAATAGTCAATACAGCAAATAAATGCTTATCTCGATAGTCCATACAATAACCTAGATTAGACAGGCCTATGTTACATCTACAAATCAAGGTGTTCGACATGGTTATTTAAAAAAAATTACACATGAAGAGTGGAAGATGAAAAGAGGGAAGATGAAGAGTCCAATTATCAAATTGACCAACAATTTTACTGATTGAGAAACAATCCAAGGGAATAAAGGTAGAAGGGTGCACCCACAAAAAAAGCATCATACCTTGTTAACATGCGGTAAGGCTCTCGTAAATCTTTTGTAACAAGATCATCAATTAAGGTACCAATGTAGCTACTTTCTCTCTCAAGAATTATCTCAGATTTTCCATCTGAATGTCTCGCAGCATTAATCCCAGAAACAAGTCCCTGCACATGACATTTGAATAGGAAACTAGAAAAACATTGTCCAGAAATGTGCATACACTCTTTTTGAAGACAGATGGAATGTGGGATATAAATGACTAGGCTAAGGAAACAAAGTGCATACAAAATGTGTTTAGCCATGCAGAGTGTAACCTGAGCTGCTGCTTCTTCATAGCCTGTGGTTCCATTAATCTGGCCTGAGAAAAACAAACCTTCAATCTTCTTTGTCATTAGGGATCTGGAGCACTGATGGGCAGGCAAGTAGTCGTATTCCACAGCATATGCTGGTCTGAGCATCAAACAATTTTCAAGCCCAGGTAATGTTCTTAAAAGTGCCAATTGCAGCCTCTCAGGTAAACCAGTAGAAAACCCCTATGCAGCAGAAAAAATTACAGTTTGGCTTTAGGATATAGAACATAGCAAATGTGCTATCTAAAGTAAAGAAGGATCACATCAAAACCCGAAGGAATGCTAAGTTGGATGAGTTAGTTTTAAAGCAATGCTGAAGAAATCAAAGATCAGAGATTAGAGTTTCCCATGAACCAATAATGTGTCGGCTGCTAACAAACCAGTAACAAATCTGAATAAAATTGATGAGCTTGAGAAAGTTGTGAAGTTACCATGTAACAGTTGCATGGTAAGATATGCTAAAGCAAATGTCCAGATGATCTTTGCAATTCAAGGAATGTCAAAGGTAGGGGTGTAATCGAACCGAACCAAGCCGAATAGTAAAAGGCTCGAGCTCGAGCTCGGCTCGTTTTCCCTGAGCTCGAGCTCGGCTCGAGCTCGATTTGAGCTTTAATTCTTAAGTTCGAGCTCGAGCTCGGCTCGTAATGAAATTAAATAGCTCGTGAACGATTCGAGCTCGGTTCGAAAAAAGCTCGTTTAACGAGCTCGAACTAAGCTCGTTTAAAAATTAAACGAGCTTAGTTCGAGCTCAAC
>JBBUKS010000100.1:1318422-1328874 GCA_038050645.1 Hedychium gardnerianum
CGTCGCTATTATACCCACAAGAGTGCTGATCCCGTAGACGAGACGTTCGTCTTCCCGTAGACGAGACGTTCGTCTTCCCGTAGACGAGTCGTTGCACATTGGGACTTCAGAATTAATATATTTTAAAAATTAAATATTTAAATTACTATAAATAAATAAAATTGACTCTCTATCAAAATGCTAACACAATTTTCAACTGACCTAATTCATCGATTATATTATAAGGAAAAGTAATTCGAAGCTTTATTGCCCACGTGGATAGGGGCGGATTTACATGGCTGCACGTGTAAATCGTTTTTTATTGTGGCAAAAGGCGAAACGTTCGTTCCAGCGCTTCCGCCAGTTCGTCCTAGGACCAACACGGAAGAGGTAAATCATGAGGGCTAATCTAGTCAGCCCGAACAGTAAATAATATATAAGAGGATAGAAATCTGGCTATTAACTAAGATTTAACTCCCGGACCGTAAATCCTTCCTTGACTCCAAGCAGATCCATGATGATGTAGTTTATCCGCAGGAGGCGGAGGAGAAGGCCAGACTTGAGTGACACTGCCTTGGAAACTTTTCCTGAGAAAGTGCCGCGAACGCTGCTACTCAAATCCAACTCAATTTTAATTTTAAAAATAAGATTTTAAAATTAACATACGTGTGCCTCATGTCCATCAAAATTTAGGGGATGCGGATACGATCTGAAAAGTCAAATCTCTTCTGCGGAGATGGAGATCTCCATCCGCCGGATCTGTTTGGAGACATCAATATTGTTTATCTTTCCTCTCCGGTTGCCTTCCGATCGTCTGGGAATAAGATCGGATAAGATCGACCGCCACAAGGAAGGGAAGTCAAACAGACAGACGATGGACCAAAGAATTAGCAGAGCATCCGAGTTGTTGCTTGTTGCCATCTCCGTGTCATTAGTACTCGAAAGAGGTCCGCTCCAAGTATTGTTATAAATGGAAACCCAACTTCACATCTAAACGGTTCATCATTGTACTTCAAAAAACTCGCGACCTAAATTTTTTATTAATAATTTAATATCAAAATTTTGAAATAATATCGCAACCTAAGTCGTCGGTCATTGTTTCAATTCAGAGCAACACGCGAACTTATTCGTCGTCGTCGTCTCATCGACCACTGTCGACCACCGTGCAATTTGGGATCGTGATTTTTAAGAAATTTTAAGTTTGATTTTAATCCTAAATCAAAAATTCAGACATTGAAGGTGAATAATTTTTTTTACGATAATTATATTTATCATTTAATATATAGTTCTTCAAATTTAAAATCTTAGATCTACGTGAAACTTCTGTAAATGTTGCCATTAAATGCATCTGGCAAATAAATTTAATGAAGGACGTCAAAAAAAAATAATTAGGACATTTTGTTAAATAAACAGAGTGTCACAAAAGAGAATTTTTCACTATATATTTAAGGGGGAAAAATACAAATTATCCCTTTGATGAAATGTGCATCAATTTACACCAAATCAGATTATACAAATCATGGACTTTAAATGAAAATATAAAATTAAAGTGAAAGCACAGTGTATATGACGGTAAATTTGATCCTATCCGTAAAGGTAGTGCTCTAATTTCATTTATTAGTCGTCATGTATACACCAAGTACCAACTTATAATTTTTTAAAAAATATATATTTAATACTTAATATATAAGTGACAACCAATGAATGAAATTAAAATATTAACATTATGGATAGGATCAAATTTACCGTATATGACACTAATGCAATGTGCCCTTTTAATATTGTATTCACTTTTATGCTTATTTGCATTGCCCATGTAATCCATCGTTCATTATTACCAACATTACATCCTGCTTACACTAACATTCATCTGAATTACTCTGTAAATCAATGGAGGAAATCTAATCCCAATAGAAAGAGATTGACAATGTTCCACCATTTACATGAGAAAAAAAAATGCTGACTGTTTCCAACCCAAAATTACAAACACCCAAAAGAATAGCTCAAGTATCACCACCCACTACTATACAGAATAACATAACCTACAATTCAACCATATAAGAAAAGAAAAAGAAAGAAATAAAAAATGGGAAGAACTAAGAAAACTTTGCTTCCCTGTAAACCTTTATTTGCGTCTTTGCCGAGAGTAGGCAGGAGACCCTACAGTCTGCTGCCTAACGTAATTTGGAGAACCAACATGCCCTTGGAATGAAGAATAAGCAGGTTTTGGGGGCCCCGTGATAGTTGTTGGATGAAGAGAGAACTCCATAAAGCATATTATATTCAAACGAGTCCTTTCGAGTTCCGCCTCCAGTAGCTCCGAACTATACTGCTGTGCCAGTGCCTGAAAGCAACAATATCAAAATCTTTAAACGCTTAGTTTTCATTAGGTTCAATCAATCAATTTACAGGTTAACAGTGATGACGAAGAAGCTATCGCCTGAAAGTAAACTATACATCTCATTAAAAAACAACAAAAAATCCACCATGAATTAAATATTTAAGACGAAGTTTAAGAGACAAAAAATTTGCATCTACTATAGGAATCAATATTGTTAACATTGCCAAGCAAAATACAGGTCAAGGGATATATACTAAAATAAAAATGCACCTAAAATAGAAATAGCTTAAATCTCCATGAAAATGCATTACCTAAACTCAGTAACAACATGGTTAGTATGAAGTTTCAGCTTTAATTGTAATGTTTGCTGTCTATAGGAAATTCTATTTTCTAAAGGTAGGTTAATTTTTTTACAATACGGAAATCAAAGGCGCCATAGGAAAGCAAACGACAATCAGATTTTCGAGTTATCTCAATCAAGTCCAGCCACAAATTTGTTGTGAACTTTAGTTAATGACACTACACAAATATTAGCAAAAGCAGCAGCAAGTGACAAATAGGCTTCATCATACAATGACTTTCTGCTGAACAAGTATAGGACCAAATTATGTTGCCTAAACAACCAGTTTTGAACTCTGCACAGTTAAAATGGTGGTCATTATTCAAATTCAGTTGACAAGAGAAAAAAGAGCATACAAGCAAGTCATCTGGGGAAATATTGGAATGTCTATCGTCAGTTATGGCATCTTCACTCCCACGAGTAGATCTACGTTGGTGCCCAGGATTTTCTGAAGGCTCAGAAATACTCTCACAAGCTTTATCTAAAAGCAATCCTTGCAAATTCTTCAAAGCTTCATGGGCTTGGGGAGAGAAATAAGCACTCAAAACAGTGTCAAAATATTCAAGCTGCAAATTATTTAAGACAACTTTTTAGAAAGAGACCTTCATAATTCAACTATAAATTTTTAATTGAATTTCTCGATAAAAGATAATTCAGTTATGACCTCAATCATTAGCTGACAGAAACCATTTGTATCCAACACTTTAAAATCTTTACTTTTGTTTTCATTGAAAAGGCTAATATAAGTGTCAATCAAACCTTCCACTAATATGCCTACTATCTTCTCCAACAAAGGTTTAGCACCATTGGAGACCTGCAAACACATAACATTTCCATTTAACTTATACGTGTTTAAAGAAATTAAACCAAGCATTATTCTAGATAACCCAGGATTTGAAGGTAGAATTATTCTGACAGTAAACAAGATAAACAAGATTGCAGCTAAAAGACAAGATGAAAAATATTCTCTTAAAAAATCATTCAGAAATGGAGTTTTGAGGAACCTTTAACATGAATTCTATCAATTGTTAGAAACAAACGTGGATCATTGGCAAACCCAGTTGAAAAGTTGCTACTTGACTTCTAGAATGTGGTGTCATCAGAAATGAATTGAATAACAAGATGCAAATAATTCAATATTTTTATTGTTATTGTTTAGCTCCAGAAAAAAATAAGGAAACTAAATTTGGGAAATGCATTTTCAAAACACCAAAAATAAGAGGTAACAATCACAATATTCAAATGTTGACACACACACATGTAATATAGGGGAAAAGGTTTAAAAATGACTCTTCCAATGTTTTTGAATTATGTGCATTTTGCCTCTTGTTTCTTTGTCATTTTATTTCTCCAGCTATACCACTATAATTAACCAAAGGATGATGCAATGGATATTCAACAAAATTTCTACCGAGTTTCACTGAGACAGAAACATTAAGCACAAGAGGATTTTATAAACAAGAGTGTAACAGGAACAATGTTGAACCTCTGCATGTACTCCCACAAGGATGTGAAGTAGATCAACTGTTGCATCTCGGATACCCTGCCACAGAATGCAGTCATTAGATATCTTCTTTGAAGGTGAAACTGAGTTACCAGTTGGAATTCCATCAGTTAATGGGTAGTTCAATCAAACTTCTTACCTTAACAGTAGGTGCACCTCCCCATTGAATGCCAGAACCAAAAAGATAGATCTGAGCAGCATCCCTGATTAAATCTGACTGCTTGATTGCAACAAAAATTAATTAACTTCCAGCTGCATATTTATTTGGTCATTTTAAAACTGTAATATTTCCTTGTTAAATAATTGTGCATGACTATTCAGCAAATAATGTGTATTATCCTTTCACAGGACATAAAAAAAAATGAAAGAGAACAGATTTTTGATAAGATCTTTATTCTCCTTTAGAAAAATTGGAAAGAAAAGTCAGCACCTTAGCGCATGCATATTGTCCAAGTACTTTCTCTTCGAGTGCAGAAAATGATGTCACTAGGTCTCGCATGTCAGCATTTTGTTCATCATCATCCCTGGAGTTATCAGAGAATGAGATACTAAGAAATAATATGGCTCTATAAGAGACACATCAATATCAAGTAGCTTTGCTAATTCTAAGTGTTAACAATCTCCTGCATGGATTTTATGACTCCATTGAGCTTGATGCAAGTGTATATCATTAACAAAATTCAAAGCTCTAAATTACTTTTAATGGCATTAACTAGAGCTTGCTTTACTTCCTCTTTCCCTTACACCTTCATTTCCAACTGACTTAATACTCTAATAAGAACATGATAGTTGTCTTTCAACATACTGATAACAATTTAGTTAATCAATTCTCATTTAATCATCAAATGGAACGACATCTAATTTTTCAACAACCTTTTCCCCACAGGTCATTTTTCACATTCCAAAAACATCTTGCTTAAATACTTTCCAAATTGGGGTGATCTTTGATCAGGATCAAGAAGCCAGAATACATGAACTTAAGGTGTGTATTTAGTATTGAGTCGGCTGACTACACACATGGTGCTGATACAGTAGCCTGATTAACAGTGGACAAGTAAAATCTATTATGTGGCATATGCTGACCAAGCAGATAACAAATAGATAAGAGATGGTTAATTGGAGGCATATTCTTGGATCAGTTAAATTTGCAAGTTCTGGCTATATTTATCAAAAAATAATTTCCAGGCTAGATTTAGCAACCTATCCATTAACTTGAGATAAGAAAGGTACAAACAAAAAAAAACTGCTAAAGTAACTAAAGAACTTCTTCCCATAAAATTGGCAACAAAATAACTTCAAAGCATAAGTAAATCAGTTTTTGAAGATTACTCCATAAGTTGCTAATATACCTATGCTGTAGCCACACATGCTTGTACCTACTGTACAGACCATGGGAAAGCTCGTCTTTACAATATCCGATGTTACTCAAAACTATAAGTAGCTTCCGGTGGAAATCAGAAAGAGGTGCAGTACAACCACCATCTGGAGTAGATAATTCTTTCTCAATATTGTGCAGATACCCATTTTGAACAGGGCTATTCTCTCTATTTGATCTCCGCTGAGAAAGTTCACTACCAATTCGCTCAAGGTAACCTGAAATGATTGCACAATGATGAACAAGATGCATGATCCTAATAGAAACAAACTTATCACATTTGTGCTACAATAGTGATGACAAATACCTGCAAAATCCAAGAAAGAGTTCAGAAATGTAAGTCTTACTGATTCTTGAATTTCTTGAATATGTTCTGACACGTGCTGATACTTGATTGTTTCATTCTTGAGACTCTCAATCAAACTAACAGGAAATAAAAATAAAATTTTAAGAAAAAATCATGAGAAACAATTTATCTCAAAATTTATTTCTGCACATGCATATATAAGCTCTTTTCTTTGACAATGAAAGACACAAAAAAATGCATGTGCAAGGTATATGTAGAGACTGAGGAAATTACAATGTCTCAAACCATGGTCAGGTAAGCAACAAGGTCCCTTATTGCTATTTTTCCATGGTCCCAACAATCATTCCAACTAAAGAATTTACCCTAATCAGTATTTTCAGTTGTTTCATGGTCATTTCATATTTTAGTTTCAGTACTAAGCAAGATACATAAATATCATTTTTACTACATTAGCTTTCTTTTCCCAGAATGTAGATATCTATCAACCACATTCACTTTATTTTTCCCTAAATAGTAGATATCTATCCACTACATTCTCTTTTTTACCCGTACATGAGATAACACGAGATATCTAGCTCTTGAAGATTAGTAGCAACTCGATGAACTACTGAATATAGGATATGAGTATGATTACACATATGGTTCCCACTTCACATCATAGAATCTAGAGCGACAAAGCTTCGATAGAACAGAATGCAAAACCATAAATTAATCATGTGAAGATGTAACTTAATGAGCTTTTTTGCATCAATACATTAAGTTTGACAAGAAGTGCAAACTTAGAAGCATTGTTAAAAATTAATTGCCTAAGAATATAGGTGCAGGCATTTTGCACTGACCCCCAAAAACGTGAATATGCACAACCCCGAATATGTATTACTGTAAATATGACAAACTAAACTTGGTCATGCATAACTAGTTGCTTTCAATTTTCAAAGAAAAATTCTAGCAAAATAAATCATTGACCATTGCTATATAAATATCAAAAGTTAGAACAAGGACAACCTTGATTAGACATGTAATACAGCAAATATACAAATATCACATACAATCAACAATAGTTTAATGTTGTCTCAGTGACTAACCATAGAAGACTAGTTGAGATGTTGTAGACGATCAATTATCAAAGAAACATCATTTAGCAAAAGGAAAATGATGAGATCCCCTCTAATTAAAGATAAATAACTTACTTGTCAATATGATCCATAGCTGATATGATTGTTGATTGAAACACAAGGGGCAAGCAAGAAATTGCATAAGGAGATTTGTTACGCTCTAGAGTAGTTAAAGGACTCCACATTTCATCTGGAGAAATCTCCTTGGTAGTTGCTCTCATCCAGGTACAAAGATGCAAGATGTAAATCTTTGTCATATCAAAGTAGAGGCCATGCAATGCTTTAACTGTAAAAGACAAGAAAATGCAATATGACCCATTTTTTAAGCTAACACAATAATTTAAATAGAGAGTAATTGAATACCAGCAGCTGTTGGGGCAGACTCTTTTCCTTCTAACGCCTGACATGTTTTAGCAATTTCAATTATAGCATCATTCATGAAAGACTGCAGAATGTTTGATTCATCAAAATCCCTGAATGTGCTTTGGACCTTCAATATAAATCCCAAAATGAATCAGCATAGATCATATAATGAGCAAGCTAAAAGATATTAGATCGCCTACGATGGTGTGTGCATCAATAAATATCTTGGAACAAAAGTCAAATTCGTGCATCAGCATCATAGACCTTTGGTTCACATAAGGATTCACCTAATACTCAAGTGCAATTACAGTCCTATTGCAAAACTCGAGAACATTAACTCCATCGCATCCTTAAATGCTCGCCTGCAATTACTATGGTTGACATAAGAATTCAGCTAAAAGTATCGGCATCCCCCCTAGGCTTAGTGTATGTGGAACACCACAAGTCAAATAGTATCCTGTACAGAAAATCTGAGTCTAATATTCTGTTACATGGAACATATCCAGCTCAGACAACCTCTCTGTCATATGAGATCATGTGGTTCAAGTTCCTAAATTTTCTTTTAGCCTTTTTACCATTAGTTATCTCACTAAGCCAATCAATACTCTTAGACTTCTTTTCTTAGTGATGTATTTTAGGTCCTAGGAATAAAGATGATAGGCAAAGTTGAGTCTGGTGGTATCCATTATCTTATTGATCTTCTTTTGTGTATTTAGTGCTCGTGAAGTCATTCTCAGTTTGATTAATTGATTGCATATAATGGCTTGATGCAGCACCAAGACAAACAAAACTCACAGAGGAAAAAGTGACTTATCAAAAATAAGATATCAAAAAATTTCAAACTTTTGAAGCCCATAAAGCTTAAAACTTTATAATGTTAATGTTAAAAGTTCCTAATTTTTCTGCATCGTGATACTATTATCTGGTTATCCATCTATATCCAGATTGAAGACTACCTTTTATTTATCTCTCATGTTAATACTGTGAATCACACAATGCAATCATTACTGTGTCCCTTTATGTCTCCATTACAAAGTTACTATTTGTTCAATTTGGTTAATTCTGATATTTAGAATGCAAGTCTTGTGCGTACTCCTTTATGGCTATTTAACTTTGTCACTTCCATTAATCTTATTCTTGCTTGATCTAGTCTACTTAAGAGTTGCTAGAGTCCTTTATCTAACCAAAAAATTTCTACAAAGAAAGAAAAATATGTCTATTGTAGCTGTCAAAATTTTGCATATTGATGATACCTCCAAGTAGGTGCAATATTCCCTTCTACTATTGTCAATGGTATTGTAGATCAAATGACACGCATCTTAATAGTATAGGATTGCTGATCCAAGAATCAGAACTGTTGAATGCTGCATGGACTAAACAATTTATAAGAAGATACTACTATTACCTCATACTTTTTAACTTAATGTTTTGGATGTTAAGGATTTTTTTTCATACACTCATCAATCTATTTTGTTTCTTTACCACCTAGGACTTTTAGTACACTAGTGCAGTTTTTTTTATCTATTTATTTAGTATAAATCATGACAAACTAGCCACATTCTATGTATGCTGTATTTTGAGTTACTCATTATTCAAAAGGACATGTGGTGCCGTGATTGTTTCTAAATATTAATTTCATCAATGTCCTAATTCCTCCAATGTTACCTTCTGTGACATGAAAACTATTCATGACAAGTTCCTGTATTACTGAACCTCAATTACCTTCTTTTTTTTCACTTTTTATGTCTTTTCATTCAATTCCTCTTGAGCACCATCTGATCCACCACTATAGATAGGCTTACCACTTTATCTCCTCTTATGCAGTTGTAATGTTGATACAAATAATTCATACAACAACCTCACAGCTAACCTTATGCAAATATTTGCTATTTCTGAATACCAACCTCCACCAGCAATCTCACCCATGATCATCCATTAATGCTATTCTTTTTTCTTTTGATCAACTCATCCTGTTTTTCTTCTTAATTTCTTCAATTCTGTCTTGTCAAACTTAATAAGAAGATCTATTGGCCTTCACTGACCAGCTTTGATTGATCAAATGTTAACATTAATCTCTAGAAACACTTCAAAGTTGTGAATTAGTTCCAGCTGATGAGATTAGTAATAACCTACTGCTTATTTGCACTAAAGTACATTCCTAATGTACATGTCAAACAGTAGAAGCTTGTTTTTCTAGATCAAGGTTTTCACTCATTCTTATGGTGCTGCTTAGTCAGTCTTTAACATTAGCATATAGATCAAATTTCTAACACTAGTTCTGCTGTCCTGTCTGACTAAATATTGCAAATCATGATAGTGCTAAAAAAACAACATTAAGATGCATATTCCATCCATCATAAGAGCTGCTGATTTACAGAAAAGGATAATACTCCATCCATATGCCAAGGAACATAACATGAGCATCACACAATCGCTCTATTAGCCTTGGCCTAGGACTCCAAAAACTTCACACTTAAAAACATCATCAATAAAGGGACGGAGAGGCATTAATGTGAAGTTACAGACACAAGGATCTGAGAGTCTTTTATCATACCTTTGCCTCAAATGCGGATATAGTGCCATGAATCATTACTGTAACCTCCTCAAGAGCATGAGTTGAATACTTAATGTCACCATCTTTCTCCTCATTCTTACTAGAGGGGGGTTTGAAACTTGTATCCGTATCAAGGACCCTGCCACCAGGGGTCACCTGGAAAATTTAATTAGTAAATCAAAGTAACTAATAGCTCTTAGTCATACATGAAGCAAAGTAATTCTTTTCCACAGAAATTCTATAATCTTCATGCTGTTTAAAATTCAATAAAAATGTCTTCTCATATATCTTTTTAACATAAAACGCCTCACGATAACATGAAGGATTAACACATTCATAGAATTATTGCACATTTCTTAAGTGAAATTATCATCCTCAGCCATGTTTGTCTCTGCCTTTTAGGAAGAGTCACTTTTGTTAAAGAGACATATTTATTCATTAAAAACTTTTTTTTTTAAAAAATGAGTACATTAGAATTATCTATCCCACTTTCAATGTATTGGTTCTCCTCTTTAATTACAATTTAAGAGTTTAAGTTGTACAAACCAAACTTCTAATTCTAAACTATACTACT
>JBBUKS010000100.1:1328974-1341014 GCA_038050645.1 Hedychium gardnerianum
TTCCTTTGCTTGGTTTCACTCACCAAGACTTCCTTTGGTCCAATTCTGCACACTTAGTAGAATCGTTAGATCACACACAAGTCTAACTTAACCTATTTGTCATTCATCGACACTTAGGGTTAGACTATTAGTGCAAACTGCACCAACATATAGTACATGATAGAGTATGCCTTTTCTGTTGGGCAAAACTTTCACAATGCATATTGCTTGTCGGAGATATAGGGGATTTGCTAAAATTAAAATTACAAACTAAAATCAACTTCAGGCCTGTTGAGATGACTTGAGCTGATAATCTCAAACTGTCAAGTAAGAAGGAAGAGCTACTTGGAAAGCTGGACTGCTTGGAAGACTTGGCCGAGACTTAAGGCCGAGATGTCTACCGAGACATGAGACCGAGGTGTCCGTCGAGACACGATGCCGAGATGTATGCCGAGACACAAGGCCGAGATGTCTGCCGAGACATGACGTCGAGACACGATGCCGAGATGTCCGCCGAGACATGAGGCTGAGATGTCTTCCGAGACACGATGTCGAGATGTTCGTCGATACATGAGGCTGAGATGTCTTCTGAGACACGATGCCGAAATGTCCACCAAGACACAAGGACAAGAAGTCTGTTCGAGACACAAGGCCAAGATGTCCGTCGAGACACAATGTCGAGATGTCTGCCGAGACACGAGGTCGAGATGTCTGTCAAGACCAGAGGAAGAAGATATTGAGGCCTGCGTTTGACGCAATTTCCTTAAAATAGATTCGTCCCCCTCCAACAGTGCTTCGAAGTTTCAATGGACGTCTATTTCCGAGGAGACAACGGAAAAACCACGTCAACAATCAAGCACTAGTTGTTCGTGGCTAACTGAGAGAGTACCCCGAACGCTATCACGAGTAGAGTTGTCGAGCAAGTTCACATTAGAGAGAAAGAACGGGGGAACAAAAGTGGAGGAATTTCTTTTCAATATTGCATTTGTTTGCTCTCAAGGTAGCTTCATGCCTCCGCTGCATTGAATGGTCGAGTAATGGTCATTCATTATTGGTCATCAATAGTTATCGTTTCAAATCGACGATTACAGATGCTCCATTAATCATCGATTAATGCATCTGTTTCATTTGAGCAGCAAGCAAAACGAATTATTCACGTGACAAAATGTTAATTGTTCCCCTTGGGCAAATTTTGCCTCTACCAGTCTAGTATTCGATGCGTGCAAGTCATGTTCACACACGAGGCACGATGCCGAGATGTCCTCCGAGACACAATGTCTAAATGTCCTCTGAGACACAATGCTGAGATGTCCACCGAGACACGATTTCAAATGTCGGCCAAGACACGAGGATGAAATGTCCGCTGAGATATGACGACGAGTGTCTGTCTGAGACACGAGGCCGAGATGTCCACCGAGACACAATGCCGAGATGTCCACCGAGATATGAGGCCAAGATGTCTGCATAGACCAGAAGAAGAAGATATTGAGGCCTGTGTTTGATGTAATTTCTTTAAAATAGATTCGTCCCCTTCCGACAGTACTTCGAGGTTTCGATGGACGTCTATTTTACATGATACAACGGGAAGACCACGTCAACAATCATACACTAGTTGTTCATGACGAACTGAGAGAGTACCCGAACATTATTATGAGTAGAGCTGTCGAGCAAGTCCACAACAGAGAGAAAGACGGGGGAACGAAGGTGGAGAAGTTTCTTTCCAATATTGCATTCGTTTGCTCTCAAGGTCACATAACCTCCTCTTATAGGAGCTCCATGCCTCTGCTACATTGAATGATTTCAAATCGGTGGTTACAGATTCTCCATTAATATCGATATGACAAAATGCTAATTGTTCCATTTGGGCAAATTTTGCTCCGACTGATCCTGCATTCGACGTGCATAGGTCGTGTTTACACATGAGTCAACTTGATTCAGTGTAATGGATTTGCATCCCCTGCAAACTCACGCGTGAAAGAAAATCTCTCTATGCATTTATTCACAACTACCTTATTTATAATACAATATAAAAACCTTTTTACTCTCCGTCTTTTTTTCATTCGCTTATATCCAACATTTTTTCCTCCACAATCATGATAGCCCTTGCATAGTTGCAGAAAATAATTATAAATTTAAATTTGAACTTTTTATTATGACCAGAAGCTTTAAAAATATCGTAAATTATGATAAGCAAATAATAATAATAATAAATTGCATTCCATAATTAATGTAACCATCTCATATAAAATCCAGTCTTATGTTTGAAAATAACTTATTTCTTTTAACTAATTTTATCTTTCATTATTTCACAGAATAATTTGCATGAAATATTTTTGAAAATTAATCAGTCTCATTCTACTAAACTGTGATCAAACAATTTGATGGACTTAATTAAACACTTATCTTTTAAATTTATTATTTCAATATTTTTATTTAATTATGATTATTTATAAAGTTAAGTTTTTATGCATATCTAATGTTCAAGTAATTTCAAATTACCCTATGAGTGATGCAGTGGTAAACTTTAATAGATAATTAAGGAATTTAATATTTAAATTTCAAGTACGGTTATTGTAAGAAAAAAAATTCCAATAAAAAGTGAATTTAAGAATGTTGATCATTTGGATAAACCTCCATTAGTACTTTTCGATTTACCCTGGTGGTCGGTAAAAAAATTCTGTGAGATCAAATTAATTATTTTTAAAATTAGTGGGTTCGAAAAGTTGAATACTTAAAATTTTAAATGAAATGAATATCCTAGAGACCCATTTCTAAATATACATAAACTGAATTTTAGGTTTATTCAATAAAAGTAGTTGTAAATTAACTACCCACTTAATTTTGTGATCATTATACAAATGGATACCTACATTGATGAGATGAAAGCAACAAGACAAAGGCATGGAGGCTACAGCACAGTCTTTTCCTACCTATCTAGTATCTACTTAATTGATAACACTTGACCCACTTCATCATAATGCTTCGACTAGTAGCTATCGATATGCATCATGAAATATCATATAATTAATCTCATTGCGTATGTGTGTGTATATACATTATACATATCTCAAGAGCTGTGGAGATATATGTTTAGATTGAATTATGGGTTACTCATTTGCTCTGATGATTTTTTTTTAATTATTTTATTATTTTTTATCTCAGCCGGATTGATATAAAGAAATGGTCCTCTGTTCCAATTTGTGAGTCTGAGTGCACGTGCACGGCGGTGATAGTACTAAATTATAATACTGTCTAATGGGACCAATATACATATGGTCCAACCAAATCGATTTCCATGTGTATTTCATACTGTATAAAATTAATTTGAGGGCTGGATATTGAATTAGTTTCTAATTACATAAAAAAAATCTTCTGTTTAGGTGGTCCTCTGTACAAATTTGCGGACATTTAATTGCAAGTTGGCACATTAATGCTAATAAAAGGTTAATGAGTTAAAAGGGTTAAAAAATCTTGCAAAGGCTTCTAAAGTCAAAGACAGAGACCGAGAAATACGAGGAAAATTTGATTGACTGAGGCAGGGAGGGACCAAGTCATGCACAATGGTTGTCGGTTTGTGTCAAGTTAATACCCATTTCATCTTTGTCTTATCTATAGGCCATTAAGAAGGCCTTGAGGGTGGGCATGGAAAATAAATATTATAATTCAATGGTCAAATTAAACTAGAGGACCATGACAAAACTTCATAGGACAAATCTTTGAAAGGAAAAAAAAGGATAAATTTGTGGGACTTTGGTTTTCTATTCTTATACAAGAAGACATGGTTAATTATTTGCTCTCGTTTACCGACACAAACGTCCAAGAGATGAAGTGAAAGGTGATCGAAATAATAGGAAAATGAGCTTGACTTTTGGGAATAGCTTTTGTCGAGATTGACACATCAAAATAATTGCTGGACAAGACTTATTTTGATCCGTCACTAACGTTGCGTCTAACTTCAAATCGTAAAAGACAAAGAGAAACAGAAAATAATTGGCGTTCATTTTGTCACTTCTTTCGACCACAAGTGGACAAATTAAAGTACGAGACGGGGTAAAAAGATTAATTCAATCCTCCATTTTCTTCAACTCTCTCTTCTTTAAAGTTTTTGTTATGTTTACAGTGTTCCGATATGAGTTCTTTCTTTTCTTTAAGAACAAAAAGAATCAACCCACTCATCTAATGAACAAGATATTTCTTTATCTCCTACATTGCCTATCAATTCACATACCCTCGCTCGTTCATGTAATCTTCGCAATCCTCTGGATCTTGTCGGGCGGAGAAAAGACACATCTTGAGGTTTTGGTCCTTTTCCTTTGCTTAATGATTGCACAGAAACTTCTTTTTTCCATTAATCAATCATGCTTAAGAGGTAACTCATTCACTGACCTTTCCACATTATCTGCAGCACTACATACGTACGTTGCAGGCTCCACTACTGTTGGACATGTGAAGATTATTATTATTGGCTTGCAGGTTTTGATTAATCTTCTGCATCGAGTGGAGGTCAATTAGGCAATGATTTGATTCACATGTCCTTTCCAAGGGTGACTCACTGCAACAGTGTCTGCATGGACAAGAAAGGGAAAGGGGAACGTTGCACTTAACTGCTGTAAACCTAATCGTAATATCTTTGAGCATGCAAGTTGGACGGGGACACCTGAACTACCTGTCGTCATTTAAGTCACGTCGGCGGATTCAACAGTTGCAGTCTCACGCAGTAGAGTTGTGAATTTAACTGTAAATTGAAGTTCAACCAACTGTCGTGGCAAAATCATATGGTTGCGTGCAGGCTGCGTCATATGGTTGGAATCTGCTCCAGAGTTGGTTGTCGTCCCAACCACACAGCAAACATTCCAAGTGGGCATACGGGAAATCTTTATAACAAGGAATCATTTATTCATGCCAACCAACCTTCATGGAAACTTTCATCATCACCATTAAATCATTGAAATCTACACGGAGTAATTTAAACATGGGCAGACAGTCGAAGGTTTTTTGATGCGCAGCGGGAGCAGCTTACTCGAACAACGATAAACAAAGCTATTGTTCGAAGAAAAACTAAACATTGTATACTCAGTACATGTGGTAGATTTAGTCAACGCTCCTTTTCACATGTCCTTTGTCTAGACGCTTATATATCTTAGTCCGAAGGTTCTACGGTCTGCATGCAGTAATTTGTGGGGTGAGAATTAAAAAGTGTGGTCAATTCAACTTCATACATACGAGTTTTCATGCGCGACGACAGTGAATGATGAAGTGAATTTGTTCATTCGGTGCAAGGTCAAAATGCTGATATTCATAGTTCAGAGATTATAAATATGAAATAAGCATGGCAGTAGAGATTAAATTTACAGTTTGATGTTAGTGAGATCGAACCAAATCTGCTGGAACACGTCGACGATGGCATCGTGGTACTCGTTGGAATTGAGGGAGAGGTAGCAAGCGAGCAGCTCCTCCAAGTCCTTGGACGCACGGATGTTGTTCTCCACGATCATCTCCATCATTGAGTCACGGAAGTCCCTCTGCGGATCCGACGACGACTTCACCACCAAGTAGCTCGCCGGAAACGGCAAGCCCTTCTTCTGCTGCATCGTGGTCGGCGTCCGCCTGTTGCTTGCCTTCTTGCTCGAGAGCCGCGGCGAGTTGGCTCGTATTCGGAGGCGGCGGAGGCTGGCGGGAGAGACCTTCGCTTGGCTCTGGTTCGTGATCTTTCTCTTGCTCTGCTCCTTAACCAAGATTGAATTTTGATCAGTCCTTGAGTTGCTTTCCATGCTTTTGTCCTCGTATTTGGCTTCTTCGCGCGAGGGCTTCGTTAAAATCGGCGGGAGTTTGAGCTCGGAGATGGACTCGAGTTCAAACTCATCCAGCTTTGAGTTCTTGCTCGACTCCATGTCAGTGGCAGAGGAGGTAAACCAACAGCTTGCAGAATGCAACCGTGATTCCACGTCGTCGGACTCGAAATCGAACTCAAGTTCCTCCCCGTTCACGTAGAGGTCACGTCGAACCGTCAGCGTCTCCGACGGCGACAGCACCGGAGTCAGCAATTCTTCCAACTTCAACGCTCTCGAGCGGCCGGCGGCGGAAACAGAGGAGGCCACCAACACGGGCTTCACCGGCGGAGTTAGGAGTGGCTTCTTCCTGCTCCGCTTCTTGGAATTCCGATGAGGCTCGCAAGGGAATTGCGTGTCCAAGGCCTTGGAGTGGGTGGGGGAGAAGGAGAACCTCTCCGCCTCTGTTCTGCAAGAGAAGTAGCAAGAGGCTCTTTTAGGAAGCACTTTGCTCGCCGATGGCCGCACGGGCTTCGGCGAGGCCGCCGCCGCCATCGACGGCTGACTTCCGTCGCTTTTCCTTGCTCTGCGGCTCAGGTCCTTGAGCTTGTAGAACCAAGTGTTCGGCATAATGTCCGAAAGCCGAAATCTATGGTTTCCCATTAGAGAGTAGCCAAATTGGACCCAAACTAAGAAGTTGAAGATGATTCAGAGCTTGGTGTCTAAATTTTGCACTAGATCTAGTGAACTTGATTCGGAGCGGAGGTGGTGAGAGATAAATAGGAAGGAGAGGAGGAGGAATAAATAAAGTGACTCACGGTCTGGCTTTGCCCAATTGAACGCTGGGTCCATGCAGATAATATTCAAACACTAGGTTGATGCCTGTGGTCATATTGCAGATGAGACAAAAGTTTTCACCTATTACTTTATTGAAGCATCAAAATACACACTCAAGAACTGTTGCAATTCTTTCTTCTTTGTTGTTCAAGCAATACACGGAGGAACATTGGGAACGATCACCAAAATATTGTTGTTTTAAAACAGCTGTCGAGTAGTGCAGTGCACAATTGCTGCTCTGGCTGCCTCAAGCTCAGGGAGATTCCCTGCACTCGTACAGCTTTCAGCAAGAAGCTTAGCTTATCCTTGAATCGAAGCAATTCTTTATGCTCTCGCAATTGAATCGTTCGCTATGAAATGCCCGTGCCCTTTTGTTTCTTGCACAGAAGTACTTAGACTGGAGCAATTCCCGGCCATCTTTAATTCGTCTTAAGTGCCCATCGCACATGGTTCTTAGTTTAGCTGTCTGCTTCATGTTCCTTCATTTCGGTGCAACCTCTTGCAGTCTATTTAATTTTTTTTTTTTACTAGAAGTGTTACAGAGATCACGCAATTCAAAGCCAGAGCACAACGTGGATTAAGTCCTGACTCCTTAGGTATTACAATAGTACATGTAGGTCAAAAACTGCAGCGTGCAGGCTCGCTCGGAAGCAGCAAGAAGCTTGATGGGTTGCATGGTTGAGAAAGTGAATGACATAGATCGAAGGGAAGATGAAAATGGCCCTCTGCTCTCAGGGAGAGTCGTTTCGTGCAGATGTCTTGTCGTTGGATCGTGCGAAGATTTGGCGAAGCTGCGATTTCTTGTCAGGCTGCTGTTCGTGATTTGGTCGTCCACCTAAAAGATGGCGCAGCTGCAGTTGTTTTGTCTCCGCACTTGGTTGACGAAAAGGATTCCAGCTCGGACACGTAATTAAAGGAATATAATTAAAAATGGTAGGATTTAAATGGGAAAAAAAAAATGCAATACTTTTTGTAGCCCTTTGCACATGCAGTCGTGCTATTGTAATTGTATTGCCATCGGAATCCCGATGTTCTTAAAAGTATAGGCTTATTCAAGAAATAATAAATTTATAAAGGCACCCACTCCAACAGTCCCTATAAAATTACACAAGTACTATATTATTCAGTGTTATTATTTTTTAACGCATTAAATTTTAAAATCGATCAATCAATTACACGAACATAATAAATTCATATTATAATAATTATAAAATTATAACTACTACAAATATTATAACAATTATGAAATCATGACACTACAACGTAAGCTTATCTTATTCATAAAACTGACAAACCTATTCAGAATTTAATATGTATGATAGAAAATAATATCAAATAATATATTTGAGAGCAACCGTGTAAGAGACTAATAGAATGGGGTGCCATAAAAAAATTAAAAAGGAACATGATTCTAAAAAAAAACTCTTGATTTTTATCTAATTTATAATATAATATTAAATTTAATCATATCATTAAACTCATAATACATGGGTCATACATGCCCTATATAGATATATATATATAGAGAGCTTTGATAGCCTACATACCTTATCATATATAATCATGTACACCCGCTGAGATGGTATAATCCTGATCACTGATCATATCATACATATTTTGATCAATGATATGTAGTTGGTCATTTCAGCATGTGTTCATGATTATGCAGGATAAAGTGTATAGGTTAGCAGAACTCTATATATATTGGATAATTGAATTAAATGGAATAGAAATAAGGATCCTTTGGAAAATAAATAAAACTTGATACTTTGTAATGAGAGTTAAGAATATCCAGAGAACTATGATCAAGGAATAAACAAAAAAAAATGTGAAAATTAGTAGTGCATTTTTATTTATAATCAAACATGGAGATCATGTGGAAAGAAAGTTGGTATAATGTTAGTATCCATTTTGGGGAAACTTGTTGGAAGAGGGCAACGTGTGCAGTGATTGCACATGTTGTCGAGAGTGGGCATATGTAATTGATGTATACGTTGCCTCACTCTTCTCCTATCTATTTTTTATTAAGCGTCCAAACAATTCGAGGTGAATAGTAGAAGTGCAAGAGAGAACGTGAGAGAGGAAGGCTGCATGTCTTCTCAAATTCTCTTCGAAGGAAGAACATCCGAAAGAATAAGAGATTTGGTTCGTGGATCTTCCGTGAAGGTACCTCAGGTGAACTTCTCGTCAACCACAACTTTCTTCTCCAAAAGCACGGTAAGTGTTTACGGGTTTTGGGATATTGATTTCATGTAATTTAGAATCAATATTAGTATCAATCAAAGTTCTAAATGCGTGAAACCCATTGCTACGCTTGGAAATCGCGACTTCACGTGGGTGATTTCCTACCGAGCCGGCGAATGGCTTGCAAGTGATCGCCGCGAGAACTGACGACCGCGTCGTGATAGTTTTTCCCCCTAAGCCGATGGCGTTGCGAATTCGCGATTTCAACAATAGCCGAGAAATTACGACTGTCTCATGATTTCTGCCCGGCTGTCAGGAACTCGCGAACACTGGAAGATAGGGCACTGCGACAATATTGAACCATGATGGCGCCCTTTTGAACCCTCGTCGGCGACTGCATCGCGACAGAGGGGCGCCGGTGGCCACATCGGGTGGTTGACGATCGGCTTCCATGGCTGGCGAGCGTCAACGACCACATCGGGAGGCTGATAATTGGCAACCATGGTCAACAACCGCGTTCATCATGGTGTGGGCGTGCGGTGGAGAAAAAATCGATCGAGTGTTTTGAGGAAATGTTTAATTTTATTAAATCAAATAACAAAAAAATAGATGAGAAAAAAAATTGATTTTAATAAATAAAAAGAAAATATATTTTTAAAAAATTCTTTTCTCTCAAGCACTCGAGTGAGCAACGTTAGCAATTTAAAAAAAACAACTAATCTGTGTTTGAACCAGGTCCAATTATATCCCGATCTATTTTAAATTATTAGTTAATTTAATTAGATCAATTTGATCTAAATCAGAATCGATCTAATTCAAATCATTAATTAGTTTAATCAAAATAATTTAGTCTAAATCAGAATCGATCTGATTCAAATCGATTCATTTAATCAAACCAGTTTGACTCAGTGAGATATATTTGAATCAAATGGTCCAAATTTATTTTAATGAGCTAAATTTGATCAAATGAATCAGATTTGTTCTAAAAAATTAAATTTAATCAAATAGTCTAGATTTGTTATAATGGGCCAGATTTGATCAAGTGTGCCAAATTTGTTATAATCAGTCAAATTTGATCAAACGGGACTTGATTTAATCAATAAGTCTGAGTTTGACTTAAATAAACTTATGTTAAACAATAACAATACATAGGTATAAGAGATCTCTGTCCAATTAGATTAGTTCTAACGAGGACAATGTACCAAGCTAATGCACATAATCTGATTTCCCAAATCAACTGTAGATTGGTTGAATGATGTCGTAATAATCAATCGACCGATCCAGTGTGACAGTCGACTGGAGCTTCTCAAATAAAGAAAATTTATTTTTTTTATTGCTTAATTATTTTGTGTATTAGTTCTAAGTATATGTGTGAATTAAATTTAACTGATTTTGTTACTGGTTTGTCAGTTTTGTACTAATATTATTATTTTCAATTTCAGATATCACGGATAATATACATAATGACTCATTGAGATGTGCGATGGAATGAACTGAGGGAGACGATCCAAGAGATAGAGTATGACCCGGTTTATGGAGTCAGGGGACATATTGAAAGGCTCAATAGTTTATTCTGGAAACTCGAGTAGAAAGATTTTCCAATCCTAGATAATTACAGGATCTGGGCTTTGATTCGATCATTGCCGGGGCATCCCAAGGTGGTTGCACATAATGTATAGGGGCGCTTTGAAGGGCGCATCTCCTATGTAGAGTTGTGTATAAAATTACTTCACCATATGAATCAGGAGGATCTAGAAGTGGATCCGAGTATGGATTCATAAGAGTCTGAGATTGCCTTAGCTGAGCCTAGTAATATAGAAAATATGTTGACCACTGCACTAGTGTCTGTCCTAGTGGAAGTGGTGTTAGCTTATCTACTTTATTAGAATTCTGTTATTGTTACTGTCATTATGTATGAACAGTATTAGCTCATTTAGTTTATGAGAGTCATGTAATAGATATTGTCATTGTGTACGAACCATGTTATTTTATGAAAATATTATGTTATGTGTTAACTTTATATTTTATCAATGTATGTCCGAGCTGGATACTATGTGTTAACAACATATTTAACAGTTAATGATTAGTTCATTCATAATTAGATCAAATAATGATTAATTTATTTGATGAAATGTGTGTAATATAATTGATTAATGTTGATTAGATTGGATCATACGAATAATGAGTGATAAAATAATTAACACTTGATTTTGTATACTAATTCAAATTTATATTGAGTCAATAATGAATTACATATATATGAATTATACTGAATAACTAAATAATTTATTTATTTATGATAAATTATGACTACCAAAAACATCATAACTGAACTCAATAAGAGAAAAAAATTATATGAGGAAAACTATAAAATATGACATCTCAGGATACAATATGTTCTTGAGGAACAAGAAGTTCTAGAGACTATAAATCAGTTTATGGATTGCTGATGGTTCTACAACACAGCATAAACGTGATCTTGATGCTTATAAGACATGAAACAAAAAGACTCCACTACTAAGAGGATATTGATTAGTTCAATGGTAGATAACCTAGTATTTGAGTATGAGTCATTACCATCAGCTCATGTCGTCTGGGTTACCCTGAGAGAAAAATACAGTGGAGTTAGCTTGAGCAAACTTCGTCAACCGACAATAAAGTTCGACAGCTATAAGAAAAGTCTGAATGTCTCCATAGCCCAACATCTGAGAGAAATGATGAATATGATTCGGGAGTTAAAGACTGTTGGTCATGGGTTGACTGGTGAACAACAGGTTCAAACAGTAATTCGTTCCCTTCCTAATTCTTGGGAGACAATGAAACATAATCTAACACACAGTGAAAGTATCAAGACTTTTACTGATGTCTCATGTCATGTTGAACTTGAGCCAGAGAGAATTGAATCCGTAAGGATTTTTGGACAAGCTTTTGTAGCTGAAGGTTCTGTTGGAGCATCTGGTTCCAAGAATAAGAGAAGATGGTTCAAAAAAGGAAAGGAAAAGGGAAAAGAAGTTGGTGTTGCTGCTGGGCAAGGCTCAATCAAGAAGAATTTCAAAAGAAAGAAATATGGACAGAAACCTAAAAGCAAGTTGACTTGCTATAACTATGGCAAGAAGGATCATTTTGCTCGGGATTATACCAAGCCGAAAAAGGTAGATCTATGTTTATCTATTTTTATGAGCATTATGTTGCTAGTTCAGTGTTGTTAGATGATTGTTATCCTTTGTGGATTATAGATTCAGGAGCAACGAACCATGTAGCTCGTGATCGAG
>JBBUKS010000100.1:1341114-1357698 GCA_038050645.1 Hedychium gardnerianum
GACTAGCCCCCGTGATTTACCTCCTCCGTGTTGATCCTGGGACGGACTGGCGGGGGCGCTGGGGGCGAGCGTTTCGCATTTTGCCACAATGAAAGCATAAAGATAGAAAAATTCATAATCAATATAAGTAAAATTCAAAAAATAAAAAATAAAATGTTAACTAATATACAAAAAATTTATTATTTTTATATGTTATGAATATCATAATAGATTTTTTTTTTTTAAAAAATTGCATAAATTTTAAGTAAAACAAGTAAAATTTATTATTTTATATGTTAAATTACCAATATTTCATTATTTATGAAGAATTAATGACATAGATCATGTAAATTTAGTATGTATATTATTAAGTAAGCTTGATTAAATATATACATAATTTTATTTTTTCTTCTAAAAAATTCTAATCATCTATCCATCCTCGTTCATCTCCATCTCGACGAGTTTTCTCTATCATTGTCCACCTTGATATTTTATCAAATAATTATCAGTCAGAAAAATAGAATCCTCCTAAAACACACATAATTTATATTTTTAATCTGAAATCAAAAACTTATTTTGCTATAAAAACGCACTGACCGGAGTCATCCTCTGGCGAAGAATCGACGAAGTCAATCTCATCCTGCGGAAGCACTCATTTTCCTCCTCTTGTGATCGGCTTCGTCGACTCATCGATCTTTACTTCTAACAATAATAAAAAAACTCAAAAAAGAAACCAAATGCTGGGAAAAAAATGCAACGCAATATCATGGGGATCATGAAAAAAAGTGAACGGAGTTGGGATGAAATGATTAGAAATGCTCACCCTCGGTGCTCCTTTTAAAATCGACGAAATTAGTCATCCTGAATTAATCCAAAACTCAGCCTTATCTCAAATTATCGTCGACTTACTATCTCTTTGTGTTACTAGGTGGAAGTGAAGGGATGACTATTGACAACTGCTCGAAGCTCCGATGAAGAAAATGGAGATGAAGGAGGAGAGATAGGAGATTAAGTTTTTTTGAAAAAAATAAAATAAAGAAAAGAGGAGTATTATGGAAAAGGAAATAAGAAAAGCTACATAATTTGAATAATTTGAAAATGGACTAAGCTTTTGGGTAATATGCAAAATCATACGACATTTGGGAAATCACCTTTTTTATATTAGAGATATCCACTGTAATAACTTTATTTAAAAATACTAAAATATAAAATACGATTTCTCTAATTTTTATGTCAAATATCCCATTGTAGATGCTTTTATATTTTTAAATATTTTTATTAATTTAATTAAAATTAATCAAAGTTAATTAAGATCACTTCAATTTAATATTAAAATTATTTAATTTGTGAGCGTAGTTATTAAATATATAGCAATTACGACTCTAGTGCTATTGTAGCAATAGAATAAAAATATTTTTTAGATAAAGAACATAATGGGCATTCTTTTATTTTTATAAAAAATGAAATATGTTTTGATGATAATAAAAATGATTGGCATTCAAACAATTAAAGATTCAAACTGCGCTTCGGATGTGCATGAGAAAACAATTAAAAGATTCAAACTGGCTCTCCCAATTCGTAGAGTTTACATATGTTAATTTCCTCCTTATCCATATCATCAATCACATTAACACATCCTGTAGTTTGTCAATTTTAGCAACATTGAATTTTATATATATAAAAAAAAATCTTAAAGATTTCACTTTCAGGACATAAGAAAAAAAAAATCTCAATAAATAATCAAAGGAATAAGTTTCCACTTCTGCTATAAAAGAATCCATGATTGAAATTTATTGGGTTGCTAATGTAACTCAAAATCATCCATGGACTTCAAGAGAGAATCCACGTCCGGAGTCACAACAGCACGCTTATCAACCTCGCCTAGCGCGCAGCAATGCTTCTCTTTGCTATTAATTGCCACAACTGCTTGAGAAAATGTAATGTTTTGACCGGGAGAAATCTGCAAAGGCACGTGTAATTGCTTAATAATTAGCAAGAACTTTGTATTAACAACTAAACAAATCAAATTAAGAAAACAGAAATATAAAATGGTAGAGCAGTCAATAGCCAATATATCTATCACAGTAACTTGGCCATTCGCTCAGTTAAACCAACTAGAATCAAAATTCAAACATTCAACCAATTTGCCATCCGGAAAATAAAGTATATTCATACTTTTCATAAATGGAGTCTTGATTATCATAAACCCTGTATATGTAGCTAAATAAATGAAACTCACATCATAAAGCACATCTCCTAGCTGCATCTTCACTTTTCCACTCTTGTAGACCATAATTTTCCCCATACGTCCTGTTGGTAGTTCTAATTTGGCATCATTCTTGGATGCACGGTCTCTCTTGGAAGCAGCATCTTCAACATTGGTGCCTGCAAAAGGTTGCTGTACTAGCGGAAGATTTACAGGTAGCTGAAAAAGGAGCATCTGTGTATCTTCCTTCTTTTGCTGGCATCAGTGACATTGATATCATGCTGATTAGATAAATGCAATGTATTTGGTAGAATCCGAGCTATAACAAATAAAATACCATCAAATCAAGCTCTAGAGCTGGATTAATTTGAGTCTGATCACAAGCCATGCTAGCTGCCTCACCAAACTCCTCTTCATCGAGAATTTCTGAAACAAACAAGCAATGCAGCTGAAAGTAAATTTGCTTTGCTACATCATTGCCTTGAAACTTTAGCAGACTAATTATTTACCTGGGTTGCCGGAGTAGGGCCTTCTCAGCGGAAGTGAAGTAGGATAATAGGAATTAGAATAATCCTGGGAAAACAACAGAAAATAAGTCGTTGATTAATCTATAAAGACCAATTTAGTTGCAAGTAATGCTTTTTCGCTCACCCAGGGCTCAGCATATTCTTTCGCCACAAGTGATGCTGATGTATGTAAATCCAGAAAATGCATAAAAATGTAATTCAGTGAATTTATAAAAGAAGCTTGAGAAAAATTGAAAAACTATATAAATAAAATGGCACCTGAATTCGGGTTTCCTGCAAGGCTGCCCTTGGGGAATGACCTTACCGTGGAACTTCCTTGGCCAAATGCTACTTCAGAAGGGCCATCTGCAATAAGAAAAAAGATAGTAATTAAGCATTGTGGTGCACTTCATTGTCCATCCAGATTCTGCTAGTCTGCCACTTTCGCATTATTATGAATAGTTTGCAGAAAAAATTGAACTGTGGTTATGAAGAAGGAATTATATTACCACTACTGGTTTGTAACAGCAAAAGAAATTTTATTGCTCGCAAAGGAGTACAACAACTTCACATGGACTACTCTTTAGGGAAGGAGTGAAGAAGATCCTACTCTACCATTTGTTAGGATCAAAAGAACTCATATATCTCCATAATGATATGATATTATCTATTTTAAATCTAAACTCTCATGGATTTATTTTTGGACTATACCCAAAAAAATCTTATTTCAATAGAGATATTTTTTATCTTATAAATCCATAATCTCTTCTATTAATTCCAATGTGATACTTTTATTATATTCCCAACACAAATAATTAGACAAATGTACTATGTATTGACTCTAAGCAACCTAAGTCTCAAAGTTATTCTTGGATCATATAAAATATTAGTATGTTACACACGGTACAAAAAGTAATACGAAATAACAAAATTCTAGGACAATGATTTGCCTCATCCTTAATAACAGAAGATTTATCATATTAGATATCTTACCCTTTTTATCAATCCTAAAGGTTCTCTTTACAAATCCATCGCTTGCCTGTGAAACACATGCCCAAATGCATTTTTCTGAATGTCATGTTTAACCAACATAGCTGAGTCAACTTTCAGTTGATAATTACCTTTGCGCGGTTTAACTTTGAAAGCAGTTCTTTGTCAACAGTATCCTCCTTATTTTCGGTTTTTTCCCTTCAATCAAATAACACATATGTTGGATAAAAGAAAAAAAAAATGATAGGGCTTCTCAAATAAAAAATACTTGATAGCATACACTTTAAACGCAACAGCCTTTGGTGCCTTCCGAGGAGGTATTTTGGGAGTAAATTTCATCTGCTTAAAGGAAGCTTACATATTAATACGATTTAAACAAAATTTGATTATCCATGACTTTTCTAGGCCAAAGGAACAAAATAAAATTTCTACCTTTCTAGTAGGAACATTAGAAGCATCATTCTGCTCTTCCTTCATTTGGAATCCGATATAATTCTGGACAGAAGTAAAGAAAAATATAGGGGCTGAATGCAGTAATATAAACATTCTTCACAAGATATAGATATTGAAGACACAACGTAGGGTAAATGACATTAAAAATAATCAAAAATCAATCTTTTATATAGCATTCAACAAACGAAATCTTTTTATACGAGAAGAAGAGTACTTGTTATCGATCAGTGTTATTATACAGTGAAGAGGAGAGAGTTGCCGCCGCCTTCGCTCGCAACACCCACACCCACCCGAGAGGAGAATAAAATAATTCTAAACCCTCTGTTCAATGCTGCTCGCGTGTAGAGGAGGAGATGAGAGGATGTCAATAGAGCAAGGAGGCAGCAACGGCACCAGGGTGACGGCGCCGCTGGGTAGTAGCGTCGTGAGGTTCCGGCGGCGCGAAGAAAGGAAGTTAGGGTTGGAGCAGGGAGGAATGTCACAGGCGGCTGAGAAGGAGGAGGGGTTATTAAGTTGTTGTTTTTTTTTAAAAGTCCAAATATTACTAGGAATAATAAATAGGTTCTTTGAAACTTTCCATAATACAACGTACTCGTTATCTTTAGAATCATAATACGAATATGATTAATTTGACCTGATTTAATATAAACAGAAATATATCATCTAAATGATTTATATTCTGTTATTGGTTCTTAACAATCAGATCTAGTAAAAAAAATTCATTTATAAAGTGTAACATGTTTTTTATTTATATTAATTAACTCATCTTCTAAATTACAAATGATACGTCATTATAGTAAAGATGATTATATTTATTTTAAATATTTTTTATAATTCGTATTTAAATTATATGATGAAAAATAAATTATAAAATGAGTTAATTGTCAAATAATTAAAATTAAGAGGTCGAAGAAAATTTTTCTTCAAAAAAAAATATTTTTTTTAAAAAAATTAATTTTTATTTTATTATAATAAATATGTCATAAAATATATGAGACATGAAAACAAAAATGATACAAGGCGGCGGATAGAATGTTGTTTACAGTCATGACTCTTTTATTTGTGCTATTTTATTAATTTCAACAATTTTTATTTTCGTAAATCCAAGTATTCAAAATCTCATACACCCGATTAATCTGTAAGTGGATGATCCCTCCTTTTTCAGCTACCAGATAAATTCAAAAAAACTCATGATAATTAAAATTATCAGATGAGCCAATTCAAAAATAAATAAATAAAAATTCATATTTTCAATGTTTTATTTTTAAAAAATTTCATCAATCAAATATATTTAAAAATAAATATTTTAAATATAAATAGACATGAATAATTATTTATGTTTGATAAAAAATATTATTTTTATTTTAAAATTATAATTAAAAAATAATAAATTAATATAAAATTTAGTTTATTAATGTTTCTCAATCCGCAGGTCAATCTGTGTGGGTCACAAACCTAGGTGGGACAGTCCACGACGAACTTGAGTTGATAAAAATTTAATTTAATTTATTTAAATTAGTTGATGAGACAGTTAATCTGACAAATTCAATTTAAATTGATGCCCCTAATGATAATTCGCCTAACAACTAACCTTCACAGTCAAAATCTAATATAAAATCTGTCCTTACCCGGCTGAATTTTAAATTGTAATGCCTTGCAGCCGCGCCGCGCCGGGGGAGGTGATTTCAACAATTTGCTTCTCCACCAAAGAGGTCAATCAGTATCAACATAAATGAGTTTTCCCATTAATAATTATCCGATAATGGTGAATTGGAACCATTTATTTCTGGAATAAAAAATCTGCTCCAATGATTCGTAATAAGTGTGAAAATCAGCTCATTCCTATAGTTCTTCTGTATTTATGCATAGTGGTTAACAGTAGAATGTTTCTTTTCGCTTGTATCGGTGTTTCCATGGTGAAAATTATTATGTAAATTTATGAAGAATAATAACATGCTACTGTAGAAGCTCACTTTGGCTGTTCATCCTCAGTGACAGAATTTAAACATTCTACTGAATTTAAATGATGAGGGAAAGGCATGTAATGCAGTACTAGAATATTTCCAGTAGCAACTGATAACTCTGCAAACTTCGCAATATGACTCTTCATTAGTTACAAGACAATGTTCTTGAGCTCCCTAAAGACATTGCTGATGATGTTTTGTGTCTCTGTATTTTAGTGGTAGCAGAGGAGGGAGAGGAATCGAAGAGAAAATTTTCAGTTAGAGACATTTACAAAGTAATTGTAAAAGTTTTTTTTTTTTTTACTTTCTTTTATTTCATATGGTAGAGTAGAAATCAACCATCCTTGATTACATCAGCTCTCCGGATCGTATGATTGAAATAAACAAGGACCTGTTGAATTTGCACATCGAACATTTATCCATCGCAAGCTTTTGAGCTTCCTCACAACCTTTTTTTTTTACTTTCTGCTGATTTAAAACAGAGTGTAATTAGTAATTTCAAGTAGTCGGGGAGGATACCAGATGAGCAATTTATGAATCAAATCTACAGTTGAAAATGAAAACAGAAGAGCAACTAATTAACATAAGAAAAAATAAATAAATAAATAAATGGTGTCGAGCTTCCAAGTAGTAAAGTTCCTTACACTGAAAACAATCTACAAGTCACTAATGCTGTGAGAAGAACCAACTTGTTTTAGCATCCAGGAAGTAGCAGTATCAAGAATCCATGAAACTCAGGATAGATAGCGCGATAGGCAAAAACAGGATTTCTGAAATCTTTATAAGTTCACCATCACCCATGGCGCTATCCCTCCTGAGCTTCACAGATTCTCAGTACTTAATTTGCCTCGCTCAAGTAGTAGCACCAAAGGGTAGCAGAAATCACTCAGGAAGAAATGGGGGATGAAGAAATCTTGCGGCCTTTGCGGTGTATTTATAGTGGGATAGCTCGAGTGGATACACTGGGGAGTGCGGTGTGGATTCGAGGGGACCAAGACGAGACGCGACTCTCAATTTCTAAATTTTTGAAAGAGGATGCCAACCTTGACCTTAGCATATAAAACTATATAATCTATTTTATTGCAGAGAGGTGCATAGATAGGAGAGGTCCTTGTCTTCTTATAACCCCACTCTCCTTATATATATATATATTCTTCTCATTATTAATTTTTATTTCTATTTTCTATTTAAATTGTGAATTAGGAATAATTATAACAATTACGAAATCTTAAAAATAAGATTTATGTTCTGCTTGTTGATAGGGAATGGTTTGAGTCGGTAGAAACATAATACTCACCGATCATTTCCAGACGTCACAATCAGGTCCCTGATGGGAAGCTACGATCCCCCTTGCATCTCTTCTCGTCCCATCATCCCCCATGAATCTTGCGCAAGGGGTGGTGGCCAAATTGCGTGGCCATCGCCCCTAGGCATTTTGACCAGATGTCTGGAGAATCCGGATCATACTGTTTATCTAATTTATTATTTTTGTCAATTCATTCATCCTGTATTTCTCTACGTTTCCAGACTCTCGAAGCATGGTATGCTTTCCGAGAAAGGAAAACCATTTTTAAGCCTTTTCAAGGGACTGTACTCGTTTCTCCCCCATTGATCCAGAATCTCAGCTCACGCAAGGGACCATCAACCATGGAGTTGCTTTGCTTACAAGAATGGTCACTGGCCGTAGAGACTTGCATTGGTCCTTGTGAAAAGAATTCCCCTTAGTACTTGCTTCGGCTCCATTTTCCCTGACTCTGTTTCTTTCAAATCTTCCTCCTTCTTCACGGAGGACTACCCTAAACCTGATAGTCTGATACAGGTTAACCCTCCTGCTCTACTGCTCTACTGCTCTACTCCTCTGCTCTGACTAATACTGCCAACCTAACTAAATGCGTGTTTCCTTCTCTTCTCCTGCCATGCCATAATTTACGGGCGCGATTCTGGCCAAACTTTTTCATTATTGAGGGGTGGGGTAGTACCCTCGTCGTCAGGTTAATGTAGCAGCTGCAGATATCTATAACATCGAGCCTGCTGCCCGCCCGAGCAATCGCCATGAATGGATTGATATCTTTGTTGTATTTAATGGAAAGTATATAAATGTAAAAAGTCTTGCGACGTATGTGTCCGTTCGATTCGATGAATGCAAATATCTAGTTCACGACGGGTTCAACCTCTTAGCTTGGCTGAAAAAATGGCCACTTTCTTTATGCATTGCATGGTTGCCGTTTCCACGTTAAACTCTACGGACACGAATCTTTTATGCATATTTCACGTCGATTCTTCATTTATTGGAGAAAAAGGATTCAATTTTACTACTTATTTTCCCCGATTTGGATTTACTTCGTGGTAAGTGTTCTCAGGGGTCCAATGGTGCATTTATGTGTGAAGTGTTTGCAGATGTGATGCTGACTGGAAAACTTGAAGGTTATGGAATCCGGGTACGCCTTGCACTTAATGGACTTTAAGGCCTTCATATTCAACTCCATTAAAGATCAACTTCAGGACCTGCCTTGGTAAATGGCAACAACTCTCCCTCTGTCATAAACCATCTCGCTGTCTTGGGTTTGTTGTGTTTTTCACAATATGTTGTTTGAGAATGGGTAACAGAACAGTAAACTTATGAGCCCAAGCCCAAATCTTAAGATAGAATTATGTAAGATTTGATGGTAATTAGAGACGAAGAAACAAAAATAAGATCTAGGAAGACTTGTGTGTTCCAGATGAGCTCTAACATACTTTACTACTAATGAAGGGATCAGCTTGTTAATCATTCTTCAATATTGGCTTAGTGACCTTCCCTTTCCTCCCTTGACATATTGCCTGCCCATTGGAAATTCAGACCCAAAACCACTCACGCCCCTTGGATCGCCCTATTTGCTTAAACAAACCACAATTTGCACAAACAGTCAAAGGCAAATGGCAATTAACTAATTCAATTAGTCTCTGATATCAATTAATATCTAATTGCTAGTTGCACCGAATTAATTACTTTTACTGTTTGTGTCTATATTATTAGCATTTCCCCTTCTTCCCTGGCCTCTCTAGCTCCAGACAAAGACCAAAGACTCCCCTCCGCCATGCCCCATATCTCTACCAAGCCCTCCCCCTCACTCCACCGCATCGACGGCGCCGGCAACGGCAAGCCCTTCTCCTTCCCGGCGGTCCCGGACTTCGCCTCCCGGTACCACGACCACTCCGTGGGGGCGCACCAGTGCAGCTCCGCCCTGGTCCAGCGCGTCGACGCGCCGGTGGCCAGCGTCTGGTCCGTCGTCCGCCGCTTCGACCAGCCGCAGGCCTACAAGCACTTCGTGAAGAGCTGCCACGTGATCGACGGCGACGGCGCCGTCGGCACGCTGCGGGAGGTGCGCCTCGTCTCCGGGCTCCCCGCCGCCTCCAGCCGCGAGCGGCTGGAAATCCTCGACGACGAGCGGCACGTGCTCAGCTTCCGGATCGTCGGCGGCGAGCACCGCCTCGCCAATTACCGCTCCGTGACCACGCTCCACCCAACCGAAGGCGACGGCCAGTACGCGGGCACGGTGGTGGTGGAGTCCTACGTCGTGGACGTGCCGCCGGGGAACACCACCGACGACACGCGCGTCTTCGTCGACACCATCGTCCGCTGCAACCTCCAGTCGCTGGCCCGCACCGCCGAGAACAGCCTCAAATTATGCCGGAAGAATTGACTCGAGCAACCTCATCAATTCAAATCCAAGCTAATTAATTAATTAATTTGCTCTAATCTCCCCATTTTTGTTGCTCGTGTTAATTCTCTTTAATTAATACCTTCGTGAATGATGATAAGCTTGATTAGTTCGTTCATATGTACTCGATCAAACTACCCCTCTGCTTTTTTCAAGCTATAAATTAAATCTTGGTCGCACCTGTTTGCTAAAAGCAACGCAGAGGCTAATGTCGCGAATTAAATATAATAGCATTAATTAACAATAGATTTAACAATTAGTAGTTATGAAGAACAATAGTGAGTAGAGAGGCATGCATGTCTGCCATTATTTCTGCAGATGCACGCATCAGCCAAGCATGTGGTGCAATGCCGGTGCATGAACCTTTGCCCTGCTGCCTTAATTATTCGTCATATATGTCTGTGTCTACGTTCATTGTTTCTTTAAATTAGATATGCAGTGTTTTTTTCAATAATATTTATTATTTTCGCACGGACAACTTCGAGGAATAAATTATCAATGAGTTATAGAAATATTGATTAAGTTATCGAGCGAAGTGCATTCTCTGAGCTTTTGAATCAAATAGTCGAGCGGATGGCTCATCCGTAGAATTGCTGGCGACGAGAGCCTTTCCTGATCTCTAAGATCGAAGTCCTACGAGGAACAAAAAGAGAGCTGGAAGATTAAAAAAGAGCTCCAAGCATGAGGTCTGGGGTCTCACTCCGACGTTCAAGTCAGACCTGATTGAACAGAAGTAGCTAGAAATAATAAAAAGAGAACTCTCAGATAAGAGAAGAACCTCCCCTTGAGCCAGTGATATCCGTCCCTTTATATATTCTTTTGGGGTGTGTACTGTCGGCATTAGTAGCGTGTACTGTTGAGGCATGGGTGAGCATACTACGATGCGAAAGATCCGCCGTTCTTCGTACTTTCAAGGGATATCTGAGGTGCCATTGGAGGTGTCATGATCGTATTGTTGGTGTTGAAGCTAGGCTCTATCAACGTGCCAGAGGCATGGGCCGATGGTAAGGTCTTCCCAGTCGGTCATATAGTATACTCGACTGGAAAGATGATTCACCTAGTCGGGTAATGTAGGGTATGTACGATCAGTAATATCGTATATTCGATAGGTGATTCCGATTCTGGCCGGTGATCTTGATCAGCGCTCCCGACCGAGTGGTGTAAGGTATATCTCATCGTCATATAGTATACCCGAACCGGCAAGATGATACACCCGCTCAGTCATATAGTATACAAGATTGGAAAGATGATACACCCGGTATCTTGATCAGTACTCCCGATCGAATGATGTAAGGTATATCTGGTCGTCATATAGTATACTCGGACCGACAGGATGATACACCCAGTCGGTCATATTATATACCAAACCGAGAAGATGATACACTCGGTATCTTGATCAGCGCTCCTGATCGGGTGATATAAGGTATATCCGATCGTCATATAGTATATCCGGACCGACAAGATGATACACTCGGTCGATCATATAATATACCCGATCGGGTAGTTGTGCTTTTTTGCTAGTCTTAACTTTTAACTTTTTACCACGCGACATCTATTCATATTACCATAGGACCTAACTTAATCACCCATATCATTTATCATCAACAACCGGGCGGTAACCGATTCAAGCTCAAATCAAATTTTTAGTAAGTTTGTTTCTTAAGATAATCTAGCTTAATCTAAAATAAATTAAGTGTTAAAATAAAGTTTTTTTTTTATGAATTAAGTTTGATTAAATGTAATTTTAGTTTAGATGTTATTAAATTCTTAATTTAAATCAAATTTATTTGTTTGTTTAAAAAAATATATTTTAAATTTATCGATGGGTTATATTGATCTTTATAATATATATATTTTTTATTTTTATTTTTATTTTTATTTTTATTTTTATTTGATATACGTTGATAAAATTTTGATTGATGAATATAATTAATGAACTTTATTGAATGAACAATTTATCATTTTTATTTATAAATATTAACACTTTATCTATGTACATATATTTTGTTTATTTAATGTGATGAGTTAATCGAGTTTATTTATTTATTTAATTTTATGTGAATTAAATTAATATAAATAAACTCTTGTTAAAAAAATATCAAATTTGTTCATAAAGATTATATTTATTTACAGTCTTATCAACTAGGTAGGTTAGATTTTTTAAGTAATTAATGAAATATTTAAGGATTGAATCCTAATTATAACATACTATAGAGATTTTTTTTCAATAGTACGATAATCTTATGGGTGCATTTGGTTCAAGATAATCAATTATAACCTTAGTTATCCATTTCAAATTATATTATTTAATCTCGTTTGATTTAGGTAATGATCAATTCCCAGATTATTATGCATGTCCACCACATCACGAAACGTCAACAAGAAGGTCATGTATTCCGAAATCCGATTACCTCCGAAGCGGGTTATCATCGAGTGCGAGCAACGAGGGCGAGCAACGGTCGATCGCAATCAACGAGCATGAGGTAAAGCGTCACGAATATTTGGGGTGACAAATGAAGGGCACATGTGGGTGGAGCTTCGTCTTCCCAAACTGGTTAGGAATTCAAGTACAAACATTGACAGCTCACATGACTCAGGAAGGAGAAGGATGGGGCATCGACTTCTTGAGTGGACGGAGGCAACACTGACGAACGTGCACTTGGTCGCCTGTTGCTCCGGTGACACCGCTGCAGGTGCTCGCGAGGCACTCCAGTACAATTGCAAGCGTCTTGCATGGCTCGAGAAGGAGAAGGATGAGACATCGACGTCTCGCGTGGGCGTACGTGTACTCGGTCGTCGGTTGCTCCGACGACAATGCTGCAAGCGCTCACGAGGAACGAGAAGAGGAACGACGGCGAGGAAGAGTTTAATTAAAACATAAGTTTTAATTTTTTCAAACTTAGGTTATGTTCTAATCAACTCTCAGTTTAAATAGGATAGTCAAACATGTTTTCCTAAACCTTAATTGATTTACCTTATTAAAATATTTAAAAATTCTTGAAAATTTTCAAAAAATCTAATAAATTCTACAAAATCATATAATTTTGTTTCCTTAATAATTATGAAATCCTTACGAGTTAATTGTTCTATATTTTTTACTTGATGTAGCTTGTTACATGGGTCAAGAGTGAAAACTAAGTTTTCGTTTGAGTATGCATCTTTGGATTATTGTTGCATATTCAACTTCTGTTGCAGTTGTTATTATTTTCTTGATCTATTCTATTGGTCAAAGAAGTTTTTCTGATAATACGTCTTTAGGAATATATGATATTTTTAACTTCATAATTGTATTTTAGGCATAACACAACATTCTTATGCATCCATTTCACATGTTAGGTGTCGTTGGTGTATTTGGCGGCTCCTTATTCAGTGTTATGCATGGCTCTTTGATAACCTCTAGTTTGATCAGGAAATCAATGAAAACGAATCTACTAATGAAGGTTACAAATTCGACCAAAAGAGACAGACTTATAATATCATAATTGCTCATGATTATTTTGGGCGATTGATCTTCCAATATACTAGTTTTAACAATTCTCGTTCTTATATTTTTTCTTGGTTGTTTTTCCTGTAATTGATATTTGGTTTATTATTTTAGGTATTAGCAGTATGATAATTATATAATTAAGATTATATATAATAATTTTAAATCAAATATATCTTAAGAATCATGGCCAAATGAATTTTCATTAGTATTTTTTATTTATTTTAATAATTAATAAAAAAAATCATACGATCTGATCGATATCAATTTAAAAAATTAAATACATGAATTATATATAAAAAAAATTGACGAACTCAAAGGGCCGCGTGAAGTTTCTCCTACCAGCATTAAATTCATTAAATGACCACGTCCAATCACGGGGGTCAAGGCAGATCAAGTTGAGCCACTGGGTAATGACACTTTCAGTGATAATTTTTGCAAATTTTAATTAATTAGATTAATTAATGGTATATATATATATATAATTAGCAAAAGTTATTAAGATCATTCTATTAGTCCTAACGTTCTAGAAACTAATTAAAGTCTTTCATTTTAATCTACAAGTTCCATACTATCAAATGGTTTGCCTAATAAGTAATAACTAATGGATTTTCCCAAGCTCATGCAAAAACTATATATAAAAAAATGGACATACGAGTTGGCACGCAACGTAATGACATTGTCATGCATGAAATCATGCAGTGCAAATTGGAAGCTTGTGGCATCAGAAACCTCTTAAATTTAAGGGTTCACATCAATGAAATTAGACACGGAGTACTCATTAATGAAGCTGTCGTTGACTTCGCATAGTAAAAATTAGAATAAAAAGTAATAAAAAAACTGAGTTTGAAGGGTAAATTGTAAGGAAATTTTATAGGACTCAACATGTTCTCTCTTAAAATGGCACCAGCTGAGCAAATTGATTAATTTTAAATCTGAAATTAAAAACTAAATGCAATTGATATATTTTTCTGTCTATTTTATATAATTATCAATTCATTGGAAAACAATCAAGGGAGTAAAAAAATGCAGTATCAGATCTAATTAATTAGATACAGCAATTATATTAGTGCAGGTACGGTGCCACTTTCAGCCATCGTGTTATATTCCACCGTATCTTTTGTCTGATTTCATTCAGTGCCGAACACCACCAACTTGTAAAATAAAATAAACAAGGCGTGCCATAGAATAAATGAACTTGATAATAAACTAGCGAGCATGTTGTGAATGCTGAACATTCTCATTAATTTAAAACTCTCTCGTGCAGATGAGTGAATGGATAAATACACGGAAAAGAAGTAATGAAAAAAAAAAATTTATAGTGAATGAAATTTTATTTTTATCTTGTAAGTTTTAAGACATTAATTAATTTATAAATATTGATGATGTGAATATATATAGGAAAAGGTTTTCTCTTATGTATGGACTTGCAAGTTGCAAGGATATAAATTTAGGGATCAAATTATACTAAACCAAGTTAATTCATGTGCGAGTATAATTCACATACGTCGAATGTCGGACCGATCAAACCAAAATTTACCCAAACGAATGAATTAATATTTTGTCACCTGATTTTTTTTTTGGCTCAAATGTAATAGATGCATTAATCGATGATTAATACAGAATTTGTAACCGTCAATTTAAAATGGTCATTATTGTTAATCGAGCGACTGAAAGCAATGAATAATTATTAATTAGTCATTCAATACAGCAGAAGCATAAAGCTTTTATAAAAGGAGATCATGACCTTGAAAGTAGATGAATGCAATAGCGAAAAGAGATTCCTTTATCTTCGTTTTCCATTTATATTTTTTTTTATCATGAACCCGTTTGACAGTTCTATCCATAATAATATTCAGATATTCACTCAATTTGTCATGAACAATTGGTGTTTGATTGTCGACATGATCTTTTCATTATATTTAAGAAAATAGATGTTTATTGTAATCTCGAAATACAGTCGAAGGGATGAATTTATTTTTAAAAAATTACATCAAACGTGAGTCTTAAAATCTTCCTCTTCCCTCTGTCCTCTCTCCATTATCCTCGTGTCTTGACCAAGTCTCCTAGATATTTCAGCTTTCCCAATAGCTTTTCATTCCTATTCGACAGTCTCAGATCATTTCAATAGATCTGAATTTAAATTTTAAATATATTTCGATTCAGCACTATCTTTATAATTTCCAGCCAACAATTTTTATTATGAAAGATCGTACGACAATCTATGCACTAGCAAACAAAACAAGACAGTAATCTTTTGCTCTACTGATTAATTAAGCCAATGGCAGAATGGATGCAGAGTATCTATGAGGTACGCACGCTGGGACCTGATAATGGCTCACGCTTTGCTCGATTAACTCTGCTTAATTCCATCAGCATTCGTCCACGAAACTGAAACTGAAACTGACTCAATCCAGTGCTGATGATGCCTGATCCGCCTGCCTCACGCTGCAGTTTTTCCTCGTCTTTAATGCACGAGCCAAAGTGGAGCGACAGCGACGGAGCAGATCAGAGCATCGCTGACAGATCAGCCCGGATTTTCACAGTGCCACACGCTGCTTTTCACTTTTCCCCACCGACAGTGAATAGGATCCAGACGCGCCCATCGTGATCACTGATCCAGCCGCACGAATGGCGTTCGTGATTAAATTAAAAATTAAATTTAAAAATATTAATAAAAATCATTCAAATAATTAATATTCTGAAATCTATTATATATATATATATATATATATATATATATAAACTCTGTTAATACGCTTACAGTTGAAGCCCTTGAACCCAATGATTGATTGTAACCAAGGTCGATCTCCCCGGATCGAGAACAGTATATATACTTTTTGTCATCATACAACACTCCTGCAATTACTATAGTCACTGCTGCGTGGGACCAATGGGAGTATATAGAATATAATTAATTAATTAATTAATTAATCGCTTTTATTTTGAAATTGTGTGGGAAAACCAAGGTGCTTCGAACCGTACAATAATTGAGGAGGATCGTAATTAATATATATTAAATGGAAGATCTATGCCTCTCTGGTGCGTCGTGATCTTTCCTTTGATTCTTCCTAGATCGTAGGGGGAATGGCCTACGTCATTATTGGCCTCTCACTTGCGTCCACACTATATATACTTTTAGAATACTTTCCTTTGGATTTTTTGCAATGGTTAAGTTCTCTAATGGTTAATCAAGGGGTCTAAGGTTCGAATCTCAACTACGACGCATTGCAGGGAATTTTCCCTCCAATGAGAAGCGGGCCTTAGAATACTGATCCTTTGGATGAGCCTCCATTAGCGC
>JBBUKS010000100.1:1367201-1383840 GCA_038050645.1 Hedychium gardnerianum
GCGTACTGCCAGCGTTAATGGCGTGTACTGTTGAGATATGAGCAAACATATCATGATGCGAAAGACTCGTCGTTTTCTGTACTTTCAGGGGGTGTCTTAGGTACCATTGGAGGTGTTCTGATCGTACTGTTGGCGTTGAAGCTAGGTCCCATCGATGTGCTAGAAGCATGGGCCGATGAAAAGGTCTTCTTGGTCGGTCATATAATATACCCGACCGAGAAGATGATTCACTTGCTACATGCTTTTGGTGGATGAGTTGGTTCCACAGACCCTTATGATCTATCCGACCAGGGTCGATCAGTCTGTCGTCAGACAGAGGGATTCGTTCTATAGGTTATTCCGATCTGGTAATACCGACCCCGGCCGATGATCTTGATCAGCGCTCCTGATCGAGTGGTGTAAGGTATATTCGATCGGTCATATAGTATATCCGACCGAAAAGATGATTTATTCGGTCGGATGAATATGCTCTTTTGTTAATCTTGACTTTTAACTTTTCGCCATATTTATTTGGATTACCATGGGACTCAACTTAATCGCTTGTATCAGCTCGGAATTTCATCCGAAGGTTATTTTAAATGTTTTATATATACAATTATTCATCACGTCAATCTTAATTTCTCAAATCAAATTTTATTATTAATCTAGGAGTTTTTTTTTTCATTATTTTTTTTGTCAGATAAATTATAATTTTAGACTCCGTCACGAAATGAAAAGGACACAGCCAAGTGAGTAAAAGAACAAAAATATTCTTTGTTTGGCTATCAACTTTAAGACGAAGTGTGTTCTTTATTTTCAAGCTTTAAATTTGTTAATTCTTTTTTATTTAAAAAATAAGTTGGTGAAATTAGATTCAATCATTCAAACTTAAAGAATTGAAACAGTCACAGACAATAATTAAGACTTTTAAATAATTAATTAAGTATTTAAAAATTAAAATTTAATTATGATGTATTATAAAAATTTTTTCAACGATAATTTTAAAAATATTAATTATTTAAATGAATTTTTATAAATATTTTTTAATTTATTTTAATAGTTGATAAAAAATTATATGATGATCAAAAGTGATCATCTTCCATCATTAAATATTTTGATTATTAAAAAAAAATAATAAAATAATAATAAAAGAAAAGGTGACGACGGTGTGAGTGTGTTGTCTTGGGTAGATACACTTTCATCGTCGCCAGCAGAGCCTCACCACCAGCACGACTGACTAACAGCACTTTTCGTGCGGTAAACAATTTTCATTTCTGCAACATCTTTCTGGCACATAATTTAATGATTTGGATGATAGATTACGAATAAGATATCCTTTAAGATTTCTCCAAATCTTTCTGGATTTGGTCATTTGGAGAAAGAACAGGCAATATTTAAAGCGTCAGCGAATCCAACTTAACGCGGCCATGTGAGGTGGGTGCGAGTCACAACAACTCACCACCAGCCGTCCGTTTAATCAGATAGAGTAAAAATTAAGAACACTCTCAATTATTATTTTCATTAAAAAATCATTTTAATTTTTTTTTTAACTTAATGAAAAATACTATATTTAATTCATTTTTATATTAAAAAGTTATTTACTAAATTAGTTAAAATTTATATAATTTTCCTTCTTTTTCTAACGCGATAAAATATATTTTGGAATAAGTTAAAATAAAAATTTACCCATTTGAAAACACTGCTCTTTGGCTATTAAGCTCGTCTTCCTCCACCTCAAATTTAACACGATGACGGACGCAACGCCGAGAACGCCGTAGAAATAGAAGGGCCGAGGCAATCCCACCGATTACACGCCCACGCCCACCACCACCACCACCACCAGAATTCTCGCCGGCGACCGTGGGCACGGTTCGCCAGTCCATGGACACCCCGCTAAGCGACCACAAGACCCATGAGCTCGAGAGCGTCATCGTGGACCAAATGAATCCCGCCACCGAGCCGATGCCCGAAAATGCACCTCGTCGGACTGGGAGTTTCCTCTCCCGACACTCCAGCGTCAAGGTCGGATTCAGGAATTCCTTCCGTATCGGCGCCGGGAGGCCGAATTCCCAATCGAAGATGGCTCGGATGACGTCCCGCGCACAGACCGGGCTCAGAGGGCTTCGATTCCTCGACAAGACCTCCGGCGGCAGCGGGGGGTGGGAGGCCGCCGACAAGAGGTTCGAGCAATTAGCCGTCGATGGGAGGCTTACAAAGGAGCATTTCGGCCGCTGCATCGGTGAGTTCTTCGATCTTTTGCCTTCTTTTGCTATGGATTTGCTAGGGATCAAGCATGAAGATCGGCCAGCCCTACAGAGAAAGAGAGTTACATTTTTTAATCGGGTAATCCATACATTTTGAGCTTGTAGATTAGGTAAAATGTCTTCCCTAGGGATTTGTATTCGCATTCAAGTAAGTTCTCCTGAGGAAGAGGAATTTGGCATTTTAATTTTCATTCAGGTAAATCATGCATTTTGAGCTTAAGAATTAGACAAAATGTCTTCCTATGAATTTATCTTCGAAGTCAAACAATTCTCTTTTCTTTTTAATCTGAAGTACAATTTGGATTCTTTAGAGACTCGCAAACAGTGAACTTGAAGATTAGATTGAAGGATGAACATATTGTCACCTTTTCCTTTATAGCCTGTTTTGACACTGCAACTAGCAAATGCAAGCTTATACAAATCAAATAAGAAAAGATGGCTTGTAAGCTAACTAATTAAACTAGAAATGTGGAGGAATACGACTTGTATTTTTCTTTTTCTTTTTTCTTTTATTCTGAGCGGTTTGAAGCCCTGTTCAAGCGAAGGCACTTCAATTTTTTTTTTGAAAACTAACAGATAGAACTTGAATACTCTTCAATACTTACTTCCCTACATGATTGAGATTTGAAAAATGCTTGTACGTATCAGATATATCTGATTGTCCTAATTCTCATTATCTTTGTTTCAACTACCAAATGCAAGGCATGGCGGAGTCAAAGGAGTTCGCTGAAGAGTTATTTGCTGCTTTAGCAAGGAGAAGAAACTTGGAGCCACAAAATGGTATAACCAAAGATGAACTAAAAGAATTTTGGGAAGAAATGACAGATCAAAACTTTGATTCTCGGTTACAAATATTTTTTGACATGTAATCACTGCTTCAGTTTTATGTTCTTACAACATTGATTACTCCAACGTAGTTATGACATGATCTGATATGTTAATGAATAGGTGTGATAAGAATGGTGATGGAAAGCTATCTGAAGATGAAGTGAAGGAGGTAACCAATCAATATCTTAAAGAAACTCCATGTTGAGAACTTTGGTTAAATGTTATTTACACTGTGGAATAAATAATATGCCTTATTTTAGATTATTATCCTGAGTGCCTCGGCAAACAAGCTTGCGAAATTGAAACATCATGCAGCAACCTATGCAGCACTCATAATGGAGGAACTCGACCCAGATGGCCTCGGCTATATTGAGGTACAGAGGCATGTTTCCATTGAAGTTGGAGAAACTTCTTAACTTATGATAAGCTAATGGCTTCCAATGCTTCATACTTGATTCACTTGAAATGCTTTCAATATTTATCCCAGCTTTGGCAGCTTGAGACATTACTTCAAGGAATGGTTTGCTCACAAGGAAGTGAGAATACAATCAAAAGTTCACATACCCTTGCTAGAACAATGATACCTAAGAGATATAGAAATCCAATAAATAGAGTCATCACCTCCACCGTAGATTTCGTTTATGAGAATTGGAAAAGGATATGGGTTCTTTCGTTTTGGTTGTTACTTAATATAGTCCTAGCTTCATGGAAATTTGCCCAGTACAAAAAGAGAGCAGCATTTGAAGTGATGGGTTATTGCGTCTGCATAGCCAAGGCTGCTGCTGAGACACTGAAATTGAATATGGCCTTAATTCTCATCCCTGTTTGTCGCAACACCCTCACAAGGCTCAGATCAACTTGTCTTAGCTCGGTAATTCCATTTGATGACAATATCAACTTCCACAAGGTATCAAAGTTTCACCATATTAATCACACCTAAAATATGGATATTTTTTTATCTATTCATTTTTGCTTGTTTAAAAATTGCAGACCATTGCGCTGGCAATAACTATCGGAACTTCAGTGCACACCCTTGCACATGTAACATGTGATTTTCCTAGGCTAATTACATGTCCAAATTCCAAATTCATGAGCACATTGGGACCTAATTTCAACAACAAGCAACCCACCTATCTGACTCTGGTAGAAAGTGCTCCAGGTGTCACTGGTATTCTCATGATATTCATCATGGCATTTTCTTTCACACTAGCAACACATTCTTTCAGGAGGAGTGTGGTGAAGTTGCCATCACCTCTCCACCATTTAGCTGGGTTCAATGCATTTTGGTATGCTCACCATCTTCTGGTTATTGCATACATCCTTCTGATAATCCATTCGTACTTCATTTTCCTGACTAAGGAATGGTACAAGAAGACAGTAAGTCATTTTTTTTCATTGTGCAACAGTCTCCAAGTATATGTTCTGTGTGGATATTTTGGCACTAAGTTTCCTCTATGTATGTGCACAGACATGGATGTATCTTGCAGTTCCAGTATCGTTTTATGCTTGTGAGAGAATAATTCGTACTGTCCGTGAGAACAGCTATGCTGTCAGCATCGTTAAGGTAACATACTCTACAAGACCTCAAACAATATCCATAACTAGTCACTAAGCAAGAAGTGCAAAGTTGAGGTCTTACTTTTGCATGTACCTTTCATACAGGCAGCAATATATCCAGGCAATGTTCTTTCATTACATATGAAAAAGCCACAAGGTTTCAAATACAAAAGTGGAATGTACCTATTTGTCAAATGTCCTGATGTCTCAACTTTTGAATGGTATGTGCTTAGCTTCAGAATGAATGAATACAAAGTGGTTATCTATTATCTCTGTACTTATCTACGAATTTATCTCAACAGGCATCCATTCTCAATCACCTCTGCACCAGGAGATGATCATTTGAGTGTTCATATCCGAACCTTGGGTGACTGGACAACTGAGCTAAGAAACCTATTTGGAAAGGTTAGTTGATTCAGAAAGCATCTGTTATTGCTGAAGTAGCCGTATATTACTTCTGAGAACTATCAAACATATATCTCTTGATACAGGTCTGTGAGGCTCAGGTTACCTCAAAAAAGGCTAATCTAGTTAGACTCGAAACCACAGTTGTAGCAGACGCGCAATCCTCTGAAGACACAAGGTGACTCACCACTTAAAAGTAACCTGACACAATGCATCGAGCTTTAATGAGTAACATAATCTAGTTTCAGATTTCCTAAGCTCTACATTGATGGGCCATATGGCGCTCCAGCTCAAAGTTACAAGAAATACGATATTCTTTTGCTCATTGGACTAGGAATTGGTGCAACGCCGTTTATAAGTATTCTGAAGGATCTCCTGAACAATATAAAGAACAACGAAGTATATGTTCTATGCATTTCCTTCCACAAAAAAAAATCAAAATCTTATGTGACTATTAACCTGTTTATGGTTCATTCAGGAATTGCAAAGAATGCATAACCCAGATCCCAGCAACATCAAATCAAATGGCCCAGGAAGGGCTTACTTCTACTGGGTAACAAGGGAACAAGGATCATTTGAATGGTTCAAAGGTGTCATGAATGATGTTGCTGAAAGTGACCACAATGTACTTTAAATCTTGCTTCCTTGACCTTTTTGCGATCCTTCCATTTCATTTAGGACTCTAACCGATTCGATTTATAGAATGCCATAGAAATGCACAACTACTTGACAAGTGTGTATGAAGAAGGTGATGCAAGGTCAACCCTCATTGCAATGGTCCAGTCACTCCAACATGCGAAAAGCGGTGTCGATATCGTCTCAGGAAGCCGGGTAGATGAAGCTTCTCATAATTCGGATAAAAAGAATAAACTTGCTCCTTTCTAATCTCTTACAAGTTCATGACAGATACGAACGCACTTTGCAAGACCAAACTGGAGGAAAGTTTTCTCTGATTTGGCTAACACTCACAAAGCAGCTAGAATTGGTGAACTATGTTTTCTAACTTTAACTGAACTTTTATCTTTGTGGATTTCTATATCCTAACAGGTGGTATACAGGTGTTTTTTACTGCGGATCCCCTGCGCTCACAAAACAACTTAGAGATCTATCGCAAGAATTCAGCCATACTACCACTACCCGTTTCCACTTCCACAAGGAGAACTTCTAAAGATGAGACAAGATGATACACAGATAGGAGAAAACATGTTATTTAGGTAAAAGTTAGGAAATTTAGTGTAGAAATGTTGTACATAAATTTCAGTATTACTTTTTGAATTGTTACATCATACGTATAGAGTAGATACAGAACAGATGTAGTAGCGAGGAAAAATTGGAAGTTTTCCAACAAGCATTATTTTGACAATAAAGTTTTTTTCCTTCATATTTCACTCTAATTTTCCTCTTTCATCTGAGCTCATTGTGCATATTTAATAGCAGTCAATTAGTAATTACTATAACATTATTGTTATAATAATTTTATAATGATTTTAAAATCTTTTTAAAGTAATTTTAATTAAGTTGATAATTTTAATTTGAATTAAATTAAACTGATTAATTGTAATACGTTTTAAACTGATTTTAACGGTTACTCTGTTTTAATTTGTTTTTTTTTTAAAATAAATATATTTTGATAATTTTAATAATTAGGAGGGGCATCTTTATTTTTGCCAACCTTGCCCTCGTGTTTTGAATTTTTCTTCTCATTTATTGAATTCACAAGCTATCTGTCCTTATTAAAGTGACGCATCTCTCAGCATTCCACAGTCCTCGCCTCTTTCCATTTCCCCGGTTTTTGGCGTCTCCTATTGATCCACCTCCTCCCGATTATCTAGTCGCCTTCTTCGGTAAAGGTCAGATCCAGTTTCCGCTTCTTCCGATCTCGTTGGTTTATATATTCTTCTTCTGTTGATCGCCTTTGTTTCTTTCTGGATCTAGTGGTTTGGACTCCGGTCGTTTTTAGACCGATCTGACTCTTAGTAGACTAACAATGATGCTTTTCTCTCAAGAAGATGAAGCTTTAGGTTTAATTTTGAATTAGATCGGGTAAGTTATTGGATCCATGGTTGTTTTTTTTTTCCTTCATGTTTTGATCTCTTGATCTTCTTTCGGACATGATTCATAATTTTTTCTTGAAAAAAATAATTTTTTTTACGATTTCTTTATCGGTTTATTGTTGAATCTGATTTATTTTTTTATTGTTTAGTAGAAACCTATTGCTGGCTCAATCAGAAAAAATATCCGGTTTTTTCATGTTCAATCTTGTTCTCCTTTAGTAGTCAAAGACTCAAAGAAGCGGATTCATTAATTAGTTTTTTGCTAATATCAGACTGAAACATGAATCTTGAAGCCAAGAAAGAACTCGGTCAATAGTCTAAACAGAGTAAATGGGTCATGTCAGCCTTACCGATTCACAAGCACATATAATTTTCTTTGTGAAATAATTCTGACTATGCTAAAAAGAGATATCTGGCGAATTAGGTTTGATACTTCTGCTAGTGAAATTAACCACCAAACGTTATAGTCTTGATTCAGGACTCGTGGTTTTGTGTTGATTGGGCCTAAAGGAAAAATTAGCTTCTTTTTTCCCATAAGGTGGATGATATTTGGGCAGAGAAATATTTATGAGCCAACCACAAAAAACTAGCTGCTTAGGGACCTTTTTCACACAATCGTTCCCAATCCTTCGTCGATTGCTTTGATAATTTGACCTATTTAAGATTCTTACCCTAAGGACTTATGTAGATTTCTCTTACTCCTGAAATATGTAAAATTAACATTTGATAATTCCTTGACTGTGCTATCTAGATTTGAATATAAATGCAAAGGGAGTGCGTGTGCTCTTAAAAATTTGTTGACCTTATTTGACTAAATTCGTGCTTTGTAATTTAGCATTTACATACAGTATATTGTGATGTGACTGCTGATTTGCTCGTGTGCATTACTGGATCTGATTTACAGAAAATGGCTGATGGTGAGGATATTCAACCTCTGGTTTGTGACAATGGAACTGGAATGGTCAAGGTCATTCATTTGGCATTAACATTTAATTTTTCTTTGATATTCAAATTTGTGATTCAGTTCTGCGCATAGCCACCTAAATTTCTTGTGTTTCTGTTGCCTATGTCAAACAGGCTGGATTTGCCGGTGATGATGCACCTCGAGCAGTATTCCCCAGTATTGTTGGTAGACCCCGCCACACTGGTGTGATGGTTGGTATGGGCCAAAAAGATGCTTATGTTGGTGATGAAGCTCAGTCAAAGAGAGGTATACTCACCTTGAAGTATCCAATTGAACATGGAATTGTCAGCAATTGGGATGACATGGAAAAAATTTGGCATCACACCTTCTACAATGAACTCCGTGTCGCTCCTGAGGAACACCCAATACTACTAACTGAAGCCCCTCTTAACCCCAAGGCAAACAGAGAGAAAATGACCCAAATCATGTTTGAGACATTTAATGTGCCTGCAATGTATGTTGCAATTCAGGCAGTTCTGTCTCTCTATGCCAGTGGCCGTACTACGGGTTTGTATCGATGTGGCTGATTTATTAAAGGATATTAGGTTTTTCACTGGTCTGATTGGTGTGTTTTTGACAGGTATTGTGCTTGACTCTGGTGATGGTGTCAGCCATACTGTTCCAATTTACGAAGGATATGCACTTCCTCATGCTATTCTTCGTTTGGATCTTGCTGGCCGTGATCTCACAGATTCTCTCATGAAGATCCTTACTGAGAGAGGGTACATGTTCACCACAACAGCAGAACGGGAAATTGTCAGGGACATAAAGGAGAAACTGGCATATGTCGCCCTTGATTATGAACAAGAATTGGAGACTGCCAAGACTAGCTCAGCTGTGGAGAAGAGTTATGAACTCCCTGATGGCCAGGTCATAACTATTGGTGCCGAGAGATTTAGGTGCCCAGAGGTTCTATTCCAACCATCATTAATCGGCATGGAGTCTGCTGGAATTCATGAGACCACATACAACTCCATCATGAAGTGTGATGTAGATATCAGGAAAGATCTGTATGGTAATGTGGTGCTTAGCGGTGGATCAACTATGTTCCCAGGCATTGCTGATCGTATGAGCAAAGAGATCACTGCTCTTGCCCCTAGCAGCATGAAAATTAAGGTGGTTGCCCCACCTGAACGGAAGTACAGTGTCTGGATTGGAGGATCCATCCTTGCCTCCCTTAGCACCTTCCAACAGGTACATCCTACTAATATGCAATCTCGATCCTTTTGGTGATATTTTAATACATGGCATTTCAATGCTGACATTTGACACTCATGCAGATGTGGATTTCGAAGGGTGAGTACGAGGAGTCTGGTCCAGCAATTGTCCACCGGAAGTGCTTCTAAGAATTCATTTGGTGTTTGCCTGTTGCTTGGCCACGCTGTAGGTTATGGTTGTGGCTTGATTGTAGTAGTAGGTTCTCTGAACACTTAGATTTGCTTGTGGTATTCATGGCGGCTTTGATTTTTGGCTAATTAAAGCCTCCTCCCCATTGCTGATGATTAAACAAAGATATCATCAGTACCTTCAGTTAGTGTCACCCAGATTTTCGACCCCTATCGGTTCTCTAGACCCCAACATCTGGTAGTTTATGCTTATGTTAGTTTGGTCACAACTTGATGCCCCAGGGCTGGCGGCAATTGCTTCGTTTGTCTGTCGACCTTTTTCCTTAGGTCATATGATATGATTTGTTCCTTTGTGGAAATTTGTATGACTATATTTTGAAGGGATTGCAGTTTGGTTGCCTCATTGACTTGTATTTGCCCAGTAACTTCTTTTCGTAGCTGTCTTATTTTCGAATTTTGATGTTCAAGGGTTTCTTATGCAGCCAGGTTTCTCCATCAAGTGTGATTGTTGCTTGGATGACTTACATGCTTAAGTATTAGAGATTTGTTTTAATTCCACTGACATTTTAATCATAAACTTCGGTACGTAGTTTCTCATTGACAATAATGGTAGAGGAAATTTTGGTTGCATCCAGAGCGTTGGATTGTAGTTTGGTGAAATATTAGCCATGATTCTAAATATGCTGAAGGGGAGTTTGGTGCAATAGTAAAATTATGACGTATAATTTTGTGGTCATAAATTTGAGTCAATTACTACGGTATGATAATAAAATTGTATATAATAATCTAATATGAACTGATTCTTTTTTAAAATTCGTAATACAATGGCAAAATTTAATAGCGGCAACAACAAAAAGGAAAAATTAATTAAATCTATAATGAATTGGAAGCTGAAAAATCAAAGATAACTTGTGGAAAATGTTTAGTTACGATGTGATTTGGTAAACAACCACGATTATAAACTCTCATATATATTGAATAGTAATATGTTGCTAGATAAATCTATATCTCGTCGAATAAAATGCAAACGCTGAATTATATATATATATATTAAAAATATTATTTTGCTCACTTTTATGTATACATCGTGTGTATATTAAGTATATTTTTTTTTGTCACTGTGTGTATTAAGTATATTTTTTTTAAAAAATAAAGAGTTAAGAATTTATGACTTCAGGATTTAAAATTTAGATTATAATATTTAAATTAAAGATTTTTTTTTAAAAATATCTATTTTTTTTTACATACGATGTATAACCGAATTGAAAGGATTGAATATATTCGAGAGCGATAAAATGCAAACGCTGTACGATTGTATAGATACATCAAGATTTTAACTTAGATATTGTGAATCTAATTCATGGGATCTCGTAACTAATTAAACGAACAATTCCAGGAGCTGACAAGAACTTGCGCTCCTCCGCACCACATCGAACATGTTGACCTCCAAAGGAGCCACAGCCACTCCAAACTCCTCCACCTTCCTCCTCTCCTCCTTCCTCCACCCACCGGCGACCTTGTGACGGCGCATGTGGCCGCCCAAAGCCTGCCCCATTGTGAACCTCGCCCCGCACACCGTGCACCGGTGGAGCACGCCGCCGCTCTCCGCCGGCCGGGCTGCCTTCCGGCCGACGCCGCGCAAGTGGCCGGTCCGGTGGCCGCCCAGCGCTTGGAATGTCGTGAAGCGGAGGTGGCACGTCTTGCACTCGAACATGCCGTCATCGTCGTGGGCCGACTTCTTCCGCTTCCTCTGCAGCTTCGCCTGGTGCACGTGAATACCGTCGTCGCCGGAGATCGATAGCTCGAGGTCGAGATTGAACTCCGGAATTGTTTCATGATCTCCTGAAGTAGGCTTCATCCTTAGTAATTTGATTGAAACTCGATAGTAAGAATCGCCGGATCATGAACGACTATATATAGACAATCCCGATGCATACGCGGAGTCAATCATCTAAGTCGACGTTGACGCGTGAGGACAGACCCAACAATAATTTCTTAGGAAGTTTCACGGGATACTTACTGCTGTGGATAAACACTACATGTAATGAATCCTGAGTCATGCTATGAAATTTCGACACTAATATATAATAATCGGTTAGGAGAATTTATATCTGAATTATCAAAATAAAATAAAATAAAAAAAAAATATATATATAATATCTAAACTTGAGCTGAGACATTAGACTTCATCCCGTCTCCGCGTGCAATGCTGGCGTCGTCTTCATCCTCGTCGATGAGGTCAGCAGCCAAATGGATAAGAGAGTCATCCTACCAAATCTAATAAATCAGATTGTTTGTAGAGAGTTTGGACAGGGGAACATGGATAATAGAACTAGTGATATAGTCTACCAACTACTAGGAATTGTTTTGACAGTTACACAGCACATGCTCATGCTCATGCTCATGCTCATGCTTAGAAGGTTGTTGCGGTAGTGGGGCGAACGTTTCGCTTTGTTATTATGATTAGAAGGTTGCAAACGTCACAGATATGACATCATTTGTAATCTTATTTTATTTTTCATAATTGACTCCTATCGTCCGGCAAGCTCTTTGAACCATCCTTAAATCTTCAATCGAGTTTAAACAAAAGGAATAACTTCTGGAAAAAAATGGAAATAAAAAAAGCAGCTCGTAATTATATGAAGAAGAGTTTTAAAAAAAATAATTAATCAGGTCGGGTAACGTCGGATCTGAGGTGACCAGCTCGATTCCACGAAAGTTTCCCACCGGCCACCAGAATAAATCAGGAAGCGCTAATGGAGGCTCATCCAAATGATCATTATTCTAAGGTCCGTTTCTCATTGGAGGAAAAATTTCCTGCAATGCGTCGTAGCTGAGATTCGAACCTTAGACTCTTTGATTATCCATTGGAGGATCTAACCATCGCATCATTACTCCGGGAGCAAAAAAAAAAAAAATCTCCGAAGCTAATGTTATGAAGAAGAGCTTAAGTTATTAGTTACCGAAGCTAATTGTATGATCTTACAATCTAAAATCTCCTTGATTCACTTAATTATATGATATTACAGTCTTATGTTATTAGGCCACTCGGTTCATAAGTACATGAGATAATAGTGAGTAAAAAGATGAACACTCGTCCTCAGCGCTCCCGTCAGTTCGTCTCAGGATTAACATAGAGAAAATAAATCACGAAAGCAAACTCTCTAGGGAATTTCATCACCTCTGATGACCACCGTCCATGCACTTAAATTTTTGCTGAACTTTCTCTCAATAACGTGAGATAATCATGAAGAGGCTGCTAACGTGCTAACGTGACGATATCATATTTTGTTTAACAATCTTATGTTATTAGTTATGATACATACCAAAATTATAAATTTTCTTGATAAATATTTAATTTAAATTAATAAATCTTAATAAATGATCTTTTACCTTAGATTTCAAAGTGAACTAGTGGTTGTTGATTTCAACAACCACTAAGCTCCAGGATGTGAACTTCCCCAAAATGTCAACAAAAGACTTTGACCTATCTTCTACCCTCCTCAATGTATATCTCACATTAGATTCTCAATCCTTGGGCTCAATTGCATTCCATGAGGAAAAGTAGTAAGAAAAATCTACTCGTCAACACCTTTACCAATCAAGTTAGTTAGAAAATTCATATCCGTCTTACTCATCAGGAAACTAAATTTATTTTTCCTGAACTTTAGGTCGAAAAATAAGATGCAACACCTTTCAAAATTAAGATGCAAATGCTTTAGAATATCTATTCTGTTATCCTTCAGAAACCTCAAGCAAAAATAATGATGACACAACAAACACCAGCAGAAAGGCAAACAATTTGATATTTCATTTCAAACGTAAATACAGCAGAAAACAATGGACTGAATTAGTAAAATACTATGCTCTTAACCTGTAAAATTTGTGGCAAAGGACAACTTACCTGACAGCGTGGAAAATCATACATACTAAGAACACTGGTTTCAGAAACACAATAGAGCAGGAACTGGAGGTTTGTCATATCCCCTAGCACAGATAAACGTGGCATTAGTTCTCCCAGCTAAAATTACTAGCACCTAGACCTCATTTTTCATTATGTTCAGACTACCATACAAGTCATATTACCTATAACAAGAAAATTAGATCCCAAGTTAATCCAATCCATCATCTGTGGTAAATCGATTGATCTCAAGACCCGCAGCATGCTGACTTCTGAGCTGCAGTAGCCTCGGTTGCAGACTGGTCTGATTTGTTGATCGTCCAATCCTGCGGTCAAACAACTTATCAGGGCAAGGAATAAGAAAACCAAATTCATCCAAGTTGTATCCTTTGGGGGTCAATTGACCAGCTAAAGCAGACTAGAAGGACATACTCGTTTGCTCTCATCCATGTCAGCTTTATTACCAACAAGAATCTTGTTAACATTATCAGAAGCATGCTGTTCAAGTTGTGGATCCAATTCCTAATGTCTGCATGTTTGAGAAGCATGTATTATGAGAAAAACAATGATTAAATTATAAGAACTAAAAAGATGAAAGTGATTACTGTTAAAGGATGACTCATCAGTAACATCATAAACAAGCAGAATGCCCATGGCGCCTCGATAGTATGCTACAATAAAAGTATTGTTACTCTGCCAAAGCTTTTTCAAAATTTGCATCTGTAAATAATAGTTCAGAAAACAACCACCATACCAGTTGTTATGGTTCGAAAGCGCTCCTGACCAGCAGTATCCCAAACTTGCAGTTTAATTCGCTTGCCATCAAGCTCAATAGTTCTGATTTTAAAATCAATACTGTGGAGAAAACATAAAACTTTCAGAATCTAAAGAAGAAAACAAACAAGAAAAAGAAAATAAAATTATATGTTTAGAAATACAACCCACCCAATAGTGGTAATGAAACTTGTTGTGAAGGAACCATCAGAGAAACACAAAAGGAGGCAACTCTTTCCGACACCTGCACCACATCATTCCTCTTCTATCAAAATGAGTTAATACTTGTTATATCAACAAAAAAATTTCTAAGTGATTTCTGCTATTGGTATCATTTTCCCATCAACATGTCATCTGAAAAAAAAAAAAACAAGTGAAAGCAATCAACATTCAAGGAATTCTTGAAACAACCATTTGAAAGTTGAACAATATGCTCATAGCCCAACAAAATCCACCACAAGAGTATTTGCCATTCATCTTTCTATGCAAGTTCTTTTGAACTTAAGCTGCATATGTTAGTTTTTCTGGTTTGGTATTAGAATGATAGGGGGATGTTAAATGAAAACAGTTATTTATAACAAACAGATATCTTCATCCAGGGAGAGATACACCAAATAGGAAAGAGAACATTAATCGAGTCATACAGTAACAAAGAGACTTAATTCCAAATACTCAAGGTATTCTTAGAGAGTAACCTTTCCCGCACTTGAAAGTTGAAACTTTTATTCAACTCATAATTCGTTATATTGAGAATCATCAAATTCTCACATGGTGCCAAAAGGATACAACCTCACTTAACCAGAGTGCATGCTCACTTCTTTGGATGCACAGACCTACTTAAATGGTCTCAGTTTAATTCAATCTGAGTTTATTTCACTTGCAAAGTATTAAATAGTGTGTTGTTAATTGCTTATTCCACAATTTCTAGCAGCAGCTATTCATAATCTATCTATAGCATCCTTACTCTATGATGTTAATATTTCAAATATGTGATTTCATTCTACTTTGAATTAAAGCAAATTAAGTCATCACAATGTTTTGGAGTCTAATCAGTGGCTAATTTCAATAAATAATTTTCTCAACTCATCCAAAAGTGTCAAAATCATGTACTTCTGGGCCTTCTTGATCATTTCTTACAAGTATATGTTCAATTCTCCTGTTGATGTTTAGAACTTCTCATGCCAAAGTGCCATGTGCAGAAAAAGAGTGCTAAAAAGATATACATACTTTTGCTCCTACATATAAAGGTATTTAATGATGGCAAAAGGCGAAACGCTCGCCCCCAGCGCCCCCGCCAGCCGGTCCCAGGACCAACACGGAGGAGATAAATCACGGAGGCTAATCTAGCTAGCCCGAACAGTGACCAGTGCATGGGGGAAGGCAGGAACCTAGCTACTAGCCAGGATTTGATCCTCAGATCTCATGATGGCAACACCACATGCACTAGTCATCAGTCCATCCCGTGGGGACTCATATAAAGATATTTAATGCAATTATTATTGGGGAACTTCTAATTCATCCCCTTCAATTATATCTCTTCTATTTCTTTAGAAGAAGTATATAGAATGCTGTGTTGATCTTCTTGAAAAATTGACATCTTCGATGAATGACAGTCAGCTTCAATGTGTTTGGTGGTTCATGGCTCATTGGATCTCTAGTGAAGAATTAGATCACTTTATTGTCGTTTGCACATCCATGGTTCCGGTGAAACATGGGCAAATATATAATCTCTTGCTTTATGTTATACTTTAGCAGTAGAGTGAGCTACAATATGTTCTTTGATGCTACTAAATTGCCTCCAATATGATTGTAAACTAGCAAATATACCTCCTCTTAACAACAAACAAAACATACAACATAATGCATCATGATTCAAATGTCCACGTCTTAACAGAGCAAGCTATCCCCTAAACACAGTTTAATGTATTGCAAAATCCTTCACCCTTAGGTTTATGCATGAGTTGGCTTAGGACATTGATTGCAAGTTACAATCTTATCTAATAATTGTAAGAGTGATGAAGTTTCCTACAAATATCTGATGTGGGCATTTAAATGAACTTATTTCTTGGAAAAGATCAGGAACCTACTCCCTGTGAGATAAAGATATACCTTCAAAATCTCAAGCAAAAAAAATATTAAAAAACATATCATGAAGTATATGGTTGAGGAACATGCATATGCAGAATGGAGATACAGATGAGGGTGTATTATGGGGTCCATAATTTTTAAAAGATGACATCAGTTGTATCCTGATAATATATACCATCATGTGCCAAATACATGAATTTAGCAGTACTTTAAAAATATATCTAACCAATCGATCTACGAAATCGATGTAAAAAAATGCATATACCAGGTAGTTATTCCATAAAAGGTATTTTACATATGAATCTAAGCAATATGTGTAACACAAAAACATATCATTTAACAACAATAATAACAACCAAGCTTTATCCCACTATGTAGGATCGGCTATATGGATCATTTTATGTCATTGGGCTCTATCCCCTACTATATCATCATCTATACTTAAATAAATTTTATCTTGTTTTATTGTTGCTAACCAA
>JBBUKS010000100.1:1383940-1404226 GCA_038050645.1 Hedychium gardnerianum
CGCGAACTCTTGCATATTTAGCACTACACCCGAGTTCTCATGGAGATGTAGCGGTCCTTGCCGAGATGTTACAGTCATACCCTATAACACGTTCCTTACGGGGAACATCTTAATATTAGTACAATAGTTTGATTGATCTATTTATTGAAATTTATCATAGTTTAACGCTGGCTGGCAACTTAGCGCAACCCTTCTCCTTTATCCGGGCTTGGAATAAGTCATGACTAGTTTGTCATGAGCGGAGTTAAAAAGCAGGCATAAACCACATAAAAGATAATTTACATGTTGGCCTAAGCAATAACTAAACTATGCTATTTTTTATCTATCCGGCAAAATTGGTTTTAACAAACCACTATGAACTTGGACATGACTTATAATCCTAATGCAGCCATATTCGGGTGCTATATAATCCCTCACTTAGGATTCTAGGTCACAAGTAAATCCAACGAAATCTAGTTTCCACTGGCATGAAGGAACTCATGAAACTCGTACATTCCAATTAACTATCAGATTAAGAAACCCGCCAACGGATCCAACCATGCCGGAATCAGCAAACCAGAAGTCTATCAAACCGATTAGGGAAAATCAGAAGAAGCTTGATGAGGTAATCGTAGTCCGCCCGAGCCCTAGCAGGTGGAGCAGTCATTGTGGCACTCACGTTTAATGCCTCACAGACGATGAGAAAAAGATCGAACAATCACGGGCAACAACTATGAATCAATAGAATTGCGATAGAGGAACAAGATCCAGCCAAGCAATCTGATGGAAGCAGAGGAAAATCCCAACCGATCAAGACGAACCCAAATAGCAGAAAAGGAAAATGAAGGAAAAGCTTACATGACTCTTAAAAGATCTAACCGCTGCACCATTACCGGGATAACAGTACCGCTGCACCATTACCGGGATAACGGTGTGCATACGCATTACTTCAAATAGTAAGATTCCGCCGTAATCGCCAACGCGTTCTCCCAGTTCGATTGCCATTTATTTGTCGAAATAGATTGTTATGATTTCAACGAGAAATCCGAAAATGTTTCTAGAAAGTTTATGCCTAAAAAATCAACTATAGATTCCTCTACAACCAAAAAATTGTTTTTCCATATATTTTGAAAAAAAAAAGAAGATAACTATATCGAAAGAATAGAATTTGCATAATAATAAGGTTATTGTAACAACTTGGAAGTATTATAACAAAGCTCAATCCGCTGTCTGATTGACTCTATACGAATCTTTATGCCTGAAGTTTGATATCCTCAAATAAGATAATTGAGGGAGTTTTTCTACCGATCCAAACACAAATAGTTTTATTGCAATTTGCAACGTATTGTTTGTGGCATAATATCCTACAGTAAACCGTCTTCTCCAGAATTACCAAAATAATAATATTAATAAAATAATATTTATAGGTTAAACAACTATCTTAAAACTTGCAGTATGAAGTTTGCACTTTTTCAACAACAGGCAGCATAGCTCAAGATTTCACAGCTAAACAAATCCCCATATACAGGAATGCTTGCACCAATTTCTTGCAAACAAACAAAAATTCCAGAGGGCAACATAACCGGAATTTAAAAATTCATTTTCCTCTTAGAAAATTTAAAAATAAAAATATTACATCAACTGATTGATACTAGTATAGATGTGCAAGTAGAAAGCTGCAACAGTTCATTATGGCAGTGATGCAATAGATTCAGGATCATGCATGCCAGCCAGAAATGCAACTAAAACACACAGCATGAGTAAGGCTACAATTGCAGCTCTCATAACATAGTTGCAAGTATTATTAAAAGGAAATTCAGACAATGGGTAATCATCATCAGCTAGCTCAACTTCTAAAGTATTTGCACTACGTTGACTACTTTCTGCCATTAGCTGAGGAAACCAGCCAGAACGAACTCTCTCGCACTTTGAACAAGTGCAATCACCTCCTAGGAAAGCGGGAATGCTTTGCAGGTACTCAGATAAAACCTTCTGGTATGAATCTCCCTCGATGCGTAATTTTTTTCGAGTTGCAGGCTTCAATAACTATAAAACCAAAGCAAAGGAAAATAATAAATCATATGAGAATAACAATAAAAAATCAGAAATGAATTTGTAAAATCAAGAAAGTTGTCAAATTATTTGAAGCTGAATTACTAGTTCCTGTAATCTATCACGGAGGAACTTGCGAGCTCTTTTTTGTTGGTTGGCAGAGGATGGTCGTATACAAACACTTTATTATCGTCCCATATAATCAAAAACCAAAGTCATACAGATGTAAGTACATTATCCATATAACATCATCAGAATCCAAGCCACCTATGTAGTAACCGATCCGTAATTCCTTCAGGCAAACTTGCTTGCTGCTCATCCTTCAGGATAACCTGTTTCCTTCAAGTAACAGGTTGAGAGATCTTTTTTCATTGAAACAATAAATTGACCATTCAATATTTTAATGGTGACGAATCATTGATCGGTATGATTTAACATATCTCCTAGTAACACAATAGTTACTTGTTGATTACTCAGTTGATGAGTTTAACTGAATCAACTGCTCATCCAGGAGAATAAATTAGCTGGATAGGAGAGATAAGATCATAGTTTTTGTCAAGAGATAAATTGGTTTGTTCCATTATTGATCCAAATGCTTCCATTTTTCCTGTCAAAGAGAATAAAATTGTTTGAGCCCATTGCTTATATTAATGATGCCACTTCTTTTTTTTGTTGTTGATCCAATTTGCTTCGAGTCTTAACATATATTGTCATACCTAACAAGTTAAGCCCAGATAACCTCAACCCTCACCCACCTCCTTGTGAATGCTGCACTCTCCCACCAAATATCCTTCAAATTGTGAACTTGCAAAACAACTGACCCTTCCCCTCTGCTCTCTCCCCTTCATCTACCTTCTCCAGCGTCTGCATTTATTCTAATCGAGCAGCAGTGTGACAGGAAGCCACCATCACCAAGCAGTGAATCTTTCTCCTTCACAGCAACCAGTCCAACAAGTAAAAAAGAGCCAAAATCTCATTCTTCTTCCTATGGTCAAGGAAACAGCAGTCCCTTGCGCAACTTTTCCCAAGCCACACCTTTTGAGCCATCAAGAGAGAGAAAAACAGTGGTCTTCCTCAGTGGGGATCCTCCCTATTCGTCCAGTGTTGTAACCCTGCCTATGAGGGCAGTAGGCAAAGACCCCCTGTTTCCCTTCACAAGCAGTGAGTACTACATTTCCTCTGGCCCATGGAAAAGAGCATCAGAGAGCCCTGTGTACCCTTAACCCGTGACCTCTAAGTCAGACGACAACAACTTTATTGTTGCGCCAAGGTTCCCCTTCCTGAAATATTTGACTATTAGAGTCAAGAAATTAGTTCTATCTACTAAAAATGACAATTAATTATGTTGGCATTGACATTCAGGAAATCTGATAAGAAATATTGATCTGCAGAGATAGAGACAAGAAGACCTGAAAAGAAGGCCAAAAACTTACTTGAATAATTGTTTGAGAAAGAACTCGAACAACTGGAGGAAGACGTATCACAAATAAAGATCCAAGTCGGTTGGGATAGTGATCTTGTACAAGATTTGAGCAGTATCTCATCAATTGCATAGGGAATTTGAATGGAGAGATTCCTTCACAGTCCATTATGACAGTAATATAACCATCTCCATCCTTGATCAAACGTAGGACCCCATGCTCTATTTGAGAAACTGCAGAATACCCAAATGAAACCACTAGATAGCATAGAGTGAGCCAAAAAATTTTACTGCTAAAGATATAATGATAACAAAAATAAACAGCAAATTTTATAGGATAACATCAAACTTAAGGAAGAGGATTTTTGACATAACTAAGTTTTTTTTAATAACAATTAACCTAAAATTTCAAATAACTGAGTCTTTCCTATCTTTAACCAGGTTTGTTGCACTTGTGATATGAATTTTATGCATTATTCCACATCCGTGAGGATTACAGACATAAAAATTGTTTGTTCAATCTGTTCATATTAAATAACAGAAAACCTAGATAACAATAAATATATAACTAACAAAATCAGATAATGCAAACAAAGAAAGAAATGCAGGATACTTATTACTAGAAAAATAAAAAGAGGAGAAATAGGTCCATACCCACAGCTTGAGCAAATTGTGGCCTTTCATGAGGCCTTAAACTAGAACATGCAAGTCCAAGACGAATGATAAGGCAAGGACGAAGCATCACATCAAGTTCATGCCAAAAGACCAAATGTGACCACATTTCTAGTTCTTGACAAGAAAGAATATGATAAGCTTCCCTCCAACGAATTGTTTTCTTGAGTGATGAAAGCAAGCAACACATGTCACCATTTGCTGCATCATAAAACCTTTGAAGCTCATCCATGTTCATCCTATACAATTTATCCATTTACAATAATTAGTGCTTTCATAAAATTGCTGCATGTATGAAAATATACACTTCTGTGAAATGGTTTTAACATAAAGGGAAAAAACTGATAATAAAAAAAATCACCTTTCAGGTAAAGTAATCTGCTTCTTTTCTAGCTCTTCAATGACTTGATGAACCCAATTTCTTGGGTCTTCCTTGATGGATTCACTGCTAACACTATGGAGAATTGTTTTGGCATATCAAGCATCTAAATACTCATAAATCAAGCAAAAATAAAATGTTGATCTTTATGATTATATTAGATTAATTGCAAATTTCCATATTGCATTCTTAATGGGGAAAAATGTTCCAGCAGGTCAGAAAAAACTTTCAAATTAATCACAGTAGAGAATTCTCATTGTAATGATCTTAAGGACTATGAAGTAGTAAGATAAATAAATATGCATCTTCAGAATGCTCACCTGACATCCGACTCTGATGGTATTCTAGGTAAGTCAGGATTTGGTGGAGGATCGTCCCCAGTATGAAGTGCATTCAAATAACTTTCATAATGATCAGAAAAGGCTGTCGCAATTGACAGAACTAACAGTGGTTTTGATATTTTCTGCCAATTTGAATATGCAAAAGCAATAAGCATATCAATGATCAGTGTGTTTACAAACAAATACAAGCATAGCGCAAAACAATAAGCAACACCAAAAATTGAATGTTAAAAAACAACTGAAAAATTACCGGACTACAGAATAAACCTGACCCAAAGTTCATATTAAGCTTCCAATGTTTCATAGATATCCACTTCAAAATAGTGTAGTTTTGAGGAAAATGACTTCTCCATTTGAATGTCGAAAACCAATTATCCAGCCAAAAGGCATCATTCTTCCTCAATATATATAATTTTAAATTAAAGCATCTTCATGAACATTTTCTAAATTAAAAATGTGAAGAAGTCGTAAAAAAGCCCCTAAATTTTCAGAAACTGAAATAGGGTACATCTAAACCTCTCTAGAAAGGTTCCATGAAAAAAAAACATATATCAATTTTACCCTTACAACTATGTTTAATTAAAATATGACATGCACAATGATGTTTTGGCAAGTCATTGTTCATGTACCCATATTTTGAACAAAACAGTGTAGATGAAACATGTTTAGAACATTACACCATTGTGTGGATGAAATCCAAACATTTTTTTCATGTAGCCATAACAGTGAGTTTTCTTGAAAGAGGGTCTTATCAGTGTGTTTAATAATAGGGACCTTTATAGGGCTTTTGCCCATTAAGATTTAAATAATTTATGCTATCAGTTTCATGTGGTATATTTGATCATTCTATGCCAATGATCACAACATATGTATGTGAAAACTAATAATATTTATGAGAAGTATTTAAACAATTTTATTGATAATAATTATTAAAAAAACAAATATTTTATACTAAAAATAATATAATAATAAATACAAAACAATCATAATAAGAGAGAAAAAATTATAATATAATAAATTGGTAACAAAGATATCAACATTAATACAATTTAAACAATAAATAATAGTAGTTTTATCAAGGATAATAACACGGTAAGGTTCACTGAGCTAACCGACAATAATCAAATGATATATATATATCTTAAATTATAATAAAGAAATGTTATATTATTAAAATAATTTATACAATAAAAGATTACAATGAAAACAATGAGTAACAAGAGATAAACTAAATATATAAAACAAATATTTATATAAAAATATAATTTATCCTGCGCATTTAGTTCCTTCCTTTGAATATTACTAATCAAGCACCAAAGAATACAGAAAAAATAAGTTACTTTCTTGAAAATATTTTCCTAGTATTTTATGTGAAACATACAAAGCCTTAACTACAGAAACTGTAAAATGTTCTTCTCTGTGCCAGTGTAGCTTAGGAACAGTATCCTTTTCAGATTAAAAAAAAAAGAGAATCCAGCTTAATGCCCTATGCTAAAAGATTAACCAACCTGGACACCTTCAACCATCATCCCAAATGGCTTCCATCGACTGATCCATTTGATAGGAGGAAAGCAAAGTATTTGCAGTGATTGAATAGTCTTCCATATAAACGAACACCTTGCTTTAGAGAACCTACGTACTGCCTCTAACGCAGCAACTTTCAATATGAAAAATGCTACCTTAGCTGTTGGTCCACTTTGCTGACTCAAAGATTTGTAAGGCACCATATGCTTGAAAGCCTTTGGTAAAATGCTGCCTGGAGTAGATGGAAGTGGAGTTTTTCTATGCATACTTTTGGAAGAAAGGCTGTTTGCTGATTGGGAATTCTTACTTGAATCAGACATGGTAGACTAACAGTATAATATATAATGAGAATCAGTAGACAGATGGTTCTCCCATTTGGGCTTCAGTGGGTTGCTTCCCGGAGTTGATTAATATGAATACCATATTAGCACATCTCCCCCTGTTAGACTAAACAAACAATTCATTTCTCCAGACCAAATAGTTCAAGGTTGAAAAAAATAAATATGAAAGTCAACCTGCAGCAACCAAAATCTAAAAAACACTGTGTATACTTACAGAAGCTAGATAAATGAACTTGAATATAGGCATACAAGCATCAGAAATTAAAGAAAAATTATAATTATATATGGTATGCCTATGCATTTCTAATCCAACTAAAGAAATCAATACAAATACAAATACTTATATATCCTCACTATCATAAATGACAATTGAAGTATTCTAATTTCTATAAAAGTGGCATTTGTCATATCTCTCAATAGGTTTCTTAGTTTACATCTACCTTACAATCCCACAATCTAATTTGTATAACTATCAGTCAATAAAAATATAGGAAATGTAATAGATTCAGTCAACCATGCCAATAAAATCTTATGGAACCACAACACCATCCAATTGCTGCATGTGAGCTTGCATAGCAGTTAATGATATTTGATCCATGCGATTACATGGTGGTGGGAGAGGAAGGCACGAGAGTTGCTAGGAGAGGCACATCTCTCTATCACTTGATTCGTTGGCATTTTGGCACAGACCCAGTATCCCAACATGGAGGAGAGGCTCATCTCTCTATCACTTGATTCATTGGCATATTGACATAGACCCCATATCCCAACATGAGAAATCAAAGAAGTTATTTTTATTCTTGCTTGATTGCATCACTACCATATCTGTCATATTTGCCACATGCCATTCCCAACTTTTTTGTCATTTCTCCACTCACACTACAGCCCTCTCTATTTATTGCAGCTGATTTATCGACAACCCTATTCATTTTAGTCCTTTCATAACTAGGCTGGGCAAAAAAACCAACATGCCCAAGTTAACGCAAAATTGAATAGCCAATTTAGAAATCATATCCATGTCTGGACTTGAGTGAAGCCTGAATGTGCGCATGTGTCCTTTCAACCTCTCCCTACCCTATGTTTCTTCACTATGGCAAGGCAACATACTTCTATCCTCACACTTGCAATCTACATCAAGTTGTATCAGAGCACTAAATCATGTTTGGTTAGGGTCAGGGAGAATGGTTTCATTTGCCCATGACCGAGTCTAAATTTTGATTACCAAGTGCCAGCATTGGGTATTATTGAGTGGAGGGGATGAAATTAAATGGCGGGAAAAGTCCATTCACAGAATGGCTAGGCACTTGGATGTGAATAGTCACAACACATAGCATCGAAAGAGCACTAAGACAGTGTCTGGCAATGGAACACAAACATGCTGAAGGATGTGCAAGGTCAAAGCCCACAATAGATCCACTGCTGAACGTTTGACAAGCTGTGATATTATCTACTGGATTTAAAGAACCACTATCCAAAAATATTAGTCATCTAGACGAGCAAGGCCCAAAACATAGTCACCCTGGAACTCCCAGACTTTGCATAGTGGAAACAAATGCAACATAGAAGAAAACCAAGTGCCATGTAATAAACTGCTGGAGAAACAAAGAAAAACTAAATCCATTACTTTTCTTCTTAAACAAAGGAGAAAAAATGAACGCGTGAGAATGTAGGAGAAACAATTGAACGTGTGGACTTTGGAATTTAGGCCACAAGTAAATCCAACGAAATCTAACTTCCACTGGCGCAAAGTTACTCATGAAACTCGTACATTCCAATTAACTATCAGATTAAGAAACCTCACCAGCAGATCCAACCATACCGGAATCACCAAGCCAGAAGTCTATCAAATCGATTAGGGAAAGCCTGCCTGCAAGGCCTTCCGAGAAATGGCCATATGAAAGAATACAGGAAATCGATATCAACTCCACATGAAACGATGAGAACCTTACCGCTGTCCCCGATCAGAAGAAGCTTGATGGAGTAATCGCGGTCAACCAGAGCCCTAACAGGTGGAGCAGTCACTGTGGCAATTCACGTTTAATGCCTCACAGACGATAAGAAAAAAAGATCGATCAACAACTAAGAATCTATTGAACTGCGATACAGGCCAGATCCGACCAAGCTACCGATGGAAACAGAGGAAAAATCCCAACCGATCAAGACGAACCCGAATAGCATAAAAGGAAAACGAAGAAAAGCTTACATGATTCCTCGATTTGTAACAGACGGCCAAGCAGAAGGCTTCGAGATCTCGACGAGAAAAGGCGATCTCTTTCGCACCCTGGCCGTGAAGGGGACTTCGATTGGAAGAGGTGGATTTCGTTGGGAAAGAAGGATCCATTTGACACGAATTGTCACCCTTTTCTGTTTTGTTACGTCCTTTTAGAAAATGTACCCGAGTTTTTATTAGAAGGATCAGCGGGACCGTTCGGATGTGTCATGTCGCAATTTGTGTATACTCACGGGTGACTCGAAATACATCCGCAATACAGCAGTTTGTGTGCACGCAAGTATTCAAATGATGTTAAAATCAATGACATTAACAATGTAAAGAACGCAGATGAACATATTTTATAAAAAAAATTAAAAAATAAAATTTAAATATAAAAATATAAATAAATAATAAAATTCATAAATAATAAATATTAATATTAAAATAAACATGTATTAATAAAAAACAATATATTTTTAAAAAAAGGTGACATATAGAGCAACTTAAAATATAGATAACAGTTCGGCACAAGCGACTCCATATAGTACAATTCCACTGTAATTATAGGCTGATTTTGGATTATATCTTATTCTAAAGTAATTAACTCAAGTCAAACTGTTTGAATTGGATGAATTTGAGTTTTTAAAAAATATATATATATATATATATTTAATTTTGTTTAATTAGTTGATGAGTGTAATATTATAAATATTTATTTATTTTAAATTTTTTTTATTTATTAAATATGATGCATATATATTCAAGTTTGAATTTATTTAATTTAATAAATTATTTAAATTCATTCATTTGATCTCATACCTATTAAATGAGCATAAATTAATTCATACCAAATCAATCACTAAATTAATTCATACCTAATAACATGTTTCTAGAAAGTTTATGCCTAAAAAATCAATTATAGATATAGTTTATTTATTATTACAGCTAATAGAGAAATATAGGGGAAATAAAGATTCACATAAGTCTAAATTGGCTCTTGAAAAATTCATGAAAAAATTCCTCCACGACCATTATGATTGCTACACTTCAATTAGACCAGGAAGAAAAATCTACATCATACTCTTTATTTGATACGGTAGTAAAGATCCTGCAAATATTTGTAGAATAGATACAACAATTTCAGTGTTAGAAGTACATTTTTTTTAATAAGAGCCAACGACAGTGTGCTCAGTTTAAGTACAAAAGATTTTGCATTGTTAGCATTTTATTCAAGATCTGGAACTCCAAATTTCAAGCTGTGTAAAGATTCAATACTTTGCAGTTGGAGCTCCATTTCCGGAGCAGCAAACTTTACTTTGAATCTCCTGATTCATCTTGTAAAAGTTCACTATCTTCTGGTCTAATTGGTAGTAATAAACCATCTTCTTTAGAGGTTTCAAATCCAAGTCAATATAGTAAGCCTGCAACCAAGCATAACAGGTTATGGTTGTAACAATTCAGAATATACTATCGTATTTGTTGGCAGCAGCCAAACTAATCGCCTGCAACCAAGCATAACACGTTAGATACAAAAGCATCCAATTTAGTGTGGGATTGAAGGTAACTCTGCCACAGAATGATTGAGAAAAAATTTATCGTCGAGTAAACAAGAATCGATTGATTGTGTGACGTTCAGCGATATCAGGCTATGATTAGAAATGTAATATTGCCTTTCCTAATAAATCTCCTCTTCCTCAATCTTCTTCCTCTCTGTTCCTCTATTTGTAATTCTCCTAATCCTCTCTATAACTCTGCCTCTTGTTCTCTGTCGCTATCTAAACTTGAGATGATGATCTAGTAATCTAAGACACAGGAGAATATATAATTAGTCATGCATTTCTTAACAGCGCTAATAAATAATGTTAAGTACCTTGTAATCATAGCTTTGATTTGATGATTTGGAAAAAACAGTATCATGATTAGAGGTACTGTGTCCATCTTCCGAAGGCCTAAAGCTGATCATCAAGCTGCAATCTTTAGCAGTAGCAGCTATAAGATAGTCCCTAACAATTTTCAGGCTTTTCTCCAATGGTAGAGAATGCAAGGAGGAATATTTATGTAAAACCTCTGCCTTGCTCAAAGTTTTGCAGACCAAACAAGGCTGAGAAATAATATTGTAATATAGATGAATTGCCCCTTCTATGTCAAGAATATCCATCTTTTGAGTTGCAAGAAGTCTATGTAAAATCCCAGACCTTGATAATATCTCTGCTATTAACTCTAGAAAGCTAACTGACTGTAAGCCACTGGCAGCAATCAGATCTGCAATTGCATTTTCTGTTTTAGGAGACAGTACAGAATTATTATCTATGCCACCTCCTAATCCTCCATAGATGAGAGAGCCATTCATAAATATACGGAAATTGTTCTGAGGAGATGTAAACAAAGCAGTGATGGCGAGTAGCATTCTATCCCTTGACCCAGAGAACAGATCAAGTGGATCATATCCACTTACTTGAGAGACCTGCAAAGCAAAGAATTATGAAGAACTGAAATATACCACCCAAAAATCCAGGCAAATTTGGATGTGGAAAGAAACAATCAATAGCTACCAATCTGAATAACAATAGCATCCATGTATATGTTATCGATGAGAGATATTGTGAAATTAAATGGGAAAATCTCTACAAACGAGAGATAGTTATTGATATCCACTAACAATTTGCTTTGAATTTATTGAAAGTCCAAATTGCTTAGCTGTAAAAAAACAAGATATTGTTGAGTGTGGTTTTGATTGGTCTTCTACAGTTCTACCAACATATTTGCCAAAATGATGAGTAATTGTCATAAATAGCATCACAGTATGAATGATAAGCCTTCACAAATATGTACCTCTCCTTGATGAAGTTTTAGGAACTGATGCATTTTAAATCTTGTTACATGCTTCTTAATAGAATTTGCTTCTGCAATGTATTCTGAAGATGGTAGGAAACCGCATTTTGGCTGAGAATCCAGAAATCATGTTGTGAAAGAAGGTTAAGAAATGAAATCAAAAAGAGATATGATAAAAGTTAAGCACCTTTATTTCTACTGCAAAGCAGAAGTCAGATTTAGGAGCACCTGAAATTGTGCTTACAATGTCAAGATCAACAGTGCAATTCAGTATAAAGCATATGTATCAAAGAATTAACATGTTTTCATATATATAAGGATGCAAGAAATGAAGCTTCTATATATAAACATGCAATGACTAGGAATATATAAAAAATAAATACAATAGAACAAAAGCAAATTAAAGAATGATGAACAAAAAAACAGTGCCAAAAATTTGAAAAATAAAGATATATATTAAAGGCTAAATGTGATGTTATTGAACAGCCATTCAAGTATGCATTTTCTAAGAAACCTCTTTCAAAGAAAGAGTTAACATATTATTGCTTGAAATCTAAAATACTTTTAAAAATTCTCCAAGTCGGCTAATCCAAAGGACAGCCCGGTGCACAAAGCTCCTGCCAATGCAGGGAAGGATCGGACCACATTGGGTCTATTGTACGCAGCATTACCTTGCATTGCAAGAGGTTGTTTACGTGATTCGAATCCATGACCTCCATGTCACACGACAGCAACTTTACCGTTGTGCCAAAGCTCTCCTTCAAGCCGTCTAATTTAAAGGATTAAAGAAAATTCTAAAGGGTGATAAGTTTGTAAGTTAGATCTCAGAAAAAAACGAAAAAATCTAGTTAGTAGTGACATCCCCAACCGGGATCTAATGAAACCAATCTGATTTTTTCTTTTAAAAAAATAAAAAAGTTCCAAAAGAAACTTTGCTGAAGTTTCAACCCATGACTGGTTAGTCTCAGATTATCTAGGTGTCAACATAAACTTAGCAAAACATAAAATTTGGTTCTTTTATTGACCATTGTTTTCCAACAATTGCATGTCCTAGTTCATTTTCTAGAACAAGTTGATGAAACAAACAAGAAACAAAACATAACAAACTAACCATGTAGCAGAAAAATAGTTCTAATTTCAGTATGGCATTTGAACGATATGCTTAAAATGTACTTTTCTTCAATTGTCCACACATTTCCATTTACTTACAGTGGATTACCTTTAACACAATCTTGAAAAAGCTGACTTCATGTTGTTGTCACTATATCATGGTTTTAAGGGGATATTTCTCAATGAAAATTTGCATTAATCTTCCTTTTATAGACACGTAGGAATTAGCTCTCACCACTGATAATTGAATGATCAGAAATTAGAAGTGCGGATCCACACAGCTTTTCAATATTAGAGGCAGCAACACGCCATGTAGGACGCTGACTGTTAATATTCATCTCCACGGCCTCCAAGAATTCCTTAGAAACAGGGATTGGAATCTATGTATTGGAAGAAAACCGAATAGCAAAAGAATGTGAGATAACTATGGTTTACCAATTTTACAATTAAAAAAAAAATAATGAGAGTAAACTCAGAAAGACTGTTTAGCTACAACTTGCAGAAAGCATTAACTGAACTGGCTCCTATAGTTGGTGCACATATGTACAAGACAACATGTTTGACGTCCCTTTATAACCTCAATGCCCAAATCTTAGTTTTCAATAAACAGCATGAGAATAAGGTAAATACCAGAGCCTAATTCACCATTTCATGCATGTTATGCCACTATGGGATTTCACCAAAATGAATTACATTGCTATGCAAGGCACAAAATAATTAAATGACATGGAACTGGAAAAGGAAAGCCTGTAACGTTTAGTGTTTAACTTTAATAGACAACAGGCAATGATGAAAACTTCATCAACCAGAGATAACCACTGGATACAAAAAGATAATGAAATGACTTTTTAAAGTAGTGTACCCCTGGATCTATATGCTTGGAGTCCAAATAATTAGTCATGACACATTGGACAAAAGCTCTGGCAGCAGCTTCTTTCGAAGTGGACTTGACAAGTTCACCAACACCTCCCCATATTAGTCTCTCGTCATCAGATAGGACTAAGCATCCATTTTCAGAAAGGTTAATCTGCTTTGCACTTTTCTGGATACGCAATACCTTTCCTACCTGTTTAACAAAGATATGAATCAAATCATAACAAGCAGGCCCGTCAAATTAATTAAGCTTGAATAATATGCTCAAAATACTACAAAATCAGCAATATGAACGAAAGTTAATTATCAAGAACGGATTAGTATCAGTATTACCAAAGAAGGAGAAGAACCAGAATAACCCAACACCAGATTGGCAGCTCCTTCTCCTTTGTAGAACCAATCCTTCGCATCGCTTTCTCTTAAGATAGCATGTTCTTCCTGCATCGGAAAAATGAGTGAAGAAGGTACCCAAACCCCAACATTAAGCTTTATGAATTATGATCATAAACAGTTGGCAAAATAAATGGAAGGTAACAAGTTTCAAGCTTGGCGACAATTTGACCAAGAAAAAAGAAAGAAAAAAGAAGAAGAAGAAGAAAACCAAAATGGTATTTTTAACACTTCAGATTTTCTGGGGCATGGATCTGCTGACTTTGTTCATTTTTACCTGCCTGTGGTGGCTCATAGCGCAACCGATCGATCTATCAGCGTTTGAGCTCGAGCTAAGAACAAGAGAAGGAAGCAGGCAGAGGAGCAAATAGATGCTTTGGGCGGGCGAGACGCATTCCCTGTAGCACAGCAGCTAACGCGCGGCGGCGGAGCAAGAGGTGGAGAAGAAGAAAAAGATCGAATACATACTCCAATTTGAAGGATTAGGGCACGAGAGAGAAGAGGAATAGATGCACTTCGCCGATCGAATCTTCCACTCGCCGCAGCACAAATTAAAAAGGAGAAAACACTTGTAAGAAAAGAGGACGGCGGAGTCGGCGTCTAGTTAAAAGACTTCTTGGTCAATTTAATTATGATAATAAAGTTTTTATCAACAAAAAAGATGAAGAATGAACCTAATGCATTATACAAGAGTTTAAATATTTAAGAATTATATTATATTGTATTGTACATTAAATTATTTAATTTTAAAATTAAAAATGCAATATTCCAATTTTTGATGAATATTTTGAACAAAAGTAAAAAAGTGTCTTTTTTTTAGTGCAAATCCACGTCTTACTTTAATTTTTTATTAAATGGATGTTCATCACCTCTATAAAATAATATAATTATCTTTAATATTATTTATTTCTCATCTAAATTCTGAATTGATCAAATATATTATAATAATTATATTTTTATAACTACTATACAGTTATGATAATTAACATTTATGATTTCAAAACTGTTATATTATGGGAAGCAAATTTAAAACTAAAATTATTTGGAATCTAAAAAAAAATTTAAACAATATTTGTTAAATTTGAAATTGGGTCATTAGGAGTTTCACCCATTATCAATTATAAGTCTTTGAACAAGTTTCGATTTAATATATTATGTATTCTATGATTTAATTCGAATCAAAAGTTATGATTTTTTAAAATTTAGGATTTAATATTCACGTTGTACCAATTATGAAACTGTAGCTGTTACACAGTTGTAGCAGTTACGATTTCGTAATTGTTACAAAGAGTTATCGTACAGTTATAGCAGTTATGATTTTATAATTGCTACAATATAAATATTAAATTCTAAATTTTTAGAGATCATAATTTTTTGACTCGAGTTTAATCACAGGACGTATAATATATCAAATCAAAATTTATTCAAAGATCCACAATTGGTAACGGGATGGAACTCGTAACAACTCAATTTTAAACTTAATAAATATTATTTAAATTTTTTTCGAAAGTTCTAAATAATTTTAATCTTAAATTTTTTTTTCTATATTATAACAGCTACGATTTTATAATTATTATTATAATACAACCGACTAATTTATAATTTAGATGAAAGATGTAGGCAAAATAATAAGTAGAATTATATCATTTTATCAGCGAGCCACTGTTTTTGATAAAAAAAAAAATCTAAATAAACACCTCTTTGATGATTTGGTTAAAAAAATGTCCAATTGTCTTTTTCTTGAATATTTTTAACATATTCCTTATTTCTATTGGCATGCAACATTTAAATATTTTTCAATTTTAGTCGTCTTTATTTTTATTTTTTTTTGGAAAAATGGTTCAACTAATCACCCAAAAATGATTCCATCATTAGAAATACTTAAAATACTTTGAAAAAAAATGGTTAAATTATTATTTATGAGTTTGTGCCGATTATAATTTTAGTTTTAGAACGAAATTAATTTAACTAAAACCTATTACAGTACTACTACTAATGGATTAGGCATGATGTGCTATTTGGATAATTTTAAAAGGTAGACATTTGAATTAATAAATTACCTAAAAGCAATTGAATTAATTTATAGTTTTTCAGTTTTTAGTTGCTATACTTAATCACTGCATCATATCTGCACAATGGCGAAGCAGGTAGCTAGCGTGGCGTACGCATACATTTAGTTAAATTATTGCATGGCGTATGCATGTAGTGTAGCAGGTAAGTTCATTGTATGCATGTACATAACAGGTATTATAGTATGCATTTGACGTATATATAAATTGACGTATATACAGCTTTTAAACCTCTAGTAACAGATTTACTTGATTAAAAAAAATTAACAATATTGTTACGATTGAAACTTTCATGCTGTTTTTTAATATTGAAGTTTCTTAATTAAATTAATGATCGACCAAATCCAGATGACCAGGTTATATGTTATGTCTTGCTTACGCCCTGAAATGATTCATTTTATAAGATTTCGTCTCACCTTTTCTTCTCCTCTGCAATCTATACATAAAACGTTAAGCCGTGCCCAAAGCTTATGAGTGGCCATGGCGTGTCCTTTCCTCGACGAGCTCAAGAAGCACGCAGCCTCCTTCCTCAAAGAAAAGATCCGGTCGGCTCGGTTAGCCCTCACGGATGTCACCCGGGCTCAATTGTAAGTTTCGACCATATATTGTTTGAATTTGATTGGTTAAAAAAGAATTTGTTCATGTCTGAAATAGTTGTCGGGTGAGTTACCATAGAGCAAATGCTGTGAAGAGGAATCTTGATGGTTCGATGGCGAAACAAATACCTGGAATCTCTAAAAGACTCAGCAAGAGGGTTAGACCGGGACCTTAGCGCGACCACTTTGACTCTCAAGTTAGCAGAATGTCTTGATTGGAGGAAAAAACGTAGAGAGCAAGAGTCGGAGATACGTTGTGTGCGCATACATGCGCCCGCCTAAGCAGATTTTCTTTTATGCCTTCTCCTAGGGAGCACGAACCTCACGTTCACGTCATGGGGCTACCACGTGGGCCCACGTACCTTCATCCATACTCTCAATTGCTTCATGTCCTCCGTTTATCACGGTATTCATGTTCCCCACTATTGGGAGGGGGAGCCAGCGACTACATCCGGAGGTAGGAGGAAAGGGCCGAGCTGCCGAGCCGAGGCAGTCAAGCATAACCGAGCTAAGTCGTGGCTGAGCTATCGAGCCGAGGCAGTCAAGCATAACCGAGCTAAGTCGTGGCTGAGCTATCGAGCTGAGGCAGTCAAGCATAACCGAGCTAAGTCGTTACTAAGTTGAGGGAGTCAAGCATGACCGAGCTCAGGGAGTCAGACATGACCAACTAAGGGAATCAGGCATGGCTGAGCTGAGGGAGTCAGGTATGACCGAGCTCAGGGAATCAGACATGACCAAGCTCAGGGAGTCAGGCATGACTCTGTGAGCTCGGTCATGCCCGAGTGGAGGGAGTCGAGCATGGCTGAGTTGAGGGAGTCGGGTGTCACTAAGCTTAAAGAGTTTGACTTATCTCAGGTTTGCTCTGACCAGAGCTAAGCTCCTTTTCTCTTTGACTTACACTCAGCTTGACTTTTGACCGACCATCTTGACTTCCGTCCTACTCGAGGGTGCCACGTGTAGGCTACCTATTTCCTCCACATCACAAGCCACCCTTCGTTTAGGGTGCCACGTGTAGGCTACCTATTTCCTCCACATCACAAGCCACCCTTCGCCCAACTCAGCTTGACTAACTGGACCAAAGTAGTCTTGGCTCAACCGTCGGCCAACCAGGGTTTAAGGATGATGTGTTCGAGTAGCCCTACCGCTTGACGCCTCGATAATCTGGGAGTTAGGCGCCATTAAAGCACGCGATACGCGAGATCACATATATGGGTTATGATTGGAATGTCGCATCCGATAATTAATGTTGTCGTGTTCCAAGGACGACACATGTCAATGCTAGGCAGGTGTAAACAAGTCAAGCTACTCGCGAGCTATTTGGGTCTCAGTTTGAAAAAAAAAAGTTTGTTCGAGTTCGTTCAATTAAGTTAATGAGTTGAGCTAGAGACTGATTTCGAGCTCGAAAATATTATCGAGCTGAGCTTAAGCTTACATATTCTTTTAGAGACTCGTGAACATGTTCATTAATAGGCTCATGAACATGTTCGTTAAGAGACTCATTTATCTTATTATTATTATTATTATTATTATTATTATTATAACTAAATCATATGAATTATAAATATAATAATATCTTAATAATTATTATAACTAAATATCTTAAACGAGCTCGAATTAAGCTCGTTTAACTTTTAAACAAGCTTTTTTTCAAATCGAACTTGAGTCATTCGCGAGTTATTTAATTTCATTACGAATCAAACTCAAGTTTAAGAATTAAAACCCGAATCGAACTTGAGTCGAGCTCGAGCTCGAGCTTAGGGAAAACGAACCAAGCCCAAGTTTGAGTCTCTTACTGTTCGGCTCGGCTTGGTTCGATTACACTCCTAGTCAAGGCCATCCCGAGAGATCTACTCGAGATGATGGTTGAGAGTCTGTGGATTCGGGCGTCTAATCTAACGGCATAGCCAATTAGCCTGTCATTTCACATTTGACATCGAACGGCTAAAATTGAGAGGACGTGGCTATATTAAGGCTGGTGAAGGAGAGCGTCGTCTCATTTAGTGCTTCCGTCTTCTTCAAGTGCTTTCTGCCGTGACCTCTGAAATCCTTCGATCTTCCACCTGTAAGTTCTCCCCCTTCCTTGTTTTTTTTTTGAATCTAATCATGACCTCCGAAATACCATCCACTTTCTGGTATGAGTCCACCACCTCGACCTATACTAAGGGCAACCTGGAACAACTACGATTGCAGTTTGAGATATCTGTCAACCATCGCCTTATAATACTGAGTCCCTCAGACTGAACTGCTCATCCACCCATTAGTTTCACCACATTCTTCCGAGGTCAGATGTTGGGAAATCGACTAACACTTGAGCTTTGATAGCCATCCTTGGTTGATATTGGATATCATATTCGTTGAGCTCGGTGTTCCATTTGACCAGCCTTCCCGATGTCTCGACATTAGTCAGCACTCGTCCCAAGGTGTTATTGGTTAGCACCGTGATGAAGTGGGAGAGAAAGTACGGTCATAATCGATGAACGATCACGACTAGCGCTAGGGCTAGCTTCTTCAGGGTGGTATATCTGGTCTCTACCTCCTTAAGCAGGTGGCTGACAAAGTATATGGGATGTTGGGCGCTAACCTCCTGCCGAAGGAACTGAGTTGACTGCTATTTCGCCCGCCACCAGATACAACCAAAGCCTCTCCCCCGAGATAGGCTTAGAGAGTAGAGGTAGGCTTGCTAGGTATGCTTTGAGCTCTGTGAAGGTCTGCTAACACTTCTCGTCCCATGCAAATCAGGTCGACTTTCGAAGTATCATGAAGAAGGGTAGGCTTCGATCAGCCAACCTAGAGATGAATTGGGAGAGTGTCGTGATTCGGTAGATTAACCTCTATACCTCTCTGAGTTTTCGAGGAGAAGGCATGCTCTTAATCCGTGGACTTTCTCTAGGTTGGCTTTGATTCCTCATTCAGTCATGATATACCCGAGGAAGTGCCCACTCTTGACACCAAACAAGCACTTATTCAGATTCAGCTTGAGGTCATATCTCTTTAATGTACCATAGGTTTCCTCAATGAGTGGATCAAGCTCTCGACTTGGGTAGTCTTGATCAGAGTGTCATCCACGTAGATATCAATGTTTCTCCCTGTTGGTGCAATCGTCCTCGGGTCAAGGTTGACCAAGTTAACTAAGCTCGAGTTGGCTCGATCTTGAGTTTTGATGTTTTGATAATATGGTTAAGAGAAGTCTTGGTTGGGAATCAGGTGATCAATATATTTGAGAGAAGGCAAATAGGTCAAGGGTTGACCAGAGACTTGATATTGGTGTAAGTTCTAGTGGGACTAGGCAATAGAAGTCTTAATGGGACTAGACAAACCTAGTTGAGAACTAGATTAAGTCCAAGTTGGGTTAGTTGGGTGTTGAACACTTGGCATGAGACATGAAGTTGTAGTGGGACTAGGCAAACCTAGTTGAAAACTAGGTTAAGTCCAAGGTGGGTCAGCTGAGAGCTAAACACTTGGCACAAGAGAGAAATCCTAGTGGGACTAGGCAATG
>JBBUKS010000100.1:1404326-1414967 GCA_038050645.1 Hedychium gardnerianum
AGATTTTATACCAAATACTAGACTGTGTTAGAATTGTTAAGAGTATTGTTATGCTATATAGAGATGTTGGGTTATATTTCTGCAGAGTTGATCATATGTACAGTACTTGGTCATATATATATGATAGAGTTCTTTCCATGAGACTATATGTACCTTGATCCCCTACTTTTGTAGTTATCATGCACTATCCTTCTTATACCCGCGGAGTCATTTGGATTCACTACCCTCCTGTTTGTGTTTACTTTCCTCAGGTATCAGATAGATGATCTTTATTATCGTTAGGAGATCCTGTCCGCCTGTCCTACATCACATGGAGAGTTTTTCCCACTTTCTGTTTATTACACTTTATTTCATTTTGGTTTCTGCGCTTATGTTGTAATAAGTAAACTGTGTTGTGGATTTGGATTCCCATTTGTTATTTTCTTTGGACATTTTATTGCGATGTTAAGCCATGCCGTCATGCACCTTATTCTATTTGCATTTGGTTTTTGTTAGTTATATTTTGATTTGGTTATTTGGATATTATTATCTGCATGTGTTTTTGACTTGTGTAAGTCGTGTGGACTTATAGCAAGTTGTATCTATCACATTGTCACTAGGGGTACCGTCAATTTCGTCGGACAATTATACCTCTTGGTGTGACAAGAGGCACCTTGATAAACTTATAAAAGAACAGTTCGATCAGCAGCTTGGATCATCTATTCCTTAAGCCAAAATGATTCCTGCACAACTTCAATAAGCTGTTACGACACAGAAACTCTGCTCTGACGACTACGCTCTAGTTCTAAACTTCAAAGTCATTGTTATACTTAAAATTTAGTTCATTGTATAGTCATTCAATATTTTTGTATTATTCGAACTGATAGTGGATTGCCCATTGAAAGCACTAATTTTGGTGCGGGCCTTGGACTAGCCATCGCTGGGCGGTGAACTAAATAAAAACAAACATGTCATCTTTTATTTTTTTTCTTGTTCCTTTCTTTGTTTCTTTTTAAAACCAATTTTTAGGACAAAAAGGTGCAACGAAAACATTATGTTGCATTATCCACTACTGAAACTGAATACATAGCTATGGGGGATTGTGTAGCTCAACTATTATGGATAATGCATACACTTAAGGACTTTCAATTCAATTACACCTATTAAATACGACAAATTAAAAATAAAATAATGGGCGTTGACCGAGGAATATTGTTTAAAAGAAATTTTTGAAATATTTCGGGGGTTAAATCGAATTTATATAAATGGTTGAGGAAGTTACAATTTAAATGAGGAATTGATTGTTTAATTTATCTAAGTATTTTAAATCAAATCCTAAGTTGAGTTTAATTGACCTAAATTCATTTATAATAATTGAACTTAGAGTTAATGAAATTTTAACCTATTTAAAAGAAAAACCTAAGTTGAGTTATTTAAATCCCATCTCTTATAAGCTTATCGAATTATTCCTCAGCCGATACCTTCTCTATTCCTCTTCAAACTCGAGCTCGTGATTTTCTCTCCCGATACCTTAGCCGACGCCCTTGATTGAGCGCCGCCTCTACTCGTTGCCGCCGCCGGCCACCACGGTTGCTCCACAGTGAGTTGATTTTCTCATTCTTCCCCAATTCCTCGTGATGTCCTTCTCCACCGAGTAGTTGTGCCCCACTCGATCGACCGTAGCCACCCTTTCTTCCTCCTCTCCCTCCTCCAGCCGACCCTTCACCCGATTGATCGCCATTTTCTTTGAGGCCGTGTGACCACCGACATCATCTCGACGTCATCCTTGCCGCAAGTCATCACCGACCACCAATAGTGAAGGTAAGAGGGGTTCCGTGAGCTAATTGGAAGTGTTTGTTTGGATTCGATTACCGATCAGCCACTGTTGACATTGCTTCATCCATATTTTCCCCCTGTGGGCAGCAAATCTAGATTTAGCTTCTCATTCGGTTGCCTTCGTGAAATTGGGGCTACTCCGGTCAATCGCTGTTGGGCTAAGTTATTCTGTTCTGGGCCTTCCGATCGACTTCGGTTAATAGTAACAGAAGGTAAGAGTATATGTTTGAAATAATGGAAGTAGCTTGGTTCTTTGGGATTAATTGTAGTGTATTAGCTTTCACCTTGTTAGATGATATGTGATTTAGTTTAATTTGGTCACGCACTTGAGATGTTTGAGGAAATGTGTAGTAAGAGTTGTTAATAAATTCCTTGATAATAAGATTGTTTCACATGCTCAAATTATAAGGATAAGTTGTGGATAGGAATTAGTTTTGTGGAAGTATGGATTTTGATGGATTAGATACATGCTACCTATTGTAGTTAAGTTAACTCGTAAATAATTTAACTCATGCCAATGGATTATGTAGTGGATGAAGTTATTGGAATATCATCTTTGATTTGGATGCGAAGTTTGTATCAAATTAAATAGGGGATTATTGAATTGAAGAATGAATTGGAAATTGGAGTAAGTGTTCCTAATTGGAATTGATGATTAGGTGATTAATCTTGGATAGGGGCTCGGTTTTGTTTTTGAATGGTTTAAAAATGGATCATTTTAAATTGACCTAGTTGGATGAAACAATATCATCCGGGTTAGGGTTATAAGGTTGAAATAACTCTTATTCCTAAACCTTATAACTAGCTCTGGGATGTGGTTGGTTTGAACCAATTAGGGTTTTCCTAATCGGTTTAGGATGTGGTTAAAGGAAAGGGAACGGAATGAACCAAATTAGGGTTTCCTAATTTGGTATGGGTTTTGATTCAGTTATATGTTATTATGATATACCTTGATATTTATTCGGGTTTCTATGACGCAGGACACTTATTCGGGACGGATATCTGGACTTGCGGATTACTCGGCACGACCTAATTGGAGGCGGGTATTTCTTGCTTGAATTCTTTTATAGTTATTGACCTTGGTGCATGATACATTTAGATTGATATAGTAGCTATGATACCTTGACTCCATTCATATTGTTACCTGAGTTTTGATACTTATATGCTTGTACCTTGAGATACTTTGTTTATTCTGATATAGTCTCTTTATTTATCATATCTATAGAGTGTACATGTATATAGTGTGCATGATAGGATCATGTGTATGATTGGATAATCATGTAGTTGTTTAACACGCGTGTGATGTGTGTTTGCTCCCATGTAGATCAGATAATCCTTGTCATGTAGGATTTTACATGCGGACATTATAAATCACATATTATGGTCATGTAGTGTTAGACACGCGTAAGGCGTGCATTTATACATACTTGATAGTTTATGTTTCATTTATTCCATGTAGATATTTATGCGGACACATGTATGACATGTACCGAGGTTGATATTGCATATAGAGATTTCCATATCTGATTTGTATTTACACACGTGAGGTGTGTGGCATGATTAGTATGTCTTCACGGATGTAGCTAAGTACATTTATGTAGTTTAGACATATGTGACGATAGATTTACTTGTCTATCTAACACCACGGTGATGCATGTATGCTATCGGCTATGTCTCCTATTAGGTTGGTTGAGTGAGCTGTAGCATCGTTGATGCATGTATGCTAGCGACCAGTGCTCCCTTCGGGTAGGAGCTAGTTGTAGCATTGATGACGCATGTATGCTAGCGACTAATGCTTCCTTCGAGTACGAGCTAGTCGTAGCATCGATGACGCATGTATGCTTGCAACCAGTGCTCCCTTAGGGTATAAGCTAATCATAGCATCGATGATGCATATATGATAGTGACCAGTGCTCCCTTCGGGTACGAGCTAGTCATAGCATCACAGAGATACATGGGCTAACGACCAGTGCTCCCTTCGGGTGTGAGCTAGTCATAGACATGCTACTATCTGGGTTGTTACACCCTGGCTACCCACGAGGTCATACGTGGTAGAGAGTTTCTCCCGCAACCCGTAGCTAGATAGCTACCTCTTGTCTGCCCACGAGGTCATTCGCGGTAGAGAGTTTCTCCCGCAGACAGGGACCCTGGCATTTACGGACTGCCCACGTGTAATGTGGTAGAGTGTATGTCCCGCATTCCACAGCTGACGAACTGGGTGTCTTGGTCGTTTGTATACCCTGTGGTGGAGCGTTGCTCCCACATACAAGACCCTAATTACTGTTACTTGTATCGATATACGCATATGAGATGCGGTACTTTTGCTGGTTATTGACGGTACATGCATATGAGATGTTGTACTTATTTTGAATATTGAGGGTATATGCATGTGAAATGTTGTACCCATATTTTGTATTATTGGCACTACTCGTGATATTATTTACAGTTGAGTATGGTGCATGTATAGTAGTGACATACAGGTGTTAACATACGATGGTGAGTTGATTCTTTATGTGAGACTATATATCTTTTTATTCCTGTACATCCTTGAGTTACTGTACTTGTTATTGTTCATGCACTATCTGTCTTATACCCACTAATTATTTCTTTTGTTCATCACTCCTACTTTCTTTTGTTGTTTCCTTGTTATCAAGTTGTTGATTGGGTCGCTTGGAGGTTATCTGCCCGCACTGCCCCTATCACATCGACCCTCGAATTTATTTCCGTTGTATCCGGTTTGTTTTAGTTTTCTGCATTTAATTTGTACTCATGAATTGTATTGAGTAATTTGTATCTGGTTTTACAGATTTGTCTCTGCTCATGTATTTGATGTTATAAGCCGGGCTGGCTCGCGATTGTATATTTTGCTCGAAAATGGTATGTTTTGGGTTTTATTGTCGTGTAGACCATTCTTGTTGTTTTATACTGTTTAATTATGTCATAATATACACTGCGTGGTTGTGCTATATCCGGGTAGGGTATTTTTATTCCTTTATTACACTGCGTGATTGTAAAATACATGTGTGGGGTATTTATGTAGTAGTTCTTGTATTATGTATTCAGGATATTGTCAGCCGTACAGGAGAGACGTTGTCCGATTTTCGTCAGATAAATATCCTCCTGAGGCGTGACAATTTCACTATCAACTGTATCAGTAGTTATCATATTAGGATCACCAATGTTCTCCTCAAATGATATTTTCCTAACTATCTCTCCCACCATCCTCAATAAATTTGGCATTACTCGTCTCAAAAAAAGATCTACTCAAGGGGTTATAAAACTTGAAGTCTCTTGAGTTTTCAGAGTATCCTATAAAATGGTACCTAACGGTTCTTGAGTCCAATTTCCTTTCGTTAAGCCTATAGGGTCTAGCCTCAGCTGGACAACCCTAAATATGTAGATGCCTAAGACTAGGCGCTCTACATGTCCACAACTCGTATGGAGTTTTTGTTATTGCCTTACTCTATTGAGTAAGTAAACTTCAATTTTGAGTGTCTCACCTCACAAGGACTCTGGTAGAGAAGAAAATACAATCATAATTTTCACCATGTCCTTAAGGGTTCAGTTTCATCGCTCTGCTACACCATTCATCTGAGGTGTCCCAGTCATATGTATTGCGCCACGATTCCACACTCCGCAAGGTAATTCGCAAATGGCCCAAGACGTTGTTCACCTAATCTGTCAGATCTACCATAGTATTCATCACCACGGTCTGATCTTACAACCTTAATATTCTTACCAAGTTGATTTTCAACTTCGACTTTGAAGGTTTTGAACATGTCCAGGGATTGCAACTTCTCATGAATAAAGTACAAGTATCCGTATCGGGAATAGTCATCTATAAAGCTTATAAAGTATGCTTGACTATTACAAAAAGCCTTAGGGAACGGTCCACATATATCCGTATGTATAAGCTCTAAGACTCCACTAATCCGCCTTGAACCCTAATTACTTTTGTTAGTCATTTTCCCCTTGATACACTCAATGCAGATTCCAAAATCTGACATATCGAGAGAATCGAGAATTCCTAGTAACATTAATCTTTCTAGGCGTTATTTAGAGATATGCCCTAAATGTCTATGTCACAACATAGATGAATTCTCGTTCGTCACACCATGCTTCATACCTATACTATGCATCACAATATTATTCGTATGAATTTCAGTATCCAATCTGTATAGTTTGTCAATCAAGGAACCAGTACCACATAAGATAGAATTTTTAAAAATATTAAACTTTCTATTTCCAAATGAACAAGTGTAACCGGATTTGTCCAAACATGAAATAGAAATTAAGTTTCGTCTAAATAACGATACTACAAATGTATTTTCCAAATTCAAAAGTACATTGTTCCTTAAACAAACTCTAAAGACATCTATCGCCTCTACTTTTGTCTTCTTATCAGTTCCCATATAGATGAATCTTTCAGCATCAATTGACATTCGGCTCCTAAGGCAACCCTACATAGTTACACTTATGTAAGTAGTTGCACCAGTATCTATCCACCAAGTATTATTAGGTACAGTAGCTAGGTTGACTTCTGAATTGACAAAGTTGAAAAGTATAACTTTCTTGACATGCCAGTTGACGTATCTAGGGTAATCCTTCTTCATATACAAGTTGGGTCCTGATCTTGTTGCCTTTGCACCTTATGCCCTGAAGCCCCCACTACAAGTTGTTTACCCTTACTCTTGTCATTACCCTTTTTCTTCTTCTTGTTCAAATACTGAGATGATGATGCAAAGTGAGCACTGTGAGATGTGTCACTCCTCAATCTCTCTTCTTCTTGTACACATTGAGCTATGGAGCTCGTTTAGTGTTTATTTCTCCTTTTGAGTATTATAGCTAATCTTAAAAGGAGTGAATTGTGTAAGTAGAGAGATCAGGATTAGGTTCACAAGGACATTTTCAGACATTTTCAACTTTAGTATCCTTAGCCTTGTAACCAAGTTTGACATCTCCATGATGTACTTCCTAATGCTACCCTTCTCGGTGTACCACATGGATACTAACTTCATGAGAAGTGTAGTGGTCTCAACATTTTCGTTTGAAGCGAATCGGTCCGCTAATTCCTTAAGGAAGGTATTAGTATCCTCCTTCTTGGTTATTTAACCTCTAAGGGAATCCGGAACAGGCATCCTCATGATCATCAGACTCATGCAATTTGATCACTTCCACTTGTCAAATATCATCTTTTGATCCGCAGTAAAATCACTAGATAAAGGTGCAGGGCAATCATGTCTAAATGCAAAGTCCAGATTCATGCAGCCCCAAAGTACTGTTATATGCTCTTTCCATTGACCAAAGTTTGTGCTAATAAGCACGGGGATGTTTAGATTAGCAGACATTGAGAGCACTACATAAACAAAAGCAAAGAATATAGCTCAATTTAATAAATAAAGCATGTATCTTTATAGTTGTGTAGTAACAAAATGCAACAAACAAACATGCAATTTTATAGGCATTAATTGAGATACCTAGTGCAACATTACATTAAGTCTTGGACTAAATTATAATTTGCTATTGGTACTCTCCAAATAACTTATAATTACCTTCATCTATCACATAACTCGTCTTCCTTTAGGCCGACGTATTATGTGCATGATACTTTATTTATGAGTTTTCTTAGTTAGCTTATGTTTTCTAGCATCACTCACAACACTTCAATCGGCCACATAGTGTCACTTCCTTTGAACCGACACACTATGCGCAAGAGTTAAAAGTCAATCTAGATTTGTGAGCTTCCTTAAACATCCATCTAGCATAAAGAACGACTTTCCTTTGGGTCAACCATCTTTAGCATGGATATACATTCCTCTATGCTAATACTCTTAGCCTCCCCAATACTTCTTACTTTGGCGATAGTATAGGTTCGATTAAGAAGCAAAAGTGAGGAAGAATACATGAAAAACTACTAAAAATTGAGCTAAATAGGTATTAGTCGATTGATATTGTCAACAGTCGAGTCCCTGCATTCATCAATCGACTGACACTCTATATGTGCCAAGTTTCGGTCACACAGTCGATTGATTTGTATTAGCAGTTGACTGGTCATAATAGTCGAGTCTTCCAATCGAATCAGATAATCTTATGTGCATGAGTTATTGGGCATCAGTCGACTGGTATTTAATATCACTCGACTGATATCAACAGTGCTCTAGTCGAGTTGGATAAGCTTCTGTTCATGGCCTTTCGACCATCAATCGACTAGTCCTTGACAGGAATCAACTGATGAAAACAGTCGAGTGCCTGAGTCAAGTTAGACTCGCTTCTGTACGCGATTTCAAGAACATCAGTCAACTGATCCTTATAGCACTCGACCGATGAAAATAGTTGAGCACTTAGTCGAGCGCGACTCGCTGTTGTACGCAATTTCGAGCACATCAATCGACTGAGATTTATAGCAGTCGACTGATTCAATCAATCAAACACTCCAATCGAGTGTGGCTCGGTTCTGTACCCAATTTCTTGAATATCAGTCAACTGGTAGTCCTTATCAATCGACTGATATTCCCGAGATTCCCTTTCCAGGTGCTCACACAGCTCGCAAATGGAGGTGGAAAAATCATATTCCACTTCCATTCTTCGTGTTCTTCGCAAGATAAGGCGAAAAACTCGAAATATAGGTAAAAACCTAGCCTATCCATTACTATATTCGACGGATATACATTGATTTACTCATTCAAATGGAATCAAATATAAAATCGATGTATATTTTCAAATCGTCGAAAATAATCCTTACGTCTTAAAAATCGACAATAAGTTAATCCTTAGCTCTGATACCAATTGAAAGAACTTATAGATACATGAAACTTAATCAATATGCATCAACAATAACAAGATCTAACTATCATCAAGTTTTAAGGCTAAAACTGAATTTAATACAATGGCAAACCAATGGGAAAACCTGAATTCATAGCTAATGTCATTATATCTCTTACTTGTCGTTGGAGTTTCTGCAATCATAGTGGAAGTCTTCTACAGGAGTGGGCGGCAATCCGAATTTTGGTATCAATGGGGAAGAGTCCAAGGAAGAAGAAGTTCTCTTGAATCAAAAGATTCAATCTCATTGTCCTAATTGGAAAAGTTTCTTCCCTTATATACCAAACTCATCATTTACGGACCATCCATATAAAAGCTCATTCATCATTAACAGTCCATTAATGTTAATGAACCGGGTTAACGAATATACACATTAAATTTACATCCATTTATCCAAATATCTTTTATATGTATTAAGTATTAGATCACTTAATTGATTTAGTTCCTTAATAATAATTAATTGTATATGTTAATCAAATATAAGCTCATCTTATAGAAATTAAGCTCATTCATATGAACTTAATCGAATTAGGTTAACTCATATAAACTTAATCCTACACATATTTCTTTACAAATTAATCGAGCTAAATTATTTTCCTTCCTCGATGATTAGTCAATTACAAGTAAATAAGTACAAAATACAAATAAAATTTAAAAAAAAAATCATGGTTTTTTTTAGTACTTTATATTAAAAGTTGGTATTCGAAGAGAGGAGGAAAATGTGGGCTATACTTTTTTTGTTATCTAAATTGTCGGAATCAATATGATGATGTTATATTTTTGAATTTTTTTTTTCCAATACAAAGCTCATTAGAATTCATGTGTTACTTTTCTCGCCGTATAAGCAACGAAGGACAATAAAGATTAGAGTAAAAAAAAAAGCATCCTCCTAAATATTTTTATAATTCATCCTAAAATTATAAGAGAAATAAATTATAAAATCAATTTATAATCGGTCATTACTTTTTACTAAAGATGTTTTTTTTTAAAAACTAGTTAATAATCTTGCAATCATCAAAAAAAAAAAAATATGACGTCAAAGTTTTGTTAACTAGGATTCAGTTGTTTACTGAAAAGTAATTTACACGAGGACAATATATTTTGGAGATTTTTTTTCAAAAAAATATATATTACTTTTTACTGCTTGCGTTGTTGTTAAAAAATATTTTCTTATATCTGTGATTTAGAAGAAAATCTTTTTTCCTCGTTAGATTGGTTGATCGACTTCTTTGACATTCTCGATCCACTTGGCTCACTTGACTCACTTAACTTACTTGACTTGTTTGACCTACTTGATAATTGATTAATTTAACCTATTTGTTCCAATCAGCTTGCCCTATTCGACCCACTTGGCCTACCTGATCGACTGATTTAGCTTACTTGACCAATCTAATTAATCGGCTCAATCAACTCAACCCGTTCAACCTACTTAGTCAACCAACTTAGACAAGTTGACCCAACCAATCTGATCAACCAACTAAATACACTCATCCCATGTAGTAACTAGATCATCTGGCTTGGAATTGGACCGACTAGTCCATTCATGAGTCAGGTTGATTCACTTGACCAATTAAACCAACTCACTATTTCAACCCATACATCCTCATTGACTCATTCATGGTGAAAAAAGGCGAAACGCTCATCTCCAATACCTCCATCAGCCCGTCCCAGAATCAACACGGAGGAGGTAAATCACGGGGACTAATTTAGCTAGTGCGAATAATTATCAGTACATGAGAGAGGGTGAAAATCTGACTACTAATCAAGATTTAATTCTCATATCTCATGATGAAAATATCTCATGTATTAATCATTAATTCATCCCGTGAGGACTCTCATCGACTCATTCAACTTGTCTGCGATGGAGGCTTTTTTTTGTTGGCTTGACTTACCGACAACTACCAACTCATTCATCAATCAGACAGTGATTGAATTGATGTAGCGGGCTTCTTCAATGTAGACGCTAGGAAATCAATTATATCTTTCTAATCTAGATTGCTCAGC
>JBBUKS010000100.1:1415067-1433083 GCA_038050645.1 Hedychium gardnerianum
CCCAGTGGAGTAGTGATAAATGTGGATGCAAGTGAAATTCATGAGAATGATGATGAGGAGGAGGAGGAGAGTGAGAATGACAATGACAATGACAATGAGGACTTTGATGTTTGACGTGTAGGGTAAGTTTTTTTTATGAATAAATTTAATTTTAATCTGTAAATTTATAAAATTCATAGCTTAATTAGTTGTCTATATACTGTCTCATTATTAAATTTATATATTTTATCTGTGTATATTATCTATTTTTTTTCCTATAGGTCATTAGAGGTGACATCTGATCATCGTAAATTCACGAACTATTAGATCTTCATTATGTATATTGTAAGTTTTTTCTTGTTCTTCATTATGCATCAAGTTTTTGTTTACTTTGTCCTAATTTTAACTTTTGGTTGGCAGTTTCGACAAGGTAGTCATAGACGGAGGTTTGGCTCTAGCCAGTCTGATACACTATCTGTCAGCATGGTACCTACGCCCCCTGATCAGGCAGGATCTTCCCATTCCCAGTAGCAAGTCCCGTCTAGTTCACCTTCGTCACTCTAGTCGCCAGTACCTGCCAGACACACGTCTGTTGAGATGTTCGATCCTCGATAGCATATAGTCTCTTACTGAGACTCATAAGTATTACAAATTATCTTAATTATCTAACGTTGTTTGTAACTTTATGATAGATTTAAAAATTTTGTACATATTATTCGCGAGATTAATAAAATCGTGAATAATCATTTGAGAGGGGATTCACTGTCATACTCAAGCACTCCATGACCCACAAAAGAACTTTAGTTAGCTCATAATTGGAAAGCTTTATTTATGAGCTTCTTTAGTTAGCTCATGTTTTCTAGCATCACTCACAACACTTCTAATTAGCCACATAGTGCCCCTTCCTTTGGGCCGACACACTATGCGCATGAGTTAGAAGTCAATCTAGATTTGTGAGCTTCCTCAAACATACATCTGGCATAAAGAATGACTTTCCTTTGGGCCAACCACCTTTAGCATGGATATACATTCATCTACGCAAATACCTCTAGCCTCCCCAATAGTTCTCGCTATGGTGATAATATTAGCTTGACTAAGTAGCAAGTGTGAAGAAGAATTTAGAAAAAAATTGCTGAAACTGAGCTAAATTCAGTTATCAATCGATTGATACAGTGCTTAATCGATTGACTTCAATTGGTAATAGATTGACACACTTTATATTATGATTCCAGGTCGTGTTAATCGATTACCCATCAACAGTAATCGATTAAGAAGGCTACTCTTCGCGAGTTCATCCGCTATAATCGATTGGCCCAATTGATTGGTGAACACCAATCAATTCGGAACCTTTCTGTGGACAACCCAAATTTGGTATAATTGATTGTCTCAGTCGATTGATGAACACCAATTGATCAGCTGATCGATTCCGAACCTTCTGTTTCCGACCTTAAGTTCGGTAATCGATTGACTCAATCGATTGGTGAACACCAATCGATTAGTCGATCGATTCCGGAACCTACTGTATCCGGCCTTAAGTTTGATAATCAATTGACTCCTTATGGTAATCAATTGATGAACATCAATCGATCACTCAATCGATTTGGAACCCCACTGTTCGCAAATTAGGTTCAGTAATCGATTAACTAATCGATTGGTGACATCAATCGATCACTCAATCGATTTGGAACCCTACTGATCGCAAATCAGATTTAGTAATCGATTGACTCCTTATAGTAATCGATTGGTGAACATCAATCGATTACCCAATCGATTCCAGCCCTTTCTGTGTGTAATTCTGGACATCCTAATCGATTGAGACTTATGGTAATCGATTGGTTAACACCAATTGATCACCCAATCGATTTGGGAGCTTCCTATGCCCAAAAATCACGATTGTCAATCGATTGGTGAAGATCACCAATCGATTGGTATTAGAAACACCTGATTTCTGAATGCGATTCTCAACTCGAAAAATTCTAAAATTCTGTCATAATTTGTGTTATTCACAGATAATGTGAAAAACTCAAAATCTAGGTTATATCCTTCGACGAATATACATTGATTCTCTCATCCGCTCATCGATTTCAATGCTACATTCGCTTTAAAATTGATGACAAGTCAAACCTAAGCTCAGATACCAATTGTCAGATATTGTTGTCTACATTGAACTTAATATATATGCATCAACAATGACAACATCTAGATATCATCAAGCTTCAAGTCCATAACTAAAATCTGAATTCAATACAACGGCAAACTAAATGCTGACCTGGGTCCATAGCTAATGTCATTGTATCGCTTACTTGTCGCCAGAGATCCTGTAAGTGAGGAATGACCTTCTACAGGAGTGGACGGCAATCCGAAGTCCTTCTCAATGGGGAAGAGAGGAGGAAGATGAAGAAACTCTCAAAGTGTCAAGATGCCCTAAAATGAGATAGCTTCTTCCCTTATATGCCTTGGGCCCATCTATATAAAATTTTCATCCATCATTAACAGCTCATTAATGTTAATGAACCGGCTAATGGATCTACACATTTAATCCACTTTCATTAATCTAAACCCTCTTTATATGCATTAAACATTAGATCACTTAATTAGGATTTAGTTTCTTAATGACAATTAATTGTGTATGTGTCAATCAAATATAAGTCTACCTCATGAAAACCAAGTTCATGAACTTAATTAGATTAGGTCCATCCACGTGGACTTAATCCTACAAGATCACCGTATTGTAAATAACAATTCTCAAACCTCTAATACTTTGACACTCATACTTCGAGTCAACCTTCAACATCACTATTCACTCATATTTGACTTAATACGCATACATGTTGGATGTTCATAATCTAGTCAAGTAACGGAGACCAGAATGATGCAATCAGTACGTTTGTTCAATCTTTACAAAGACATCAAATTCTAAGGAACTTTTACTGCATTGTTATTTTGTCAACAGCCAACAAAGCTAGCAAACTATCTTACTGTACTTCATATGAACAATCAAAACGATCAGTTCTTAGTAGGACAAGAACAGCAATTGTTGAACTCAACAAGGGCACACCAAGCAGGTTGTCAAATTTAGAGAACATTGCTTCATGAGAACGTTAATGGCTTCTCACTTCTTATGCATTCTAGACTCGGGAGAGTTCTGATGGATTGGTGACAAAGGCAGTCTTGACGAATCTGCAGATTCAAAATCAATCCTTCGTCCAAAAGGACTTCCATCATTCGCAGTTGACTTGCGTTTACCCTGAATAAATAAAAAAAGATGCATTAGCATTCTTGATTTTATTTTATTTTTATCCTCATGATAATAGGGCAAGAAACAGTGCCTCCTCAAAACTGAAAATTGTCATTCTAATCATGATAAGACAGGTCGATACTCGACATAACAACTGAAAATTCTGATTTATGTTATCCTCACTTTGGCAGAAGCACTTGAGGAACGCTTGTGGCTGTTGGATCCTTGTTGCTGCCTCTCTTTTTTCAGTAATTCTAGCAGCCTCTTGTTCTCTTCATCCAGCATTTTGTTCTCTTGGAAAAGAACCTTGACCTTGAATGATATGTAAAACACAAGATTACTTGTCATGCGGATTGCGAATAGGCAGAATAAGGATGCAATGGATTTAAAACCTCTTCTTCAGCTCTGTGAAGATTTATCCTTAAATGTTCCTTGTCCGTGTTCAGGGACTCAATTTCGGTAGCCAATGACTCCAGCTATTAAAAAGGATTACATAGATTATCGAAAGAAACAAATGTATATGTAGTAACTGAGTAAATATATCTCAAATGGTTCAAGACACCACCAGTTATGTTAGGCATACAAACATTAATTTCCTAAATAACAAATCATTGATTTCAAGGGCAGAGAACCCAGAAATATTAAGCATTAGGTCAATGATACGAATAGTGACTGATGAGTAAAATTTCAATATAATTGTATTTAAGGAATTCAGATGGTATCTGGTGAATCGATAGGCAGCTACTGGCTGCAAAGAACTAGTGAACGAAATTACATCCTATTATTCTTTATTTAACTTGAAGGGATTTTCCCCCCATCAAAATAGAGAACATGGCATTTCAAATCAAAATATTGAAATTGTTAATTATGAAAAAAGTCCCTTTCAAAGGCTGTCAAGAGAGCCAGGAAGTGTCCACTAGCATAACAATCAGAAACATGAACAGAACAAAATCTTCAGATGAATGTAACATAAGAAGCAACATCAAGCATGCTGTGAATTTTTACAAGCAAAACTGAAGATAATAATAGAAGAACATCAGTTTCTGTAAGGCAGCCAAGCAATGGAGGTCTTTTCTTGCATAAAAATGAAACAAATGACAACAGATCAGATGAAACAATAGACTAATTGGTCTCTCAAGAAGAATTGCATAAATACATACTATAACCAGATAACTTTTTGTATGTTGACATGGCTACGGACAGTTAAATCTTACACAGAAATGAAGTTAATGTTACATGATTCAGAGACAGGCTTGGACAATTGGCCCCTTAAGGAGAACAATATAAATACATACTATTGCTATCAGATGATTTTATTGTGCCTAACCAAGCAAGATCAAGCTTTCACAATGAAACTGCAGTTTTAACTTGAACCATTGCATGCAAGCTCCAGTGAATATAGTTTGAAGATATGAACCAGTGACAGTCTTATACTAAGTTGCATTACATATCCATGCTTGTTAATTTTATGAGATTAGAATTAGCAATTCAAAGAAAAATCCCTAAAAATCACAACCTATAAACATTAAAATCCCCATCATGAAAAAGATACTCTTTTTCATAGCTATTGATGTTTTCCTATGTCTAGCACATGAAGAAGGCAACACGGAGTAGGTTCAAACTGAACAGATTAAACATACCCTTCCCCGGAATTGAATGCTCGAATGAAGTCAAACAAAAGAACTTGATTCATTCCTCATTTGATGGGTGTTGAAGTTAATCATAGATATTTTTGGACAGTATATTGAATGACGCACCCATTACCCGTCCACATCCAGCAATACTAGTATTGTTTTTCCAATATATCGAGAATGAATCTGTTTCCTCTGTGACAAGTCATCCTCAATTATTTGGAGCTGCAACGCAATCCCAACAGTCTATGATACAAGGTCTGTGTGAAGTTCGTTCATCAACAATGTTTGATACATTAGCTTCAGCGAGCAAACCATAGGTTGAATACACTAAGACTATACTCAACGACAAGACCAAACCAAAATTTACTCCATCCAAAAACTGGACTTGGGAGTTTTTTTATTATAAAGAAGATATAATTGTAATTTTGTGCATATTTGGGGTTTTTTCCCTCTAGTTCTCATAACCTGGAAAACAATCTGAAAACGTCTGCAAAAACATTTCCCCAGAAAATGTATGTATTTGAATGAAATAAAAAAAAAAATTGATTTCGTCCGTGCTTAGATTTTGTTTTCTAGTTTTCACATCCATAAAAACAAATCTTTAATTTTCCTAATACCACAGTGAAAATTCCACTTTTTTTTTTGGGATAAGTACTCCAGAAACTTTCTTGAATGGCGGTGCATATGAATATGATTCAACGTATATCCCTGAAGAAGATAAATAACACGTAAGAATTCAACACTTACGTTAGAAGCACCTTGCAGCCTCAATCGTAGCTCCTCATTCTCCTTCCCAAACTCGTCGCACGACTCCATGATTCTCTCCAAGTCACGCTCATATAAAGAGCATTCCTCCTCCAACTTGCGGGAGTGATTCAACAAATCACCGTACTTTGCCGCATACATCTCCTTCTCCTCCACGCATCTCCTCACTCCCTGGGCGTTCATGCTCGCCTCCGCCTACCAATCAAAATAAAAAGCGTAAACAAAGGGAAAAAGTTTCCAATCAAGAAGCGAACCCTCTCGCATAAGACCAAGAAATATGAGAGCAGGGAACAAAGAATACAAACCCTGTACTGCTCCATTCTCTTGTCCGACTCCTTGAGGCGCTCCTCCAAGACAAATACTTGATCTTGGAGGCGGTGCCGGGCGTCCTCCGAGGCGATCATTTTCAGGCTGAGACTCTTGACGGAGACCGGGAGACCCAGCGAGCTCTCGATGGATTCTCTGATGTAATTCTCAGTGCCGGGCGAGAGATCCATCGTCTTCGACGAGAACGGAGGCAAAAACGGAAAGAAAATCCCACCAACGACGAAGGTATCGCAGCTTCCGGCGGCTATCGGGCAGAAGGAGCGGCGGAGAAGAGAAACCCTAGGAAGGCGAGCGGCGACGAAGGAAAGGTGTTTCCGCCCTTTTGATTTGAAATCAAGGCACCAAATATAGCCGTTGAGCAAATGGAGGAACCGTCGGGCGAATTTTCCACGTGGAGTTTCTCTAGTGGCTGTTTAAATTAAATAAACTTAATGGATAATTGGTAAATTCAGCAAGAGATCTTTTAGAAATCTATTTGGTATATTTGGTATATTTATTTCACATAGATATACCAAATATTGGACTATTATTATTTTTTGTTGGTATATATTATACATATAAAATTTTACAACAGATATACAATCATTAACAAATTTAATCTAGTTTTATGAGAATATATATCATAAATGAGGACAAAAAACTAGGCCTGAAAAATCCTGAGGAGAGTAAATAAATATAAATAAAACTTTTACTCCACGGAGAAGGATTCTTATAACTTCACTTCTGGAAGATCATCATGCATTCTCCTTTGCAGCATTCTTCATATTTGTATAGGAAAGTCCCAATTTTCACTAGAAAAGATTTCGTTTGGTTAGTGATCAGTGAGCTCCTGGAGAATCTCTCATGCTCATGTTCAAACTATTTCTCATGCTCCGCATGGTTAGTCCTCCCATGTTCCCTTTCTGCATCATAGCGACAAACTCGCCGAAGTCGATGCGACCGTCCTGAGATAGGAAATCAGTAACAGATTAGCCATGGAAGCTAAGAGCTCACAGGATATAATTGTAGATTGTTCACATTGTCCTGATCGACTTCTCTGATAATATCATCAATGAGGACATCAGTGATGTTGTGCTCCTTGCAAGCTTGCTGAAGTTCATCAACTGTGATATAGCCACTTCCATCCTTGTCAAAGTAAGAAAATGCAGCAGCCAAATGTTCTTCCCGCTCCAGTTTGTTAAGGTGTATTGTGGCAGCTATGAATTCCCCATAGTCGATGGTGCCACTGTTGTCGATATCTGCCTGTTTAATTTGTTTTATCAGAAGAATGTCATTCCAATTGAGAAAGTCACAAATGTTAATTATTTTGGGGATGCAATTTCACTTACAGCATCCATGAGAGCACGAATCTCGCATTCTTTCAGATTTGAACCGTATTTTCTTAGACCTTCTTTTAGTTCATCGAATGTGATTGCGCCGCTGTTGTCGGTGTCCATCGCATGGAACATTTCTTTAAGTCCGGCAATCTCTTCTTCTGAAAGGCTTTCAGCTATTACTCTTAGAGCCATCTTCTTCAGCTTGTTCATTGCCGAGAACTGCTTGAGTCGAGAGAGTACAGCAGGATCTAGTGCACGGTCTGGAGCTACTCCATTTTCGCAAATCCAGGGATGACCTGAGAGCAATCAAATTAACGATATATTGTAACCAACATTCATTGACGATCTGGATTATATATATATATATATATAGAAGATGACATACAGAGTACTTCGTGAGCAGTAAGACGTTCTGAGGGACGGGAACAGAGCATCCTCCTTATGAGATCCTTGGCACTATCAGAGATCATTGGCCATGGGTCAGAATCGAAATCAATGATTCCCTTTAGAACTGCATCAAATATCCCTTGTTGTGTTTCTGCATGCATGAAAATAAACAAGACTGAAACAACTAAGAATTAACACGATCACTGAAGGGAAATCAGAATTGTACCTGCCCAAAAGGGTGGTACGCCACAGAGCAATATGTATAAGATCACTCCTGCTGTCCAAACATCAGCTTCGGGTCCATAATGCTTCCCTAGTACTTCAGGAGCTACATAATATGGGCTGCCAACTACGTCAGTGAAAATCTGACCTGAACTTGCAAGAAACCCAATTTATACTGCTCAGATATAATTTATCCTCCAAATGATGGAGATGTAAGAAAGTTAGAACGATTACAGACAAATTCAATCAAACTGTAGTTCGGGATGAGCACCTGGCTTGAAGAAGACTGAGAGGCCAAAATCTATGGCCTTGAGAGAGGAGTCATCGTCCTTATTGGCCAACAAGAAGTTCTCCGGCTTGAGGTCTCTGTGCATGACGCCGAGAGAGTGGCACGCCTCGACGACGCCGACGATGATCCTGGTGAGCTCGGCCGCCTTGCGCTCGCTGTATTGGCCGCGTTGGATAATGCGGTCGAAGAGCTCGCCACCCTCGCACAACTCCATGACTATGTGCACGTAGAGCGCGTCCTCGTACGCGCCCTTGATGTTCACCACGTTCTTGTGGCCGGAGAGGTGGTGCATGATCTGGATCTCCCGCCGCACGTCCTCCAGGTCCTCCTTCGCCACCAGCTTCCGCTTGCAGATCGACTTGGACGCGTACGCCTTCCCGGTGGCCATCTCCGTGCACATGTACGTCGTCCCGAACTGCCCCTGCCCCAGCTTCCGGCCCAAGGTGTAGACGTTTCGGAGGTTCGCGGTCCGGTGGCCGAGCACCCAGGTGGTGTCGGCAGCCATGGCGTCGCGGTCAGGCCACGCGGCCGGGTGCGGCGGCGAGTCGGGATCAATCAGGTGTGGGTGGCGGTATCTACCACAGAGGGAGGATGAGCCGGAGGAAGAGAAGGAGGAGAAGAGGGACCGGTCAGCAGGGCGGCCGGCGCTGCTGTTGCTGGGGAAGTACTTGCTCTCGACGTAGGATCCGCGGCAGGAGTTGCCCATTACCGATCAAAAATGCGATTTTGATCTGCAAAAATGCGTCATCCTGCGAAGAAGAGAATGGAAATCCGGGGAAGAGACCGAATTAATCGAACTCAGCCGGAGGAGAAGGTGGTCGGGAGGAAAGGGAGGGAGGCGTTGACCAGTCTTGACCGCGCGACATGGATTAACCGGCTTCAGTTAAGCTTAATTATGGCCGTAATTTAGTAAGCAATTTGCTACTTAGGCATTCCTATTGAATTGAACATTAATATATATTATATATTTAAATGTATTTATTATATTAATTTCTCTTTTTTATTAATATTACATTCATATTTATTTTAATATTAATATTTATTATTTATGAATTTTATTATCCATTTTTCATAAAATATGTTCATTAAGATAGTTCAAAGAAATAAATCTAATTAATGTAGAGATATTATAACACCTATTCATATTAATTTGTAACACCCTTATGATAAAATTATGTCTTATTATTTTTTGTATGAGATGTTTAATTGATTAACGGGTAATAGATTTATTATAAGTTAATTCCTGAGCATGTGATCTCGAGAAAAAATTTCTCAATAATTATTTGATGAACGATTATAATTGACTCTAAAGAAAATTTTAACGGGATTTATTAGTTACACAACAGGAAAAAAAGAAAGATAAACAAAAGAGAAATTAAATTACAGAAAAATAAATCCCAAGCTTAATACTGAAGTGAATTCAATACACTGGAAATTTAATACAATAACTTATAATGATTCCATTACTTATTTAGAATAATTCCCCAAATCTTGATATTAATATATAGTTAATAATAGAGTATAATTAAAATCAGAGTTTATACGGTAATTAATTGCGCTATTAATTAATTAACAGTAGCCACGCAGGAAGAGGGTGTTTGTTCTTGGGCAGCCTCGTTGGTTGATAGATTTGAGCACCAAGCGTCGTCGGTGATGAACTGCATCCAGGCGTCGTCCTTGTCGTCGTCGTCGGCGCACGAGGGCGATCCGACCGGCATGTCGATCGGAGACGACGATGCAGTCTCGTACTCAGCAACGGCGGCGGCGATGGCGACGGAGGTTTCAGCCATGCTCGTCAAGCTGCACTGGCCATGAGGCTCCTCGACGTCGCCGGACATCACATTCTTCTTGAACACTCGGCATAATGCATATGAATCCTTAACAAGAACAAGCGAGCAACGCTAACCATAATCAATATAATATCAAATATATTTCATTAAAATAAATAAATGTTATTATTATTATTAAAATATATAGAAGTGCTTTAGTTATGGGAAGGGGAAGGAAGCCTTGTTGGAATGCAGCAAGGAATAAAGTGGAAAGCTAGCTAGTCACCATGCACCGACAACATCGTGCTTCCTTTAATGCATTTCTATGTAGATTAATTGAATTATTATATGATTAATTATGAAAACTTAGGACAAAGTAAATCTAATGTCTGCTAAATTTTGTCTTCTATATTATACGACGCAGGGACCAAAGGCAAGCAATTAAGCAACCAACCACCACACCATCTTTAACTTTGCATGCACTTCATGCATAACCCACGTACCCTCTCACTTAAATGCATATATTAAACTAATTAATCTACCTGCAATTAAGATTGATGATGATTAACATATATACGAATTAAGGAGATCATGAGCATTTATGCAATTAATTAATTATACCTGAAGCCCCATTGTATCCTCGCACTCCTTGTCGTCAAGGCGATACTCATGCATGACCCAGTCAGTCCTTCTGCCTTGTGGTGCTCGACCTCTGTAGTAGACTAGGGTTTTCTTCATTCCTATAGCTCGATTTTGATGGCAAACTCGTCGATCTTTTCCAGTCGACTTCCAGTAGCCTGCTTGAGTTGCACGATTTGTGCGAAATCCATTTGGATACTTTCGATCTCTTGGGCCAAAGAAGTACCATTCAGGATCTCTACTTGGTAAAAATGATTTCTCTGTGGAAATTAATGAAGAAGCATGGCCGGCGATATATATATATATACAATTAAGTTGAGAACACACATAAAATTAATGGATTCGATGGCACAAAAGGAGATATGAACCTGCAAGTTCCCAGGGTTCGCACTTATACAAGTCGACTTCAGGGATGATATCGAGTTCGATCTTGAGACCGTGGATCTTCCTCTTGAGGTAGTAGTTTACGAGCTCCTCGTCGGTCGGGTGAAACCTAAAACCAGGTGGTAAACCCACTGGAGCCATCCCTGGATCTCTATCTATTCCTCTCAGCTGCCTCTTCCTCTGTCCTAGCTCCTCTACAATGGCTTGTGGAAGCTAAGCCCACCTCTCCCTCTCAATTAATGCCTTGGGCTTTGCCTTTTGTCCACATTTAGAAGATTCAAAGCACACTTTATTGGATTCCTACATAAGCTTGAGGCTATTTACAACTTCTTTTTACCAGCTACACTTTTGCTTTGTCATTTGTCTACTTGTCTCAGCTTACACTACTATTTGTTTGACTTGAGTCTTACTTGAAAAGTTTCATGCATTCACATATTGATTTGGGTCTTTTTTTTTTTGCTCCTCTTTAATCTCTTTTCTTTTCAACGAACACCTAATTTAACAGATTGATTCTTTTTTTTCATGTAAAAACTGACTTGTTTTCAAATGTCTATTTTTTTTTTTTGTTAATCTAGATATCTAACTTTTCGAATCGATTAATCTTGGAGATGATTTATCTGATCCCATGAAAACTTTTTATCGACCACCAACATAAATCAAAAAGTACTCACGAAAATCCATTCAAACGACTAGCATTCTTAGAATTATCGTCCTATTGAAAAAATGATTTCAAATGTCCACTTTCGATTGGATTATATATTATAATTTATGTTAATTAACCTCATTAAATCTTCCTTTTCTCTCATTGTTCCCGACCCTTTTGTTATAAGAAAACAAAGCAAACCATTCTTTGCATGTGTGATAATTTATTGTGTATAGTTAATGATAAATAGAAATTCACTTAGGGATGAGGAACATCAATGGCTATTCTAAGCATAAATGCAGCATTTTACTGAACGCAGATTTTCATATTATTCATTCTCGTGGACTAAAGTTTTGAAAATGCATAAGGCATTCATCCCCTCCTTTATCATCAGTCGACTGTGAACAGTCGATTGATATAAATAATTGAATGCACCAGATTTATAAATTTATTATGCTAAATTTGTGATCACCGGTCGATTATCTATAACTTATAATTAGTCTATTGATAAACTTTCTACGCTTTGGTATACCATTACATGTATAGCACGTTGTGCCAATTTTAAAAAAATCACAATTCTCTATTAGGACTATAAAATTCATGTTAGAAAGCATGATTACATTCAAAATGATGTAAGGAGTGCAATGAACTTGGTTTAAAGTATTTTCTGAGATACCCAGGACAATAAATCAGTTTTAACTAAAATTCACTGATGACGCTACAATATTTAAAATTTTAATGTCTTGACATAATATGAACCAGAAGAGTCTTAAGAACCCTTTGGTAGTATTGGTGAGTAAGTATGACAAGATTAAATCCTTCAATGAGTTTGTATTAAATTGTATTAAGGTTGTGAACATTTCAAAAACTCGTATCTTTCAATTTAGGTTGTGAAATTTAGGTATTAAGGCATGGTTACACTCAGAAAACTCCCAAAAATATAATGGTCTTGATTTGAAAGATTCTGAGGTTCGTAAGGTCATCAATGAGTTTTGATTAAAACTCGCTAATGACTTTACATTATCTAGAATTTTAAAATTTTGACATCGTCTGAACCAGGAGAATCTTAGGAACTCTCTAATGGTATTGGTGAGTAAATATAACAAATCTAGACTCTTCAATGAGTTTATATCAAATTATTTTAAAATTATGAATATTTTAAAAATATATATCTCTTAATTTAGATTGTGGAATCTAGGTCTGAGATCAAAATTACACTTAACAGACTCTCAGAAGTATAATGATCTTTATTTAAAATATTTTTAAGGTATCTAATTAAAACCATCCGCGAATTTTGACTAATTTTGATCAAAAATAATTGATGATTTTAGATATTTCAGAAACACTACAAATCAAATTCATTATATTTTCTTACATCATTCTAAGTATAATCATGTCGTCGTATATGAATTTCATATCTTAAATAAAGAAGTGTGAGTTTTTTAAATTGACACAGCGTGCTCTATGTAATGGTCCTGCCAGGGCATAGAAAAATACTGATACAAATGCATCATTGCCACAATTAATTCTTGTGATCAATAACTAGTTATGAACTCGTGTCTTACAGCTTTAGAAATCGTGAAGAAGAAGAAGGAGAAAACTGAGGCTGACGCGCAGCCAGCTTTAACTCCTTTTACTTTCAATCTTGAGAAGCCTAGTTCCCTTTTCTTTTTTGGCTAATGATGTCTCTAACTTTTCATGAGTGAATTAGAAGAGAGATCATTAAAATGGATACAAGAGCAGTCTTTACAGGTCTTGGGATGCATTAAAAAAGCCACAAAGAAAAAACTGAAAGAAAAGACTGTATCTACATCACGTTCTTCTCATCCAGGCTTATGTCAGCCTGCACATTTTTTCCTTTAATTAGTTTCTACTTTACGCTCTGTACTAGTTATTATTAATGAGAAACAAAAAAACAAAAAAAAAACTCTAATTGATGTTTCGGGTATGAATATAATCCACAGATAACAAAGAGCCAGAGATGAACTCGCAGTAGTGAAAGACATTCCGGTTGCTACTCATTCAGTTTATACTGAAGAGATGGCTAGAGATCTTTCTGCAGATAGATTGGAATAAAGGAAAAGACAACACAATGAGTGATCTGTGTTCATGCATATTTCTCAATGCAGATGATGTCTTGTCCTATGGTAAGTAAAAGGGTTTATAATGAACCACGGAGAGCCTTCATACTGGAAAGGGATGCATGATCAGAGATATTGGTGCTGTCTTAGTTAGCTAGAATGAATCAAAGTCAAGAAAATTGTGCAGCAAGGGGGGGATGAGCATGTGGTTACCCTGCACCATCACCCTTTTCCCTTGATGGAGGTGTAAAGACAAAAGAACAGAATCATCATGAGCGATTGTGCAGACAACTTTGTCTCACTTGAGGTCTGAGGGTTTGGTGCATAAGAAAGGGATTAATTAAAAATAAAAGTGAAAAATATGGGTCCTGATATATATTTCATCTTATTTAGCTGATTGGTTTGATCCAACAAAAATCTCTCTTCTAAATCTTTTATATTTTTATTTTTGCCTTTTGAAAGAGTAAATGTAACACCCTTTTTCTTTTCTCAATCCCTCTTTTAATGATGCAATGCAATCTATTTCTTCCAATGTTGCCTTATCTTTTAGTGTTTTCTCTTTGTTTTCTAACTTTCGGTGATCACTCAAATCTAGTTTGTTTATTTCGGAATTGGCAAGGTGCATTTTTTATGTTCATCTTGCCAAACATCACAAGTTTGCAAAGATCTTGAACTAAATCGGATTAAAGAGAGTGAAAGTTTAAATCAAAGAAAGCACTTTTACATTTATAACTCTTGCAATTATATAAATTATTATAAACCCATTATTATTTTTTTTTTATTTATTATTTTTGGAGTTTCTCATGTGAATTAATGATTAATAGATTCTTAGAAAAACCAAATAAACAGACGAAAAAAAGTCACTAGTTGCAGAACATACAATAACTATCAGTAGTCCTTTTGATTTAGTGATAAGACATCAAGGGATCAATATAAGTCAACTCTTAAATTAAGTAACGTTTAGCATTGCCATGCAATTGTTTGATGAATTTTCATTAGGGTGAGCAATCGGTTAATGACTCAAACAACTGAATCGTTTAAATCGAAATTAAACAAATCAATTTTTTTTGGACTTAATCAACTGACTGAATTTTCGTAAAAAACTGAATAAATTGAACTCATAATATATTAATTAAATTAATCAAAAATCAAAATAATCAAATTTTGAATTAAATTAGGACTAGAGAGGGAGTCATAAATTAAGGAATTAGGGATTATGAAAGGTGTGAGTGAACTATTTTGGCTGAATTTAGTTGGACTTTCTAGTTTACAGTCTTATGCACAATCCTGACCAGGTCGGCCCAATTAAATAGTCTTTTAGGACTAAAGAGCAAAACAAGGAAGAAGAAACCATTAAGGCAGCGGTGCCGTCTCTCTTTCTCGCCGTCGCACTCCTCTCCCTCTTCTCCCTTCTCCTTCTCTTCTCCATCCACTCCCTTTTTCTCCTCCACATCTTGATCTGCGATCCTGCGATCTTGTGATCGGTGCGATTGTCCGACCATAACGGTCGTGCCATCGGTGCTATAGTGCGACCATAACTTTCGAGTGATCGTGTGACCCTTGTGGTCGTGTAATTCAAAATTCAAACATCTTGCTTATAAAAAGCAGCTTGGGCTGTAGAGAAAGTTACGCTTATCAGGTTAGCAAAAGATGACAATACTCAAACAACTTAGTTTACTCGGACGATGAGAGTTTCGTGCTGATAACGTATTATAAATATGATAGTAAGAGAGGAGAAGGAGAGAGAAGGAATAGAGAATTCTTATTACTTTTCTAGGATAAAATCCGAATAGGATACATTACAATTCTCTATTTATAGGGTAGGATGATACATACACATTAATGACAAAAACGAAATGACACATCATTGAATATAGGCATCGAAGAGTCACATTCATTGAATATAGACATCCATAAGATACATTCATAATACTATCATGTAATTTACAGTATTGTGATGGAGGTTAATTATGTATAATGGTGAAGTTGTCTATAATGAAAATTCACGTAAATACTTTCATGAGGACAGATATCTCTCTCGTGGATACCATTAAAGATAAAAACATGACATCCGACCAAGATAAGGCAAAAGCGATGATCTTCCTTCGTCGTCATCTTCACGAGGCTTTAAAAATTGAATATCTCAGTGTGAAGGATCTGCTTGTTCTTGGAACAATTTGAAAGAGAGGTATGATCATCTAAAGACAATCATCCTTCCAAAAGCTCAGTTTGATTGGTTACACCTGCGCTTGCAAGATTTTAAATCGGTGAGTGAATATAATTCGTCATTATTTTGAATAACTTCTCAATTGAAATTACGTGGAGAAATTATTCCTGATGGAGATATGCTAGAAAAAACATTCTTCATTTTTCATGCATCAAATCTGTTCCTGCAGCAGCAATATCGTGTAAAGGGTTTTGAGAAGTATTCTAAACTGATTTCGTGCCTCCTATTGGCCGAACAAAACAAAGGAAAGAATAGTGAAAAACAAAGGAAAGAATGTGACTGAGACAAATTTTGTCTCTAATGCTGACAAAGTTGATTATGATTTTCATGATATCTCCTAATTTGATGCGGCAGATTTCTTTGTCGAGCCTGAGAATAATGTTGATCACAGTGTTTAGTGATCATGAATTAATATTTTTCTTTTCCGATGTAATCATGAATGATAAATTTTCATTTACTTACTTTGTCGTATATTTTATTTTAAATATATTAATTCTCTTATTTTTACATGAAGAAATGGACAACTCTCAAATCGGATTGTCGATCAATGACAATATATTGACACTTGTCTTTTAGATAGAAAAAAAGATCTCTATAAATTATGTTATGACTGAAAAAAAAGATGAAACCGAAATAAAATCGACGTCGATGATATTTTTGCATATCATATTGTATGTAATGTTATGAAAGATGATGAGGATCTTAAATCAAAGTCTATTAATGAATGCAGATAAAGAAATGATTGACTTAAATGGAATGAAAAGATGCGATTGATGCAGAATTGAAATCACTCGCAAAACATAAAGTTTTTGGACTCGTTGTCCCTACATCTGATGGCGTAAAACCGATCGTCTATAAATGGGTGTTTGTACGTAAACAAAATGAAAAAAAAATTATTAGATATAAAGCGTGACTTGTTGCTCAAGGTTTATCTCAGAGATTAAGAATTGATTATGAGGAGATATATTCTCTTGTGGTGGATGCAACGACATTTCTATATTTGCTAAGTTTGACAATCCATGGAAGATTAAAAATGCGATTAATGGATGTCGTTACAACCTATTTGTATGACTCACTTGATAATGACATATACATGAAACTCCTTGAAGGATTCAAACTGCCAAGAGCATATGATTTAGGTCATCGAGAATTATACTCGATTAAGTTATGTAGATCTCTATATAGATTGAAACAATTTAGACTTATGTGGTATAAACGTCTCAGTGAATATATATTGAAAAAAGGATATCTAAATGATCTCATATGTTCATGTGTATTTATTAAGAGATCTAAATCCAAACTTGTTATAATCGTAGTATATGTCGATGACCTAAACAGTATTGGTACTACTGATGCACTTTCCGAAACGATGGATTACCTAAAGAAAGAGTTTGAGATGATATATTTCGGAAAAACAAAACTCTGCCTTGGTTTGCAGATTGAGCACCTTGAAAATGGAATATTTGTCCATCAAAATGCTTATACATCAAAGGTTCTACACAGATTTTTTTTATGGATAAAGCACATCAATTTAATAAAGATCTACTTCGACCTCAAACGAATGATGAAGAATTTATTGGTCTTGAAGTATTATATCTTAGTGTTATTGGAGCACTAATGTATCTTGCCAGTCATACAAGACCCGATATAATATTTGCTCTAAATTTATTAGTAAGATATAGTTTTTCTCTAATAAGAAGACACTGGAATGAAATTAAATATATATTTTGATATCTTCAAGGTACGCTAGATATGAGATTATATTATCCTTATACGCTTGAAACAAAATTGATTGGGTATGCTGATACAGGTTATTTATCTAACCCTCATAATAGTAGATCTCAAACAAGTTATGTATTCACGTCTGGTGGCATAGTCATATCTTGGAGATCTATGAAGCAAATGATTACTGCTACATCTTCTAATCATTCTGAGATCATAGCAATTCATGAGGCAAGTTGGGAATGTGTGTAGTTGAGATTTGTAATACATCACATTCGAGAGGCATCTGGTTTATCCTTAAATAAGAATGTCCCGACGATATTATATGAGGATAATGCTACACGTATTGCTCAACTAAAGGGAGGCTACATTAAAGATGATCGAACGAAACACA
>JBBUKS010000100.1:1436145-1448668 GCA_038050645.1 Hedychium gardnerianum
TAAACATAATAATTGTGCAATGTTATGAGCAGTATGTGATTCATCAAAAACTCTATAAGCTAACAATCTTTTTTGGAGGTTCCAAGAGTAATCGATTTAATGACAAGTCATATTCATATACGAATGTGTTTTCCTATGATTACTCCAAATATCGGAACATAAATAAACTTTATTATTTAATTTACTAAATTCATCAATTAAATTTGCTTTTCCTTGTTTTACTAATTTTTTAATTGTACGAGTAAATATAGTCCTAAGAATACGTTTAGTACAAGAATTAAGAGATTCTTTACAAAAATCTTCAAATGTGCATTTAGATCCAAAACTAAAATAAAAATGTTCTACGGAAATAAATTTAACTAATGATTCTCTTAATTTATTATCAGAATATAAAAATAAATCGGAATTAGTATTACCGCTAGTTGAAGAAAATCTAGATAATTATGATTGAGAATGGTCAAGTCCATATTCCGTTGGGTGCTTCATTTCTACATGTCGTTTCAACGACCCATAGTAGTCGCCAGCTTGGAATTTATAGGAAGGATTGCAGTGCTTACATTTTACACGCAATTCTCTGGACGGAAGAGTGACCTTCTCAAAATATTTAGTGAAAATAAAAGATTTTAGGGGAGGAATTTCTCGAACCTTAGAAGTAATTGCATTGATACTTCCTTGTGTTTCGGGTGTCGAAAGGTGTTCGGTTTCATCATCGATGGATTGAATGTTGGGGTTCTCATGTAGATTCACTATTTCTTTTCCCCTCTTAGTCGAGATGATGAACCTCCACGACCTCCTTCCATTGTAGTTGAAAGTTGAAGACGAAAGTGCGTAGAAATAGAGACTTGGAGTCGAAAACGTATAGAGAATGCATAATTGAGATGAGAGTAGAGAAGATGTGTATAAAAATGATGAAATGAGCTATCTATTTAGAGACTTTGGATAGTAACAGATACTAAATCATAGTTATTGATCAAAAATTGATCAAATGATCTTAACCATTGAAAAAAATATATCCAATAGGAATCGTCGTGGCGGTTCCGACAGAAAAAAAAAATTGAATTTGTGGGCCGAACTGGTAGTTTGTCGATTTTTGGGGGCCTGGAACCATAACCGGGTTATGGTTCAGCCCGACGACCCGAGTCAATGGGAAATTGGCCCATTGACCCGGTTACGGGCCTGGGCCGGGTCCGGGCCCTGGGCCGGGTCCGGGCCTGGCCCGGGGTTAGGCCTATCGCGGTGGCCTCGCGGCGAGGTCTCATCTTTGCTGCAACCTCGCAGTGAGGTCGCCTACTTGACGACAACCTGCGATGTTGGCCGGCCTTGGCTGCTGCCTCGCGGCGAGGTCGCGACTTGACCGAGCTTGCCCTGAGCACACATGGGTTGGCTAGGCTGCCAGGGTTGGCCGAGCGGTCGGGCTACCAGGTGCGCACTCGCACTGTGCTCGCGACCTCAGCCCTGGCCGCGGCCAAGCTCGCGGCCCCTGTAGCGAACTTGACCGCGGGCTCAGCAAGCTTGACCACATGCTCCGCGAGTTCCTACTTGCGTTCTCAGCTAGGCCTGCCCGTTAGCTTCGTTGTCTGCGAGTTTGGCCATCCGTGAGCACAAACATGACCGCGAGCTTGGCCGACCAAGAGCTTGGTATTTGTTTGGCGGGCATGAAACTCTGGAAATGATTGTTGTTTGTAAGCACACTTTTATTTGATTATTGACTTTATAATGTTGTTTGTGCATACTTCTCTATTTGACATTATTTCTATAGGTTTCGACATTTTCTTCGGAGAGACTCTAGCTTCTTTGTGCATCGATTTTAGGTATATCATGAATGGTTATTTATTGATGGTTATTTAATGATTTAATTAAGCTTAAGTTTAAACTATATGCATGCTTAGTTGTTTAGATGAACACATTTAATAATGTTGGAAATTTTATTTTCATTAGGATATAATGTACATGAACAAAGTTTAGATGTACAATATATTAGAAAATAGATTTATCTGAGATGAATATTTTGCTAGAGTTGAAGAGTTTATGAACTTTGCTAAGAGTCATCCAGAATGTATGAAATATGAATGGTGCCGAGTTTCGTTGTCTGTATAATCATTGCAAATATAGAAATACAATTTTTCGTGATGAGGATATCGTGAAAGTACATATATGTAGAAATGGTCTTCATCTGACACAACTGCTCTAGGGGAATCATCATCTAATGAGAATGTAATGCAATCAATGGTTTTTGATGCAATTGTTAGTATAGGAGCACCAGAATCGAACATATATTTTGATGTTATCAAAGGTTCAAGTTAAGTCTTGTTGTTATCTGACGAATTAATCAAGTGTCTAGGATGCTCAACTTGGAAAGTCTTAGTAGGTCAGCTGGACCTTATATTACGCAAGGAAAGTCTCGACAGATCGTGGAAACCAGGCAGGATTCGATAGGTCAGAGAGGACCCGATATCGAATCAAGAGGAAGCTCTGGCAGGCCGATCCGATGTTGAGCGGTTAAAGTCCAAACAAGTATGGAGGACCCGATGTTTGGCAAGTGAGTTGAGGCAAGCTTCTGGAGGGAGTGCAGTGAGTTCGTGTCCCAAACGGGATAAACCTTAGGCGCTGATCCAACTGAAGAAACCAACAAAGATTTCTAAGTTAAGATCGAGACAGTTCTAACTGTCTTACTCGTGCATACTATTGTCTTACTCTATTTTGCAAGACTTCTATTATATATTGCTTGTGTTAACTTTATTTTGTAGATAAACATAGTTCTGGGTTGACCAAGGGTTCGGTCGACCGAACGTGTGGTTCAGTCGATTGATCCGACTAGCCTAACACAGACCAAAACGAAGTCTAGCAAGTATGATACACAATGTTTTCAGTCGACAGATCCATGTTATTAGTTGACCGATCCAGCCAATGTGACACACAGATCATATCAGAGTTCGCAAATAAGGCTAACATCCTGTTTAGTCGACGGATAAATTTTATCAGTCAACTGATACATAAAAGAAAATGACAACGATCAGATCGAATCACGCAGGAAAGGAAGTTTCGAGTTTCGTTGACGGATCAGCGGGCTCAATCAACCGAATAGCGTGATTTACAGGATCAAATGGATCAGATCAGAGCAAAGAAGGAAAGACACGAAGTTTAGTCGACTGAACGTGTTTTTAGTTGACTGAACGCTGCCTATAAAAGAAGCCTCGAAGACCGAGACTCAGAATCAATTCTCACTGCTTCATCTCACTACTATTGTTGTTCGTGCAAGTCCTGCTCCTACGATGATGGAAGACTCACCAACAACCAAGCTTCATCATCTCCATTTCTAGTTGTTAATATACTTTTACATATTTGTTATTACTTGCATTCATTTAGAAGGAGATAGTAGTATGTTTACTATCATCCTTCATATTTGCATGAGTTTGTTTTTCTCTGAAAGAGTTCGGAGAAAATAACTATAGTGGATTGTCCATCGGAATTGGTCGAGGATCGCGGGCCAAGTAAAAAGAAACTTGTGTTCTTGTGTTTATCTTCTCTCTATTCCGCTGCACTTTGATTTACTTTAAAGAATAGACTTATAAAAAAGGTAGAGATTCACCCCCCCCCCCTTCTCTTAATATCTTTCGATCCAACAACAGTGAATGCAATTGATCATTCCAGTATAGATGAAATACCAACATCTGAAGTCCAACACCTATATGACATGTTAAAGGCTAGTGAAAGGGAAGTGTGAGAAGACATTCCATCTGATTATTCCCAACTATCAGATACTACAAGGTTATTGAACATCAAGGCAGAATATCATTTCTCAGAACGATGTTATAATGACATTTGTCAATTGATGTGAAAGTTGCTCCTTGCTAATAACACAATGATTGATAACTTCTACAGTACAAAGAAATTGGTGAGAAGTTTAGGTTTGTCTATAGAGAAGAATAATTGTAGTATAAATAACTGCATGATATTTTAGAATAAAAACAGTCAATTGACTGAATGCAGAATCGATTGGATCGAAGGAGTCGAGAGAGGAAGGGGGTGAATCTCGATCATTTTAAAATCTTTTCTTTTCTCATAAATCAAAGTTAAATAGCAGCGGAGTAAAGTAAAGACAAAAACACAAGTACATGATTCTTTTTTACTTGGTTCGTAGTCCAGCGATTGCTACTCTAAGGCCCACGACCCTTGGCCACTTCCGATGGGCAATCACTATAGCTCTTCTCTCCGAAACCTTTCGGAGAAGAAGCAAACTTGTATAATGAGAATAGGAGAATAGTAACAAGACTACTATCTTCTTTAATTAAATGCAAGTAAAAGAAAATTACAATGACAACAATATTGTAGAAGGAATAGCTTCGGTTGTCGGAGAGTCTCTCGGCGTCGTAGAAGTAGTATTTGTAGTTGGAGCAGCAGAGCTAAAAATGAAGCACAGAAGAGAGTTGATCATCGGCTCAGACCACGAAGTCTTCTTTTATAGGCAGCGTTCAGTCGACTGAATCTTCTATTCGTTGACTGAACCTCACGTCTTTCCTTCTTTGCTCTGATCCGATTCGTTCAATCCCATGATTTTCGCTGATCGGTCGACTGATAAAGTTTATCCGTCGACTGATACTAGTGTATACCTTTTCTGCGTTGATTCGATCTGATCTCTGTCATTACCAAATTTAGATCGGTCAACTGATAAAACTTATCCGTCTACTGATCTCATTTTATTTCCAAGTTTGTGAACTCTGATCGATATTGTGTCATGCTGACCGGATTGGTAGACTGAACTACTTCCCTAGCGCCACCAACATAACTATCAGCTAGAATACTGAAAGCTATCAATCACCCTCCAACATAACTTGTCTATTTCATGTTCGATAATTATTTTACAAATATAATATAGAGTTTGAGTGCAAAAAAAAAACAAAAACAAAAAACAGGGGGAAATAATAATAAATATTAGTTGGCGCTTACATTACATTGAGAAAATCATTGATTAGTGATAAAATATAAATTCTGTTATTAAACGAAATTAATAATCCATCGCTATTTTAGCGACTGAATTAATATTTCATCGCTATTTTAGCGACGAATTAAATTTCAGTCGCTAAAATAATGACAGAATTAAAATTTTCGTAGCTAAACTACTATTTAGTGATGGAATTAGCGACGACAATTAAATTCCACTACTAATTAGTGACGAATCTTAATATCCATCGCTAAATCGATAGGTAATAGGAAATAATTTGTATTTATTATAATTTATTAGCGACGAAAATTAATTTTCATTGCTAAATTAGAGACGGAATATTAATTCCGTCTCTAATTAGCGATGAAAATAATGACAGAATAATTTCTCTCGATAATTTATCCCCATTTGACTATAGCGCACGAGATTGCTAGGACACGCTTTGTTCCTTCTTTCCCTCTCTGGTGATTTCGGCGGCGACGACGACTTTCGGCGATTTCTTCTCTCCCGATCTCCCCCTCTGGTAAATTTCTCTCCCTTCTCCCCTCTCTCCCCCTCCCCCTCCCCCGATTACGTCACTGTGGCCTCGCTCGCAATGGCCTCACATGATTTTGATTACTATAGTAGACTTGAGTTAAAGGATCTATCGACAATAATAACACTGAGTTTGATTACTATGGTAGATTTGACGAAATTATAGAGATTGAATATCCTACATTACCTATAAAAAGATGTGTGTACTATTTAAATATTCATAGTATGATCCAACTCCAAGAATAGGTACCAGAATACATGTAAACTATAATTTAGTTGAGGTTAATTAATGCAAACAAAAGGTTCAATAAGTTTGAACCTTTCATTTTTGCGGTATAAGCAGGTAAAGTTTTCTATCTTGAATATCCAACGAAGAGAATAAGATCTAATGAATGGTTGGATGTTTGTCTAATGAAACATCGCTCGATCATAGAAATGTCAAACATCATCACTGCTTAAAACCATAATGCATTTCAGAATGACGAAGTGGAAAGACATTTAGTTTATTCACAACTTCAATCCACATCTCAATTATTTGTAGATGTTAATGTCACTTATGAGGAGAGATAGATGATGGAGATATGTCGAACAATGAGGAGCTTGTTGAACTAACAGAGTCTAGCGATGAAGACTTAGAAACGATTAATGTTCATGATTCAGATTGTAATGACGATTAAATATTAGCATTATTGTTCATCAAGTTATGGTTCCATCTTATTTTTTATAGATATCATTATGTTAGTAATAATGTTATGATGTGTTATAATATTATTTTGCACATATTATCATGTCAGACCAGATAGTTGCACCCCATGGTCAGATTGTGCTGAGGGTTGTTGGAGACTTTTAAGTATTTATGTTATTAGTAATTCAAATTCATATATGATGTTATTTATAATATATTTCTCATATCTTAACTTTTTAATGAAGTTTTACTCCGGATGACCATCGGGTAGCGACGTACATTAGTGAAAAAAAAATTAAAGAACGAGTTTACGCTTCTGGTACTACATGGAAGCATGTAGACTAGGAGATAAAAGATTTATATTACGAGGAATTTTTGGTAAATAAATTGAATATGTTTGGTATTGTTTCATGTATCTATCCTTTTTATACTAATTTGTCAATTTATTATTGCAGAAAAAATATAGCTGGGAGGTAGGGCACGAGACACAATTTAAAGACACTTGGAACGCTTATTGTGCAAATTGTACAAATACCTTCTATACAAGTTGAGATTATGCAGTTGCTCGATCAAATAAAAATACTGAGTCCACTGGCCCGAGTATTGGATTCGTAAAGCATACTTCCAGATCCCGATCTATTGTAGAGCATACCATCGATTTGGTGAGTTTAATTTAAAGTTATATCAGTAAATTTTAATTTATTATCAAACTTGTATAAATTTGATGTTATTTTTTTGCGTATGCAGGAACGTATTCTAGAGAGACCTTCCACTTGTTAGAAGGTATATAGCAAGACTTGCAAGAAAAAGGATGAAACATTTGTCGATACTCGATCCCGGGCCATAAACGTAAGATATTAACTTTATTACATATAACCATTCACAATGATTAGTTTTAGTAATTGTGTGCCAAATATTAATCATATACTTTTCTTCACACAGCAGAAAATGACTAATAGAGTAGTCCAGACATCTCAACTACCAGTAGAGGGAGGGGAGTCACAGACTCTATCCACCGAGACGATAAATGACATTTATTATGATATTATTGGTGGAAGGACAAAGAACTCCTCCCTCTACGGCCTTGGCTCCCATGCCAAAGTGACATATGATCATTTGATGACTTCTAGGGTCAGAGGTCGTCCTAGTTCTTCTTCTACCAAGGTGCAATCGTTAAGACAAGAAAATCAAGAACTGAGAGATTGACTAGCAACAGTGGATCAGAGGATGGTCGATCGGGAGACGAGAGATGATGCTGTCTTGGACGAGATGCGAGCAGTCATAGCTCAATTTACCATATCATGGCATCATTTTGAGTCACGGAAGACTCAAGACCCACAAGACCTTGTTGAGTAGCTTATTATGAGATCTGTTCAACTACAATTTAACTTTTTTTATTTATCACTCATAAAACATTCAAAATATTTTTTTTCAATTTTGATATTATAATTTGTTCATCTCTAATTATATTATATTTTCTCAGGAACAATTAGTTGCTATTGATATATTCTATATATTACCACCATCATATATCCAAAATATAATTCAAGTACCTCTTTTTTTTTACATGTAAAATTAGTTATACATTCATTTTTTTAGTGTATTATTCCCATTGTTAATTTTTGAATCAATTTACCTCGCATGATTCTAATAATAATCTATGATATTTTACTTTCGGTGGGATTTGATAGTACTAGCTCATAAGATTGTATTTAGATGTCTTTGTAGTGGATTATGTTATTATGTTTATATATATGTTTGTGATGCAATTTTGTTATTATGTTCATATGTTCTTTGGATATTATGACTTGTGATAGTTTGTATCGTGGATGATTTGTATGGATAATGCATGACTTGTGAATGTGTATAGATGTTGTTTGTGATGGTTGGTTTGTATATATGAGTTTGTGTGATGTTTTTTTGGATGGTATTGATTGTGGATAGGGGTTGGGAAAATATCGAAAATTTCGGTATACCGCATATACCATACCGATATTTACCGTTTATACCGCAAGTATCAAAATTTTCAATATCGGTATAAGACTTACAATTTCTCAATATTTCGGTATATACCGAAATATCAATTATATTTTTTTATAAATTATTTATTATTTTATTAGGCTTAAAAGTTGTATTGGGATTTGGGCGGGACTCAATTAGTTTTGAAGGTCATACCTTTTGACTCGGATATCAGAATGAGACGATCTTTTTTTTTGAATTGAAGCTCGTTCAGAGATCTATAATTCAAAAAAAAAGATTATCTCATTCTGATATCTGATTCAAAAGTTATAATTTTTGAAAGTTTACTATATAGTTGTAGCAGCTACACAGTTGTAGCAACGAACTCATAGCTGCTACACAGTTGTAGCAGCTACTGGTTCGTAGCTACTATAACTGTGTAGCAAAATTTTGAAAATCATAATTTTTGACTCGGCTTTCAAACTGAGATGATCTTTTTTTGAATTGAAGCTCGTTTAAAGATCTATAATTCAAAAAAAAAGGATCGTCTCATTCTAATATCTGAATCAAAAGTTATGATTTTCAAAATTTGCTATACAGTTGTAGTTACAACTGTATAGCAAACTTCCGAAAGTAATAATTTTGGACTCAGATATCAGAATGAGACGATCTTTCTTTTTTTATTCGAAGCTCATTCAGAGATTTATAATTAAACAAAAAGATCGTCTCATTCTGATATCCGATTTAAAAGTTATGATTTTTGAAAGTTTGCTACACAGTTGTAGCAGCTATGAACCCGTAGTTGCTACACACGGCTACTAGTTTGTAGCTGCTACAATTGTATAAAAAAATTTCGAAGATCATAACTTTTGACTCGGCTTTCAGAATGAGACAATCATTTTTTTGAATTGAAATTCGTTCAGAGATCTATAATTCAAAAATAAAAGATTGTCTCATTCTGATATCTAAATCAAAAGTTATGATTTTCAAAAATTTGCTACACAATTGTAGCTGCTACAACTGTGCAGCAAACTTTCGAAAGTAATAACTCTTGACTCGGATATTAGAATGAGATGATCTTTTTTTATTCAAAGCTCGTTCAGAGATCTATAATTCAAAAAATGATCATCTCATTCTGATATTCGAGTCAAAAGCTATGATATTCGAAAGTTTGCTACTCACTTATAATAGTTACATAGTTGTAGCAGCTACACATGTTGTAGTAGGGTATTGTGTGGCTTCTGAATTGATTATGTTTCTTGGTGTTAAAGTGATTTCGGTATACCAAAATTTTTAGTATGACCAGTATGCAATTTATCCTATACCAAACATTCGGTATACCGAATTTTTGGTACAGTATCGTATAAATTTTTTTATACCAAAATTTTCGGTATGGTATGTAAAATTTGATATACCGTATCTAACCTGCCCTAATTGTGGAAGTGTTGTGTTTGTATGTTTTAGATGTGTTGTATTTGTATGTATGTAGATGTGTTTGTTGTCATATATGAGTGTGTGTTTGTACGGAAATGTGATATTTTAATGTATATAGGATTTAAATTACAAAATGAGGGAGATTCTGCGAAAAAAAAGCATATATTAACGACGAAATTTTGATTTCCGTCGCTAATATACCCGAGCTAATTAACGACGGAACCATAGCTAAACTTAGCAACGACGATTTAATTTCCGTTGGTAGGTTTAGCGACGGAAACCATTTCCGTCACTAATTAGCGACGGAAATCATTTTCTATTGCTAAACTCGGTTCGCAACCAAGCAATTAGTGATCGATAAGTTCGGTCGCTAATGACAATTAGCAACTAATTAGAGATTGAAATTTTGATCGCTAATCTCGGTATTTCTTGTAGTGATTGAATTAAAAAAAAAAGATGATTTCGTTCATCCTAAATATTTCTCATTACCGACCCCATAACAAGATGAAGAAAGATAAATCACGATATCGAGCGGCCTCCTAAATAAGAGGATATTTAAGCCTTAGCAGAATAAATTTTATTCCCCGGGAATCGATCCTTGTCTAATGAAATAATTCTATTATCCGATTATCAACTGGGTCCGTGGGGGCAACGATTACATTACATGAGAGTGCAGGAGGAGGTTGAATAGTCCTCTTCACAGAAGCATTGGCTTGTATTGTAAGGCACAGGGTAGTAGTAGGGCGTCGGCAGGTAGGACACGGCCGGAGGCTGCTCCTCCGTCGCCCTGCCGCAGGAGCAGCACCTACACCGGCCATGGTAGCTCTCTAGGTTCGGCCGGTGGCAGCACTGATCTGGCCCCGGCGGCCAGAAGTACAGGTTCGGCGATATCTCTATCTTGATCTTTTCTTCCTTTTTCTCCTCTTTCTTCTTCTCTTCCTTCTTTTCTTCTATCTTCTTCTCTTCCTTCTTCTCTTCTTTCTTCTTCTCTTCCTTCTTTTCCTCGATGTTCTTGATCACTCTCCCGGCCTTGCACTTGAGCTTCCTGGACACCCTCTCGGCGTCGAACACGCCGGAGACCACCACCGTTCCGCTCCTCTCGTCGTAGGAGATCCCCGTGATGTTCACTTCATCTAAATAACCAACACGTTCGGCGTCGTCACAGTTCACGCATCATCAAATTAACGTAATATTGTAACCGTGCTTATTCTAATTATTCAAAAATGGTATATATATATATATACGAACTACCTTGAACCCTGCACAGAACCCTCCTTATCTTCTTTTTGCACTGGCAACATTCCAGATCAACTTTCAAGATCAACGTAGTGTTCTACAAAGAAAACCATTAAAGTAAATTAAAGAAAAAGAAATCACTGTTCCTGATCACAAACCGAAGAACTCTGCAGAATCTAACACAAGGAAATAAAAAGGTGAAGAATCGCTCACCTTCCCTGCCATTGCTAGCTCGATCGAGTGGCTTTTGAAATCCTTGCGATGAAGGAATTAAGAGGAATGGAACTATATAGTTATCTTTTTCCCACCAAAAGCACAATTAAGGCATCTCGTAAAAAATCTCCTTCATCTTTATTCTATCCATACTTTTTTTCATTATATTTTACATTATTATATATATATAATATTTTATTTATTATTTAAATTGTACTGACATTGAATAGCATTAATAATTAAAAAATATATTACATAAAGATTAAAGTACCTCATTTAAAAAATATAAATTATAACAACTTAAATACATCTACACCCTATAATAATCCAACTTCTATATTGTCCTAATGTCATCTCACTAATATTTTTCATAAGAATTTTATAACTCTACTTTTCATTAAAAAAAAAAATGTATTTAATATTCTTTAATATCTTATCAATCTCTATCAATATTTTATTCCATTGTGTCACTCTCTCTTCTTTTGCCCCTCCCCCCTCCTTAAGATGTTCTTATACTCTTTGAAGATTCTCCACACGTGTATATATTTGAAGTTCTATTATTGTTGTTAGCTTTTTACATATTCAATATATTTTCTAATACATTCTCGTCACTCCAATCGTTTTGATGATGAATATACAAATTATTATAAATTACAGAAAATTCATTTATCATCGATGCAAATTTTAATATGATTTTAGCCGCTAATGGTTTCACAATATAGTTCCAACGGGCTGATGGTTGTTGTGGTAATCAATTATACGTTTCCAAAAAGCATAATCTTTCTAGTCATGACCAATGACTGCGTCGATGTTAATAGTGCCCCATGATTTGGCAAGCACCACGTCTTCATCGGGAAATCAAAATGTTCATTTCAAATCATCTTTCTCCGATTCAATTTTACGCTTTTCGTACGATGTGTGGTGGTCACTGAGTCGTCGAAATAGATGATGACGTTTAAGGTTTTTTTGTCGCTCGTAAATGAGTTAACAGTAGCCCTTCTTAATTCATTGAAAGCATGATTAATAATTAAAAAGGAGAAAATACATAAGATAGAATAGACATCTCAAATTAACCTTTCTCTCGCTACATCAGCACACATTGGGGATGATCTTAGGTAGTGCTTGGGTGCCCCACAAGTTAAACAAATTCAACCTGACAAAATCTGAGAAGCAGAACTTGAATGACAAAACTAATACGGAAAAAAATCTGAGAAGCAGAACTTGAATGACAAAACTAATACGGAAAAGATAAATAACGAGAGATAATTTAATTAATTCAAATAATGATTAATACATGAAAGAAGACAGAAATCTATCATGAACAATATCCAAATGTTAACTTGACTTTGAAGTCAATTCATTTTATGCTCAATTTAATTTGATTTAATTTATTTTATTAAATAAATTTGAATATGAAATTTGGCTCGTTTATGATTTTAATTTTAATTTTACTATAGTAGTTAGTTAGTAGTTGCTATAGATATTAAAATAAATCGATTCAATTTGATTAAAAATATTAT
>JBBUKS010000100.1:1453259-1481913 GCA_038050645.1 Hedychium gardnerianum
AATAATCGATTCTTCAAATAGAGAGGCAATGTAGCGTCCTGGTCAGGGAAAGGCAGGCAACACCGACCAAGGTGTTATGCTCGGTGGGAAATCGCTCAAGGACTTGTTAGAAATGCTTAGTTTAAATCATGCGAACCATAAGAAAACACCCGTTCTTTTCGTCCGTCTAGGCTAATCATATAAGCCTAATCGGATTTGAAGGAGTCTCCCGACCGAGATCGAAGGAGCCTCCCAATCAAGTTGAAGAAATTTTTCGATAGAATTTGGAGTCTTCCGATCGAGATCGAAAGAGTTTCCCGAAAAATCTTCACTCGAGGTTGACCTATCTTAACTGTGACCTCTAACTAAACATGATACTTTCAAAAATATACTTGGTAATATTTATAAATCTCGTATCATGTGACATAAATTTTGTTGTGATAATCGTTATTTTATCAAGAAACATATAATTATCATGACATGTATATTTATGCATGATAATGAATAAAGTGTTCTATTTGGTTTCTTTAAATATTATAAAATTCTCTAAACAGATAGAATAAAGTTATATTTATGTGGTATATGATACTTATAATGTTTATAAAGTATTTGTAAAAAAATATAATACGTCGCGTATTATATTTTATAAAATAAATGATATACTCAATTAATTTTAGATGAACGATCTAATTTTATAGAATTTTTTTATAAATTATTAAAATAAATTCAGAAACGATCGTAATAAACGATCCAAAAATTCAGGTGCATATTTTATAAGATAGGATTTACTTTCTAGATCATTATTTAATAATGATTGAACACTTAAGATTATTTGCTAATGCTAACAACTTTAAGGACCGACTAGTAAAATTCCTCCTTTTCAATTATACTCACGTCAGTTTGACTCAGAACCGTACCCGCGAAGCTGAGCTGTCAACGTCCGGGGACCGCTTATTTCGGTGGGCCCGCGATGTCGCCTGACAGGGCCGCGTCCGTCGCGGGTGCTTAATCGTGCGTACGTGGGACGGAGGAGTGCAGCCTGGTGCCGGGACCACCCAACCGACGGTCGAGATGGACTGAGAGAACACCTCCCTCCCCTATCTTCTCCTTCCTTTTTCCTGTCTCCTGTCGTTGCCAGACGGAGGACCACCTCATCGTCACCGTCCTAAAATGCTGACTAGATCCAAGATTAAATATTTTATTTATTAATAACCTACAACAAAACACAAATGCATCTGATACAATAATATTTTTCAATTTTTTTATAAAAAAATAAGGTATATACGAAATGCATCAAGAAATTACAAGGAAATTCCTTTCAGTATTTAAATTAATTATATTAATTTTGGGGTAAGCAATATAGAAAAAGCATTTTAAATCAGGGAATATACACGTCAGCTTCCGTTGCATCGAGATGGCGAGGGAGAATAAAAGCCGAAGAAGGCGGTGGTTTTCCCATCCGTCCAAATCGAGGTTATTGAGATCGGAATGAGAATTAGCGATCGCTTCGCTTCGCATCGGAAGATTCTTTCGTGCTCGCGCGATCGGAAGGATGGAGCAACCTGAAGCGGATAGGAGAGCGACTTACCTCGCCGCGCTCACTCTGGAGATCCAGAAGAAGCTCCAGAAGGTTTTTGTTTTTCCTTTCCCGTTCCATCGATCGGACAGCTCGCGGTTTATTTCTTGATTTTTTATGCTTAAGAGGATTTAGTGTTCGGGCCTTCGGGGTATGTTTTAATCTGATTAACGAGTTTCCACGATTCTCGGGCGTTGAGCATTGCACGGTAGCAGTTCGTTTGTGAAGCCCCGAGTGGAAAACTTGTTTCTTTTCCTTGTCGGAAATCGATGAAAATGACTTTCTTTTAGCAATGGGTTGGGCAATATGTTTTCTGCTTTTCCTCCTCGTCATTTTCTGTGTTATGGCAGGCCTTGAACACGCCAGTGCAGCGACCGAGACTGCTCGAAGTATTGTTTGCCGATGTGGCTTTGGAAGTCAAAGATGAAGCTCGAGGTGCTACTTTATTTATGTGATCATTTTGCGTGATTGCATTTATAGATAATATGTTAGAGGTTGCACAACGCGGTTGTCTATTTTGACAACAAAACATAGTTGGGTTGCATAATTGCTGGGTTTCTGCATGTGCGATATGTTGGAGTTTATAAAACATAAACAAATCGGATGGGATTTATAGTTTTTTCTTCCAAAAAGAATGACAACAATTCGGAGGAAGATTCTACTTTATATGTTGCGTGATTCTTCTTAGATTCTACTTTACCTACAATGTACTTAGCAGAGATAATATTGAACAAGGAGGAAGATGAAATCACCAAAACTGAGCAGAACCTGTGTTTCTATGATCTTCTTGCTGATTACTATGTTAAAGCTCCTCAGGCCGGAAATAGTATTGTTGATTTTATTGTTCAACTCTGGAGCCAGTACTTTGTGTCACACATATTTGCTCTTCTATTCCACAAATGGGTAAGTTTTGCATTGCAGTAAATTTTAAATTCCATCTGATATATAAGATGTTGTCGTCTTAGGATATTTTTTTTTTAAGTATCCTCAAGGAAGTCATTGTATTTTCTGCCCTAATTCATCTTTTTTTTGCATTTTTATTTTTTTTTAATTTGTTATTGTTGCAGATTTTGTCACATCTGCTATGCTTTACAATTTATGCTGATTAACTAGTGCTCAATTTATGTTTTCCAATTAATAAACTGATTTATTTCTTGATTGAGAATGTTGAAGTTTAATTAATTGTCATCTCTACCTCTACTTATATATATATATGTCAGTAAACATGACATTTCTATCTATTATATGATTACTCAAGATGGTGCGTTACTGCATTTCATACTGTGAGGTAACCACATGATTTTGCATGTGGTGCACAAAACATAGCCATATATGCTATAAAAGAAAATATGGAAAGAACCAAATCCTGTCTGTGAAAGAACCATAGCCATATATGCTATAACATATTTCTTGTTTAGTGTTAATCGCCAACATGAGTTCTCTTATACCTGTTTTGATAGTCATACAGATTGGTTCTTAAATTAACAAGAGAAATATGAACGATTTTGTAAATATCTATGAATGGGGAATCTAATGTTTTAGCCCAAGCTAATCCATAAACTAATCCGAGCTGGAGAAGTATCCGGTTCCAATTTTTTCCAGTCCAACGGCAACCCATTCCAGATTTTATGACTATGTCTATAACACAAAATATGCTGAGTTCTTCATTTAAACTCAATATAGTCATATAACAGCCTGCATAGGTAATTGGAAATTGGTTCATTGTACCTTACTAACATGTATCTCGTATTCTCCATGCTTACAGAAATTGACATGTATTCGACTATGATATATAAGAATAAGTTCTTTGAAAAAATGTTTTAAATTAAACAATAGTATGACTTGCAATTATTGAAAATGTATTGACATGTATCCTATTTTCCAATCTTTAATAAGTGTGCACCCAATCTCTGTTTGTATATACTATTTAGTAGATTAGTATAGGGACTACAATTAATTCATGTTTCCTTTGGAGGAGAACAGCTAGGAAACAAGTGAGGTCGAAAAAAAAATTATTGAGAAGGATGGAATAATTTTTCTCTAGTTGCATTTTTTTAGAAGAAACTAGGAGAAGTTTCCTTTGCACTGTTTCTTCGGAGGGGAGGAAAGAGAGGGAAATTCAAAGTTCTAAAATTGATGTGCTAATTGTTTTTTAAAAAAAAAAGAGAGAGAGAATATATTCAAATATTTTGACGTTAGCAGATTTGTGTTGTACAGTGAAGTTTCTACTCAATTCTACCTAAGGGAACGTAAGGAAAGGGAGCTGGAGAATTCTTTCCCCAGCTTAGTATTCTTCCTTAGGTGTTTCTTGCCAAGGGAATGCACCCTTAAGGGCTGAAAATCAACCCTTATTAGCATTTTCATGATGGCATGAAATCATCCCATATAGGTGGACTTTAAGCAATTACTGAGACATCGAACATGGTACATCGCTTCAGAAAATGATGCAAATTCCTAAAATCAGTTTTTTCACTGTATGAATTTTGATATGACAACACCAAAGATTGCCTAGGCAGCATCTCATCCTTTTGGAATGTTATCCTTTTTTTGAGGAACTGGTTAAGAGGCATGGAATGATACAAGGAAAAACATGAGAGAAACACTTATAGATAATATATCTACATGATTCATCCTGCTTGTAACATATTTACGTAAATTAAAGACAGAATTAAATTGATGAGACATGCTATGAATGTGCAAATAGACGATCTCAGAGGGTACTCTTATAATGTGTTTCAAATCTTATTTATCGTTCTCATTATCTTTGTAAATAAGGGTGTTGTTACTGGATAGTATGATTTCTGCTTTGCAGTTATTTGAAGTTTCAGTTGAAAACACTGAAGTTTTGTTACGATATGGATCTGCCCTTGTCCAAGGTTCTTCCAATATTTTCTGGTATGTCAGAAATATTTTTATGGAGCTACCTTGTTCAAGGTTCTACCCACATTTTCTATCATGTTAGATTTTTTTGTTGTTGTAAAATTGATTCGATGAATTTCGTGCTGGATTAACATCAGCACAGCCAGAAGATCACTAGACCTGCCAATTTAGCAGTTTTTTTCGATGTCACAATTGAAGCATGAAATAATAATTAGTGAAAAAAAAGAATGAAATAAAAAAGGAACTGAAGAAAATTACTAAAATGCTATGTTAAATGATGATGATAGAAGAGTGCGACTCAAGGATCAGTCAAGCTGCATGATTACAAGAGCCCCTTGACAATGTCGTCTCAGTGAGAATCCCTCTTTAATAGAAGAACAAATTGTCAATTGTGTATTGGCCATATGCTCCACAAACAGATCATAGATGCCAAGATTAACCTTTGTGGACCACCCTAGAGAGTAATTAACAAAAACTTGGTGAGTAGTTTTTGAGTTGGAAAAAAAAATCAATGATAAGATCACCTAAACACATACTAATTATTGTTGATTTGTTAAACTAGTAGAGATCAACATTGCATCTTCATTCCTTGACCAAAAGAGAAAAGTTCAGCTTCATTCAAATATAGACCAATGCTTTATTCTGAATATTATCTTTGGATCTGGTAGACTAGTACATGTACTATTGCTCAGAATTACATGAAAATTAGATGTGCAAGATAAATTAGTTGCATATAGTTCCTACGCCTTGTTTGGTTTTCTATATTACAATCAATTTAAACACAATATTGTGAAGCATGTAAATGGCCAGAAGAAACAATCATGATTCTTCAACCTTTATACTTTCCTCTCTTCTTTTTTCTAAGATTTTTTTTGTCACATCCATCATCAGGATTGATATTCAGACAAATAGGAGGAGATTTTTATCCTTGTTCAGGGTAAGATACACCTGGTTCACTTCCTATTATCTAATAGTGTATTGCCAAGCTTACTTTTGAGCTTCATTTTTCAGTTTCTCTTTGAGAAGGTTGCCATCGTACCACATGAAAGCAATAAGATAGCATTCCAGGTTTTTTCTTTACTTTCAAATTTACTATATTGGTTACTGTTTCCTATCTCTTCTTCTGAAATATCTTGATACTTCAGTTTTACTCTGTTCTTATATCTGAGCATAATTTTCTGTTATAGGCCCGTCGAGACCTCTATCTTCTTCTCTCGAGATTCTTATTCTTCTACAATTCAGGTGCAGGTCTATCACATTATTCTATCTCCCTTGACAGTAGCTTAATGTCCGTAATCTTAATGCGATTTTAGAACCAACAGATGATATGCTAGAAACTTTTATAAAACACTTTCCTGCCTTCCCAAATGCCTTTCTGATTGGAGGTCCAGCAGATGTTTTCGTAATTGAGGTCACAGATCAGGTTAGTTTTCTACAACAACATCATCTATTTGCTCTCGTAAACATCATTAACTGCTGCATTATCAATGCCCTCGTACTATTTCAGCTTCAGAAGTTAAAAGTGGAGCCAGTTGTTCTACATTATATCTCCCGAATGAGTAATCTTCAAGGTTAGATGGATATTTTAACAATAACAGATCACGCTAATCTTCATTTTCATTCATGGTACATGATTCTGTTAAAAAAATTGAAGGACTAGAGTTGAGGATGACTACGAGTACACGGCTAAAGGCTTGCCTTTACAGCTTTACTTCACCCGGAGGCCCAATGTATCCAACAAGAGCTGTACGTCATGCAGCTTGGGAAACGTTGGATCTTCTCTTCCCGGTGAGTAATCTTGTGTTCATAATCGTTTGACTGAATAGAAATAAATAAATAAATAAAAGACTTGTGTTTGAATACTTGCCACTGCCTGATTGTTCCTGAATGGTTTGCACAGGTTGGTCAATATCCGCGGCATGTGATAAGCCTGTTCTTCCGGTTGCTGTATCCATGGTGTTGGCCTTCTTCTTGTTGGAACTTCATTAAGACTTGCATTAGAGCTTTTTTTTGCTACTTCATCAACAAAATTATTGCAAGTTGGGAGAAAATGAGGAGACCGAAGGCCAAGAGTTCCTAGGGTTACACTGCCACATAGAAATGTTTTCCGCTGTGTTTTTCCTTCTTTTTCTTTTTTTTTTCTTTTTAATGTTCATCGGGAATTACATTCGATCTTCGTTGAGGTGCGGTGGCTGTTAAATAATTATTAAAAAAAACATTATTTTTTAAAGATTGATTAATGTGACACTCAATTAACTTTTTAGAATTTTTCCTTTTTGATTATATTATATAATTTATTTAATTTTATTAACAATTAATTTTTGTCGTGGTTTGTCCATCGGTCAGCAGCGCACTGATGGTGTTACAGATGGACGTTGATTTAAAATAAATAAATAAGTGAAAATATATATAACGATAATTAAATTTAAAATAAAATAAATATTTTAAAATTTGACTTATAAATGTGCATAAAGAGTAAAATACAAACACCTAAATATCAAATAAATAAATTTTAAAAAAAACAAAAACTATTTAAGACAATTGAGTATATCAGAATAAGATAGATATTGCATAAAATGATCACTCCAACTTAAATTCGGCCATCCAAACATTCAAATAAATTTCTTCAAAGGATGACCTATGCTATTTTATTCAATTCAACTTTATCAACAAAAAAAGGCTTAAAATTTTAGCTCCAATCATTCTCGACTAAAAAACAAACTTCAAGTCTAATTGAACTTGCTATTTAGAGCCAAAAGAAGTCATCTAGGAGAATTCATTATCGGGAATCAGACAAATATGTCAATAAACAATGCTATAAACTAATCCGGGAATAGTAGACAGTTTATCTAAACAAACAAAATTACGAGAATACAACTTCCAATCTGTCACCAATATAAACTTCCATGGGCACATCATTGAAACATAACAATAGAAAAAAGCTATATGAAAATAACAGAACCAGTGATCAACTTCACATGAAACCACCGTCAGTCCAAGTTGATTTTCCATTTTGATGCACACCCTTATTTGGTAAGCTATACTCGTAGCCATCGTCGTCTTTTACGTCATCCCAACCTGCCCAGCTTTCGTTATTCTGTGTGCTGCCCTTCCTTGGCTCTTGCTTCCTTTCACTCTCACCCCAGTCATCCCAAGAGCTATAGGAACCGGACTGTTTGGTTGAATTCCCCTTAGGTTTGTTCCAAGACTTGTCCTGACCAAATTCTTGATAGTAACCATTTTTCTCGCTTTCTTTTTGTGGCAAGTCCTCTTTCCAGCTGCTGCCTTCTATAGTGTACTGTTCTACCTTTTGTGTAGCCATTGCCATGACTCCTCTCATGATTCCCCATGTCTTCTGCCCAATTTCAGTGGTTTTGTTGGTTACCACATTCACAGTTTCGTTAACCTTCTGATCATACCCTGACTCCCTCATCTGTATTACCAAAAAAAAAGAAGAAAAAACATCCTTTTACCCTTGATAAGGATGAGATCATCTGAAGGAAGCAAAATAAAAATTAAGAAATAGCAAAAAGAACATTCTCTGGCAGAAGAATAAATGAATGCCTAAATAGGTAGTTAGTTGTGTTGCACTTTTAATGAACAGAAATTTTGATTCAATATACCATGGGGATACCTCAAGTTACATGAAAATTGATAGAACAAAGTAATATTGACAAATAAGCCCAAGTTTGACAGAAGAATTTAGTCCATTTTATAATTCAACTTTGATGCAGTTAGTAGAAGTTATACAGTTTATCAATCTGTATTCGGCAGTATAATATAAACTGGGTTCTTAATTCTGCCTATGAATCGGACAAAACACGTTCTTCTTAATGGATAACATTGTGTCTTATGAATTTCTTTTTTTTTTCTTAAATTTCCTCTCTTCCCTCTCCTTTTTTCCTCTCCCCTTTCTCATCTTCACCATCATCTATACTCTAATTCCACCACTTTGTCATATGCAAAATTAAGGAATTGAATATTACATTATCAACAAGGAGCACATAGAGTCAAACTCCTGAGATTGCATGCAGAAAAAGGTGAGTTTTCAACCACAGACAAGGAGGCATTAGATATAATTTTGGCAAAACATTATAAAATCTGAATGTCATTCATAAATGGTTGCTCTGTGCCTGAAATAAAGCTAACATTCTCAAACATGCATCAATAAGCAAATATAGTATCTCAAAAGCCAGTAACATTTTCAAAAAGCAATGGACACTACCTTATATGTCAGCTCCTTAGTACCAGCTTGGACAACATTAGCAGCAGACTGTGCTGCAGAGCTTGCAACCAAAGATAGCCTGCCAAGACCCTAGCAAAATACAAAATAGAGGATTTTTTTCAGCTAATTACATCATAGCCTAGAAAATGAATTATGATGATGAAGATGGCCACTGCATATATTGACTACTTCAATATCAACTGTTAAAAACACTAGGCAACTACAAGAAGAACCTCACAGCCAACTAAAAGGGTTCAGCATATAACTATAAACTCATACAACGAAAACTATAAAACTAAATGAGAAGCATTTTTTATGATTAAAACCATGAAAATGTAGACAGTCTGTCCTGGGAAGGGGAATAGATTATTATGAAATTCAAGGAAGTGGAACTCAAAGAGAGTGGAACTGCACAGCAATTATAGAAAAATAGAATAACTAAAGAGGCAATCTCAATGATTAGTGGTAGCGATTTGCAATTAAAATAAAGTGAAGAAATTCTATAGCCAAGTAGGCTCAATATGAAACTGGACCTCTTGTTATATATGTTATGGTGTGTTATACAATTAAATTTAAATATCTCAGAGTAATTTCACATGGTTTATCACAGATGGATTATTGCATGAGAATCTTCTAATTTTTGTTCATGTTAGAGTATCCTTTCTAGCTAATCACAAGCCTAGAAAGAGGCAGACATGGTAGCAAAAAATAACCAACATTTAACAAGAACTTTGACAAAAATATGAAAATGAATGTATCAACATCAAACAATCCTTGCAATGGTCATTTTCTAAGGTTGTCTAAAGATACACAGAAAAAAGGGATGCACACACATGCATGTGCACACAAATATGATGATTGAAATGAGTAAACTTGTCCTGATCTTTTGTGATGTTGTACATCCCTTAGGCAAAAAGGGAATTTTATAAGACCATGGTACGACTTGTCAAACTTTTAAAAAACCAATCTTTGAACTAAATGGATATGTAAGATTATCATAAAAGGTAAAACAAAAAATAGTATTATCCAAGAGCATTTAGGTGTAACTATAAATGAATTGAGATGGTAAGAACATTTTCAAAGATGACAAATAGATCAAAACTAGACAAATTGTATTGATTATAGTGGAAAGTGTAAATAATGGAGCGAGATTAAAGAAATCTAGTTAATGTAATAAAAATTATTTAATTGATTAGAATATGATTAGTAGTATAGCCTTGTGTAAGTTCAATGGATGATCAAATTCATGTGGCCGACCCAAGATAGTTGGAGCAAACAAAACTTTGATGATGATGATGATGTATCATATACACATATATACATTTCACATAATTTATATTATAGATTAGATGGTCCTGTGGCACAGCAGGCTTACTTCAAGGTTAATGAGGTCTTAGAATTAAAAATGGTTTCCTTCGTTGGTAACTTGGTGACACCGTCATTGGTTGGGCTCCACATGTAGATTAAGGACTTGCAACCTTGAAGAGACACTCGCAAATGGTGGAATTTGAGTAGATGCATATAGGTAGAGAAATCCCATGGAGTAGATTATTTGAGTAAGTTTCAAGGTTTCTTAGCATAAATCTTACTGTTTTAACAAACATCAGTTTTGTCATAAAATTTTGATGCTAATGATTCACAGTTTCATGAAAGTTCTTAAGGAAGCAAACAGGATAAAAGATCACTGATTAAATAATTTGTAATCACAGCACAATGTGCTGAAGGGGGATTTTAACAGATATAACTATACCAGGATATATTTTCAAGAACCACTAACATTTAACCTTTTAATTAAACACCAATAACATATATAATGCCGTGAGCAACTTAAGGCATAGAGGATAGTTAAGCAAGAATGAGGAAGATGTTTTATTAATCGTGTGCCTGTAAATTATTTAAAGATAGCGTGTATAGTAAATAAGGATAGCATGCTTGAAATTATTTGTGAACTCCAATTAGTAAAAACATGAATGTCTCATGATTTTAAGAACCTGTGTCTATCTTGATGATGGCATTTGTAGTATAAGTATCATGAAGGAACACCATAAAAAAAAAGGTGAGTGACTTGGATCTCCAAATCTTAACTTTCATATCATAAACAACTTCATGATCAGAAAAAACCCGTAAGTGAGATCACAAAGTTGGGATAGCCGATACGTTCATGAGAAGCCAAGCAAAATGCACAAACAAGTATTAAATGACTTGTTCGTCACCTGAGAGACCACGGAAACTGTATCTCGAAGCACATCACCCTGCGAATTATTGCTCTGGGAAGGAGGCGGTGTAGACCCGAATCCAACGTATTTGCCACCCTGGGATGGTGGGATCCCTTGAGGACGAGATTCATTTTCAGCCATCTTCCTCGAGAAAAAGCTCTCCTTGTTAGCCGCGGACGCCTCGAGTTGTGCCCTGGTGTACATATCCTCCGTCGATCTAGATCGGGGTGGCTGCTGCGTCCCTCCAAATCCTCTGCCACTACCAGACCTAACATCACCAGACGATTGATTCCTCCTCATATCGGAAAAGGACGAGGACTGGTAATTATCGTTCTCCCAACTATCCCAGTCACTATTACTCGAGAAGTTGCCATCTTTCCTAGCACTCGATCCCGACGGTGGCTTTTTTGACTTGGAATCCAGAGATTCCTGGACGACAGGCGGATCCTGCCAGGATCGGCCTTCGGCGAGGGCCTGGATGCGGTCGCGGTAGACAGATGCCGCCCGTATATTATACTTGGCCACGATATCCGTCTCCTTGGAGACGCCATAGCGAGCGAGGAAAGCGTTAAGGCGGTCATTACCACCAGATTCCATTTTCTTAAGCTGGATCTCGGACCAGGAGTCCATGGTGACAGATCGGACGAAGCTGATGTGAACGCCCAGGCCGCGGTGCTTGCCGGAGCACTCAAGGCACATGAAGATCCCGTAAGATACGGAAGCCCACTGTGGATTCTTTTGAGCACAATCGACGCACGTCTTGTTGCCCGGCTGCGATTGGAGGTCACGCAGGCGTCGCGAGGCGGAGGTGGCTGCCATTTCTGCGGCGTCCTCGATTCCGGACGGATCCCAATACGGCGACGAAGGAGGGTTGGATCGGAAGGAGAACGGCGGAAATGGATCGAAGAGGAGAAGAGACGAGAAGCCTCGAGGGGATCGATGAGTCTCTTCTTCCTCCTCTCTCCTTCCGTTTCCTGCTCTAAAAACGAAGAGGGGTTACGATTTGGGCATCGCCGACACCGTATATAAGGAAAGATTTGCCTGGATAAAATTAATTTAATTGTTTATGTTCACTATATATAATAAAAAATATTTTTATAATGTAAATTAAATTAAAATTGGCAAAATTCTGTTTTTGGTTTCGGTTTTTCTAGACAGATATTTCACACGTTATTTTTCCTCAAATTGTAAAACACCATTTTTAAGTTGTTTGGTTTTCATATATATAAGTTATTTTACCACTCGATTAATCTCGACGATTTAATCTTATATTTTGTTTATCAAATAAATTTAAATTTAAAAAGTATGCGTGAGAATTAAATCTTAATTATTTAAAAAATAAATTTGTTTGGCTATTGCAGGTATGGATGGACTCCAATAACTTATTGGACTACATTAAAAAAAACATCATTCGGTAGTTCTGATCCAAATAAGATGATCGAGTAGTTTAATTATTTTAAAAATATAAATGAATGTCAATAACCAAAGTGGGCCCTTCGACTAGTTTAGCTAGTTGAAGAGAATTAATCAATCAAATAATTTTCCTGGTATCGTTCAAAAGAAACATTTTCTTAATGCAACTTCATTATTCAATCCCTTGGTTAATCTGGAAGAATAAATAACTAAAGGGACAACATCTTGCTCTACTTGAGCAAATCTAGCTCCTTGGTTCGCTTAGTGCAATTTATTTTAACAAATGAAGCAAATGAGTTATCATAAAATATATTGAGTTTAAATAGGTATACTTTGACAGTATTTTCAAACCAAGGTTAAATAACAAGGCAATAACCCAGATTAAATAACAAGGCAATCTGTAATTCATGAGAGGTTATTGAACTAAGCACATCATTCATAAACAAGGCAACTCAGTTGGTAGTTTCTGATGCATCCAATTTACCATATAGTATTTTCGTCGATCCACAAAAATAGCACTCGATCCACAAAATAGCACATCAAAACAACAAGAAACGTATCCGCTTATTCATATACAAAGATGAGCAAAGCCTTATTAAGATCAAGAGCAATCGTGTAACCTCAGTTACAGTATGTTGACTTTTGCAAGCGCCTCCACCAAGAAGCTGCCTCCACATTTTGAATCTTGGTTGTTGACTGCATACTCTGCACCTTCAGTGCTGGATTTGCCATACTCCTTCAACACTAATCTACTATTCCTAACAGTCTGCAATCTGAAAAAAAAAAGAAGACAAGTTTCGATCTTAATGGAATAAATTCTGCATGGTAATTATGAAATTTAAACCAGAATAAACCTTGCGTTGAAGGATTCAGTCTTATAGCTGGTAAGACTCCTATTTGCAGTTCTTCTATCATTGTTACTTCCTCGAGCTGACTTGGTCCTGTGCTTGTTATAATTTTTCCTTGCTTTGGGAAGTTGATGGTGATTCTTCTTCACTGTGTGTGATAGTAAGGTGCATGGTGGATCATAAACATCAGGAGCCCATTTCACATGTAACTTGAGGTTCGATGGTGAACCATGTTGTGCACGACTTCCCTTCACGGCAGAAATAAGCTTTGGAGGCACCTGGAGTAACGATCCAATAAATACATTAAGGAGAAGTATGAAATTTGCAAACATGAACGTGTATCACCATATGGCCAATCCCACTAAAGAAATTATAATCCAATGAAAGTAGCACCAATGCTTGCGAGTTGCAACTAACATGGTCCTATTTTATATAAATAGCAGCAAATCATTTTTGTAGACATGAATCTGCTGCATTTATGCAGAGAATGCAAATGTCTTTTTTGGAGTAATACTAATTAAGGAAGTTCAATCCATATGAAAAATTATAATGAGCTTATTTTCCTACTAAAATCTGTTCTTTATGGGCAAAAAAATTCACACGTTCAAAATAAAAAATTGGATTCTTTTTTTTTACCTTCGACAATAAGCTAGCATATCCAAACAGCCTCTAGATATCTATAATGTGATACTCAGAAAATAACAAATTTGTATGATCTTTCACAGGAAAATTCAGTATTACAATCCAACCAAAGAATTTTAGACACAATTTAGAGTATCAGGAACTCACAGGAAGAGATATTGATCTTTCATATGTAGGATTAGACTTTGTGGAAGAACACTGATTTTCCAATTCAGTGCTTGGTAGGCAACAGGCGCCACCTATAGAAAGGTCACTGTCATCCGCCGCCAGTGGCAAAGGAAATGTTGCAGATTTGGCCAAGGCCTTCTGTTTCTTCACATTCCAGTCAGTAGGAAGACATAAGTCTTGGTGAGTTTCTGTCTTCTTGGGTTCAAGTACGTTCTCATCTGAAGTCAAATGACTCAAATCACAAACAGATAACTGTTCTTGAGGATCATTAATTGACAGAACCAAAGCATGAGTGCCATCGACCTCGTGGATAGCTGTCTTGTTCTCATTACAGATAGAAGCAACATTTGGAACCCCTAGCTTTGTGATCCTGGCAGTCTGATTATTATCCAAATAAGCACAAGCTTCTATCATTACATGTGATTTCTCACAGTTGACACAGTACTCATGCATGCAAACCGTAGTTTCACGTGGTGTATCTAAACAAGAGAAACTTCCCATGAAACTGCTATTGTACGAAGATCTGCCAAGGGTTAATATTTTGCAATTGATTTCTCATACAATGAACACTATTTTTGTAAATAAAGTCAGGCATTGAAATGAATTTTAACTCATCCTAGTCTATTGGGTAGACATGATAATACCGTAACAGAAGTTTCCGGTGCAAGACTTTGATGGTGCACTTATCATCAAATGTGTAGTTTAATAATACTGAAAAAGCTCAAACATGTTTAATCAAAAGGCATTGAAGCTACTGCATCCATTTCGTTTTAATAATTTTAAACAATATCTTCAATCCTGCAACACAAATGTCCTAAGATCTTAGCATATATGCAATGAACACAGTTATACTATTACTAAATTAAACAAGCATGCTAGTGGTGTTACATATTTTTTCTAAAAGAAAACAATACTAACATATCTAGAAGATATATATTTGATCAGAAATTTCAGAGTTAAGATAAGCAAAAATCAGGCTTGAATAAATTAACACAACTGGGCGAGACAAGACATCTCCAGCATACACCTAATTGATTAAAAGTCAGATGCTAAAAAGTAAAAATATCTTAACGTTTATATGAATACATAAATTAATTGTATGGATCAAACCATGCCTGACCAAGAAAAAGTAAGATTGAGATGAAAGGTAATTATTCCCTTGTAAAGCTTTGGCATCCATACAATTTTTACTTAAATCAGATAGAACACTGCATAGTGGATGATTAAACAAAGCAAAGTAACAAACTACTTGATAAGAGTTTACCTTATCATCCAAAATACCAGATGTAAATCACACGAAAAAAGTGTCCTAAAGATCCTGATTGAGTTTGCCAAAAGTACATCTCATCTCTGTCATGAACAAATGATAATTCCATACTTTCTCACTTGGCTCTACTATGCGCAAGCCAAAAAATAATCTTATTAATGAAGTAACTGTGTAGTAAAGCATATCTATACTTCCAATATGCAAAAGCTTATTTATCTGGAAGCTTCAATAAACCTCTCCTTGCATAAAGTCATTGTTTGGTTTTAACTCAAAAAGCAAACCATGTAATAGATTTTGTTGTTAAAAGGTACCCCAGCAATCTGACAGAGCGACTACAATGAATTGGAAAAAAACAACAAGCCTGCTGATCGTATAAGTTAAACAATAGCAAGGAGGGCACTGGACAGATCCGAAAAAGAAAGGAACAGTAACAACCACAAAGACGAAAGACGGTATCTTTCTCTGAGACAAGCGAAAATTGACAAATATCATCAGTTACCTCAGTCCGAAAAGACGCTAGACCAGATCAAACAAATCCCCAACACAAATATCGGCGCCGACGACCAACACAGGAAAAGATCGCAGAGTATTGGAGAAATCCCTAAGGTCGAAGGAAGGAAAAAGGAGAGAGATCGCGGACGAGCAGAGACAGGAAATGAAAAGGAGATCCAGGAAACCGCAACGACGGGATGGGACTGTATCACTGAGTCAGATTGCCGCGCCGACTCCATTTCTCGAGTTGTTTGAGACGATGGGAGCAAGAAGCACCGTCGAACGAGGTAATCGATGGGATCATGGCGGCGCGTCGAGGAAGGCGCCTTCCGATCACCGAAGGCATGGTCGATGCCCGCGGAGGGAACGCAAGAACCCTTTAGATCGAGATCAAAATAGCCCTTTTCCGATATTCTCCGATCTAAATTAGCCTCTCCGACGGCGAGACGAAAAAGGCAGAGATCGAAACGAAACCAATGGGCAAGCGAAAACCTCTCCCATGGGAAAGAGAAATTGTACTGCACCACCGGCAATGGGGGGTTTAGTGCCCGTGTCACCGACACGTGGCTCTCGGGAATAGACCCGCCCGATGGATACGCCTAAGCCATATGCAATCTGATTCCGAAGCAAGTGTATTGACTAATAACTAATCATATTTTAATTTCTATTTTAAAAAATGAATAACATATGTTAAATGAGATGAATTAGTTATTGTGGTATTTAAATAGAAGTTCTCTATTTTCGTTATGATTTTTTTATATATATATTCCGTAGAGCGAGGTGGGGTGAACGATTAAATTTGATATTATTTAATTAATTATTTTTTTATATATTAATCATCAAATTAACACATCTTTTATAAAAAATGTCAAATGAACACTCTAATATATATATTATTTTAAAAATATCCTTATTTTCAAGATTATTATACCAATTGCGATTAACTGCTACTATAATGTTATCATAGTTCTTACTTTCAACACTATTATAACAATTACAACTAATTGTTATAATATTATAATCACTTTTAGTTTCAATATTATCATAACAACTATAACAAACTGTTATAATATGTAATAGTCTTTACTTTTAGTATGTAGCAATAATGATTAATTGTTATAATGTATAATAATTAATACAATATTATTACAGTATTATAGTACATATTAAATAACTGCTGCAATTATTTTAAAAAAAATTGATCAAGTGATTTTAATAAATTTTAAATAATCTTGAGTATTTTTAAAATAATAATGTTTAAGATTTGGGATTTAAGGTGGTAGTTTTGAAAATGATTTTGATCATTTTAAATAATTTTGATATAAAAAAATTAAAAAAATAGTTTTAATTAAAATAAAATAGTTGAATTTCTAAATGGTAGTAATTAATAAATAGATAATATTTAATATAAAATATGAATATCTTTTTGTTTTTTTTTAAAGGATGTTTTTCTGATGATTTATATAATTTGGAAGCTCTTTTGAATTACTTTTTTTTGGTTGTGTGTGAATATGCACTTAGATAGATGGATATTCTTTAATTTGATTTCTAGTTCAGTTTGATTTAATTCTTTAATTTGAGTAATAAATGAATTAAATATTTATGAATAAATTTAGTGTTTAAAAATTTATTTATATATGATTAAATAAACACGTTTGAATAATTTATTAAATTAAATAAATAAATTTATATATATATATATATATTTATTTAATTCGTTAATATTTGCGAACAACGTTCGTGAATAATATTCATAAATAATATTAGTAAATAATATTCATGAATAATATTCGTAAATAATATTCATAAATCGTATTCATTAATAAAAAATTTATCATGTTAAATAAATAAAATAAAATAAAGTAAACAAGTAAATTTGAATTATCAAGTTTAGTAATCAATTAAACAAATAATTAAATAAGTTTGAATTAAAAACTTAATAAAATCTAAATAAATTAAGCTCTAATCAAGTTTAAATTAAGCTTAAGTTCATCAAAAATAAATTAAGTCAAGTTTAAATAATTATTTTAATGATTTAGTTTATTTTAAATTTGATTTGATTTAGTTTAGTTATCTTATTTGATAAGTTTAAACATTTTAAAATTTAATTCGGTTTTACTTGTTTACTGCCTTACTCTGACTTGTTCGTCTGGAAAAATCTTAATTATCTGTCAAGGATTTTATTATTCCAAAGCTTCTCACATTCTATTTTTGACTAAAGGAAATCTTTTCTCTCTATTTTTTGAATACCTTTATTAAATAGACAAAATGAACTTCACATACAGAATCATATTTCATTCTTGTTGAAATTGTACAGACCTAATTAAAAAAAAATAAAATCCAAATGACCTCACATTTTATTTTTGACTAAAGGATATTTTTTTTAAATACGTTTATTAAATAGTGTTTAAAGAGACAAAATGGATTTCACGTGAAAAAACGAAAACATATTTCTGTTGCTGAAATGTTGTGAACAATAATTCGGACTTATTTTTAAAATTTAAATATTCTAAATTATTTAATAATTTTAATAAAACTATTAGCATACATCTGGCTAGATAGATAGATTAGATAGTATTGAATTATTAGATATATTAAAATATTTAAAAATAAAAAAATAGATATATTCTTGAAAGTATGAGAAATTTAAATAGGACCTTGCTTTTATTTTAAAATATAAAAATAAAAGTATATTTTTTTTAAAACAGAAATGATTTAATTTTATTTATTCATTTTGAAAATATTTTAGCTCTATACTAGTTCAGACTAAAACTCTTAAATAGATCTAATAACTCTGATTTTTTTAAAATAATATTTAAATTTTTTATATTTCTAAAAAAATATAAATATAGAAATTGTTTGGTACGATAAAAAAATTAAATCTACACTGCACTATTTTCTTGAGATACTTAAAGAAAAAAATTATATATATATATCAGAAAGAGTGCTTTTGGTAAAAAAAACAAAAATGTGTGACTAAGACGCTCATGAAAAAAATTCATTTTTTTAAAAGAAAAACTCTTTCAGAAAATGAAAAATAAAATAAATTTAAAAATATTCTTCTAGAAATCTATTTGTTCATCCAATAACTGTCAGTGTGAAAGGCCATGAGAAAAAAGTTGAATAACTTTTTCCAACTAAAAAAAAGCAATAAATTACAGAGAACCGCCCAGGATTAGTCAAGCAAAATTTAGACATCTAAATTAAAAAAACCAAAAACCGTGAAAGTATCTGACAACATAAAATAATGAAAAATATTTTAGATGAATTTTAAACCACTAAACACCACTTCAAAACCATATTCTAAAATTTCTTTGGCTCCTAGCAAACTTATAATTTCGTCGCTATATAATAAATAAATTCTAAACAGTAGCACTTCAATAGACAAACAAATATTTAGTTTTTTTTTCACCAGCTACAAAAATATAATGGCAGCCACCAGTAGAAGACAAACATACATTGACTTGTCCGAATTCCTACGCTACAAATCTACAATCTGTCAAACGCACCAAAACGGAGTGCTAAACACGTAAAGAGAAAGAGACAAGTCGAAATGTCAAGAAAATTTGAGCTTCTCAATGAACATAAAAAGGATTCAGTGCCATTTCTCTATGCACGCAAAGAAAGGGTTTTGAAGAAGCAAAATAACATTTAACTTTCCTGGAATTCCTCCCTCGGCCACTTAACTACGTGCCTTAATCATCAAGGCAAAAGAAAGCCTTCTTCGCCCGCATGAGAGGAGAATGCTCCTCGATCGCCGAAAGACTATGTAGTATATGTTTCTTTGGGTGTCTTTTTAGGCTGATCCAGTCTCTCTATCTTAGAGTTCTTTTCTTCTTCCTCGGGCTCATTGTTAATCCATTTGCTTCCGAGAGAGCTGGGTGAGATTGGTGTGGTTGCCTCACTCCCTTTCCATTGTGGCTTTGTGCTTCCTTGAGATGAGCTCCAGCTTCGAGCTCCTGCTAACATTGTTGGCTGATCGTTTAGCATAATGCCATATAAATTGAAATCTTAATAAACAGTTTCAGCTAGATGCCCGAGTTGTTATAAAGAGAAGGTAAGGAATCCAGTTACTTCAGCTCTTCTTCACCAAGCAGAGCAAAAGGCTTCTGCAGACCGAGTGCTGCAAAGGAATGTCTGACAGTAGCTCTTTCGACCAAGGGAACCGCTTAGGCTCTTCTTTACCAAATAGTGTAAAAAGGCTGCTCTGCTTTTACAATTCCTAATAGAGCTATAGTACACAGCTTGTAGCTGAGAGGTCAGCTTCAGCATCTTGGTAGTGAAATTGTTGACGTATAGCAAAACTATTCAATGGATTAAAAGTATTGATATATTCAATCAAGATCAAGGATACATATTTCAATCTATTTTGTTGATCAAAAACGACTATTTTTTTTGTTTTCAGAAAAGATGCAAAGCAAATGTTTGGTAGTGTTGAGAACGAAAAGGAAGATCCTTGAGAAAGTTTACCTGTTGGCATTGTAGGAAGAGGACCTTTTCAGGCATGGGAATTCGTCTCGGCCATAACCCGCCTTCTTGGTTTCGATCAAGCTCCCGCTGAAGTATTCTTTGTCGTCCATCCTCATGGCCGCCATGCTGTCGCCGTCGGTGAATCCGTCCGTTTCCGTCTTGCCGGCACCCGAATGCGACCCAACGCTCGCAGCCGCTCCCTGCTTGCTCTGTGCTGGCGGCTGCGCCGACACAGAGAGGCCGTGGTGGTCCTTCGTGTTGATGGAGCCGCACGATAGAAGTTGCATTAGCACGGTCGACGCTCGCATCCGCCCGCTCGCGTATGTCCCCGCCGTCCTCCCCTGGCCCTCGGACCCAGCGGCGACGGCAGTGATGGCACAACCGTCCGCCTTGATTAGCTTCTCCAGAGTCTCCGAACTCGACGACGACAGCGGAGGTGAGATATCCTCCCGCTCCAGCTCCGTGGTCGGTGGACCCTCTTCTTCCGCCCTTGGGACTGCCGGTCGCCGCCTGTTCCTCCCGTCGTCTGTCTGTGTCGACGCGTCAGCCGCCTTGGCGCCGGCCTCGGCCGTCAGGTCGGTCTTATAGACCTTGTATTCGTTGAGGTCGAAGGAGCTCCAGGGCGCCCTCTTTCTTCTAATCTTCAAGCTCTCGAAATCGTCGTGCACGGATTTGGGAACCTGCAGCGGCTTCTCGGAAGCACGAATTGCCGCACTGCCTTCCTGGAAGCTGGGAGAGGCTAGGGGTTGGAAGAGCTCAGAACCCTTGAGAACGTACTCATGGCCATGCGTCGGGTGGATCAGATCATCCTCGGTGAGGTCGTGCCACACGAATCCATTCTTGTAGCTCCTGAAACATTCTCAATCCAATAAGAAGACGAAACCAAAATCAGCGTAGCAAATCTCGATTCAACCACACCTTTTCGAAGACCACGAATACAAATTTGCCATCCCCTTGCCTCTGAGGAAGTTGAGGCGGTCGCTCACATCTAGAAACAACAAATCGCATGTAGCAAAGAACGAGAAGCAAAAAAAAAAAAGGGCTTTCAGTAGATTAGGCGGAGACCATGGATCATACCTCGTAGGTAGAGGCCGTCGGCGGAGGAGAGAGTGACCTCCATGAAGTGGGGGTGCTCCAACTGGCCACTGCGGGATATATAGTAAACGACAGGGACCTTCCTGGGCTTAGGCTCCTTCCAGACCTTGGTCCTCTCGGGGCTGGTGTCCTGATCTCTCCATTGCCGCAGGGGCTCCATCCTATTCCTCCCGCGCGAGGAAGCCAGCGCCATTGTGCTTGCTGTTGCAAAATGGAGCGAGGCTGGATGAGTTCGGAGGTCGAACAGAGGAGAGCAGGCTTCTTCCTTATACCAGGCGATAGCTTGGGAACAAAGAAGAGGGGGGAGAAAGAGTCAGAAAAGTAGAAGTAGAAATAGAAGAAGGAGAAGGAGAGAGGAAGGCGGACGGGGAGCACGTGTCGTGGACTGATAAGTTGCAAGGACGACCAAGATGTGGAAGAGGTGGGGGGTCAAAGAAATTGTCTCATCCTTCAAAGCGATTTAATATGAACTTCGTAGTGTAATCTGTAACCACTCCAAAACTTTGTTAACGAGGAATTTTGTATTTCAGTTGCCATTAACAAGCTTGAGTGAATTCGTTGTGTCTAATACTTCTCCAGAAGAGGAAGAAGAAGAAGAAAAGCTGTAACATGATTCCATTTTGAATGAGGGTTGACTAGCCGAGTCAAAATGACGTCACCATTTTGCTCAGCGCCTTTCTCTAGTTGGAGCACAATCTATTCACCTAGGCCAGTGAGTTAGCTCGGCCCAGCTCGGGCTCAGGCCCAAGCCCTATTAATAAAAATGTTAAAAACTACAAATGTATAAATAAAAAATGGGTAAAAGTAAAAAAAAACGTCATTTTTTTACTGAATCGTTAGGGCGTCTTGTATTGATTTTTTATAAAAAGACATCTCATCCTTTATGAAATTACACAACTATTCTTTAATATTATTTTAATTATTACCTTATTTATATATTTAAATGTTTTTAATTATTATCTTATTTATATTTTTCATTTAAATAAGATGTATTATAATAGTTAGGAAATCATAACTATAACACAATTATAGTTATAGGAGCTATAAAATCATAGATGTTATACGAAATTATTTTTTAAAAACTAAATTTGTTCGGAGTCTTCAAAAAAAATTTAAACGATATTTTTTTACTTGAAATCGGATTGATATGGGTTTCACCTAATAATTAGTTTATAGGTATCTGAACGAGTTTTGATTTGATATATATTATATATCGTATGGTTCAACCCAAGTAAAAAATATAATATCTCAAAATTTAGTATTGATCATTCATGTTATAACAAATACAAGACAGTAATTGTCACACAATTATAACAATTATTATATCATAACTACTACAAATTAAATATTAATCATAAACTTTGAAAAATAATAACTTTGGCTCAAATTAATTCATAGAACATATAACACATCAAATTAAAATTTATTCAAAGATTCACAATTAATTATAAAATAAAACCCGTAATAACTCTATTTCAGATTTAAAAAATATTATTTAATTTTTTTTTGAAAACTCAAAATAATTTATCTTAATTTTTTTTTATAATATGTCAACTATAAAATTATGATTACTAAAACACGTCTAATTTAAATGGGAGATAAAATAAAAATTATATTAAAGAATAATTATATTATTTTATAAAATGAAACGTTTTTGATAAAAAAAATCAGCATAGAACGTTTCTGTGACGTTTCAATAAAAAATAATCCTTTTCTTTCTTTTCCCAATAAAAAACATGGAAATATTTTTTTAAAAAATATTTTTATGATTTCAGAGATATATTTCGTAGTTATATATATATAAGTACTCTGACAGGATCAGCCTACTCGAATTGCGCGCGTCTTGACATTTTATACGATGGTAAAATTACCATTTTACCTTTCGGGCTGGAGGAGGTTCATTTGCATTTTGAAAATGCCTCAAAAGTTTTGAAATCTTTAAAATATTCGGGGAGTTTATGAAAACACGTATTTTGTAATTGATGACCGTAAAATGCATTATTCCGTTTTTTATATTAAAAAAGTTGCCTTTGAGTTGTAGAATATTCTTAATTATTGGCTATAAAATTGTTCTACAAAAGTTAATTTGTTTATCGAATTAAATTCGTTTTAACAAAAATAAAATTCCTTATCCTTAATAAATTACTCAAACACTTATATAGCTAAAAAAATAATTTTGATTGCGGTCGAATTGATTTACAAAACAATTTGCTGCTTTAAAAATTAAAAAAAAGGTTAAAATCAATGATTTTAAATCAGATTGCACCAAAAAATCATATAAAATTGGGTAAACTATTTGAGCTTTAATATTAATAATATTTAAATACTATAAATATAATATATTACTTTTTTTTAAAAAAAGTTATTACATTATTGAATAAAGTCCGGACATTTGAATTATTAAAGGAAAAACTTGTTTTTTACTATTTTAAAGAAAATTAAGTTTTTGATGTAATTGTTCTAGCTAAATACGATAGATGATCAAGTCATTGGTTAATGAATGGGTGGACGTGTACGCTCTTCGAAGATCATTGGTGAGGAGGATGAAATAACCTGAAAAGCACTCAAGAAGAGGATTAAAATGACATCGAAGATGAATTTCAAGAGATCACTCCGATGCTCAAGTTAGGATTTGCTTGAGTCTGAACTCTAGAGGAGGAGGAGAAAACTTAGTGGAAATTGGAGAGCGGTATCTTCTGCTTACCTTCTCTGGTGTTTATATACCTGTCATAATATCATCTCCACGTCAGGTGATACATTCGCCTCCATCATTCTTGTATGGCCCAATGAGAGAACCATATCCGATAGCTGTTAGTTGCCTCTTCATTCACCAAGCACCACATGTTTGAAGGAGGGCAAGATCTGACAACCGCTTAACTGCTTCTCCATCCATTCGGTGCCATGTGTTCTGAAATATTCGTCGTCGTTGTCCGCATCTCCTGAGAGAAACGACCCCCTTGATTAGGCTGTTATGTTGTCTCCTTATTTACATGTCTCTCACATGTGGAGTGGGTCACGTAGGATGTGGACCCAATCCGAGGACGAATGAGGAAATAAGGTTAATATTGAGTGACCTTAAAGGTAGACGAAGTCGGTAACTGAGATCGAGGCATGGAAGAAGTCGACGTCTGAGGCCGAAGCATGGAAGATGTCGGCGTTTGAGGCTGAGGCATGGAAGATGTCGGCATCTAAGGCCAAGGCAGAGAGGATGTTGGGATATGAGGCTGAAACGGGGACAGTGTCTGAATCTGAGGCATAGGCGAGGGTGATGTCAGGATCTAAGGCCAAGTCAGGGATGATGTCGATGTTCCTGTTTGAAAACGTCGATAAATGAGTTACCGGTGAGTTGAAGTCTTTGTTGATAGTCTTCGCGCGCTGGAGAGAGCTGCAATTTTAGGGGAGGGGTCCACCGAGCCTGGGGGAGGAAAGGAAGAGCTAAAGGGTTAGGATGATAGTCGAGGGTGTCCCGGCACAGTCACTCCAATGCTCAAGTTAGTATCCGTCGAAGGGAGTGGAAGAAGAAGAATTACTTGTTGGGATTTATACGAGCAAAACACACATGTTTTCAATAAAACACATGCAACGGAAGCGAAACAATTTCAAAAATTTTCTGCATCCCCAAAACACGACAAGATCATCATGTCTAAGACATAATATAGATCTAAAGATTATACCCGCGAGTTCGTAATCAAACGTTCAAGAGAGTATTTAGCTAGCCTCACAAGACTTGCCTCTATTAGTATCCACGTCGAGTTTCTTCAAGACAACTCCTCCAGCAACAAGCTGCGTCTCCGATTGGTACTAGCCAAGCGTAGAGACAACACAAAGAAGAGAGAGACAGGTAGCGTCCAATAGTTCTTCCTCCTCGGATCGAATCTAGAGGAAGAAGAAGAGGGAAGTAGCCGACGGCAAGAGAGACAGGTAGCGTCCAATAGTTCTTCCTCCTCGGATCGAATCTAGAGGAAGAAGAAGAAAGAAGTAGCCGACGGCAAGAGGCTTGGGCAACGACACAAGGGAGGAGGCGACACCGATGAGAGGTGGGCGGCACTAACCCTAGGAGAGCTAGGAGGAATCTCAATTTTCCTTTCTTCATGATAAGGTATTATATATATCTTTTCATAAGCCCAAACCTAGTTATGTAAATTTATATAAAACTAATTCGGTCATATAAATTTATATAAAAATCAGTCAATCATATAAATTTATATAAAACTAATCCGGTCATATAAATTTATATAAAATCAACTCAGTCATATAAATTTATATAAAACTAATCTGGTAATATAAATTTATATAAAACGAAATTAGTTATATAAATTTATATAAAACTAATTCGGTCACATAAATTTATATAAAACTAACTCGCCTCTAATAGGTGTGATTTATTCTTCTCCCGGTTTGGCAAAATAATTTTTATATTTGCTCTTTGTCTGATCCAACCAGACTTAATCTCTTTATCTCTCTTTTTAACTCTTAGAGAATTATATTCTCTAACTTGTTTTACGTTTTAAAGAAAAACACTCGTAATGCGTGTGACTCAATAGGTTCCTGGTTATGTTGGTCATTCATAATTAACCATTAATAATGAAAAGAACATGAGTGACATCTAGTAGTACATCATGACCCCCAATTGACCAGAAAATCAAAGATAATTTCAAAATGAATTATGAACCCTTCAACAGCTACAATAATCAATGACTATGTTCCTTTCACGCATTTTATACACACTTGGTTCGGGACGTGGTCCATGTGTCAGTCTCCACTAGGCTAACTACGTCACACCTAACCTAACTAGTAGTTTCTTGTCATGTGAATTCAAACTACTTAAACACATGTCTAAGAAAATCATCCTCTTGACTTGTTTTGCTTTGACCAAAAATTTACGAGTAATAATCCTGACGAGATCACAGGATATACGTCTCCTTATAAAAAGAGTGGTGAATCCTCTATAGGCTATCCAAACAACTTCGGGAATATTGACTTATACCTAATCATCCCGTAACTACATCTCCTAGGAGATGTATAGCTAAGATGTCAAAGTATAAGTCTCCTTGACCAAGGTAAGTTGAATACCTCAAGTCAAAGAAAACTTGCACTCGAGCTAAGGGTGTCAAAAATGAACCTGACCCGACAACTCGACCCGAGTCAATCCGAAAAAAATTAGGTTGGAGTTGGGGGTTTTCAAGTTTTGGTCAGGTTCAGGCTGAGGGTTTTTGGGTTGGTTTAGCTTCAAGTCAAGTTCGGGTCCACCCGGGTCCACCCGAGTTTGCTTAAATTTAGGATTTAAGGTTTTTTGGGGGGTTAAATCAAATTTTATTTTAAAAATTAAGATGTTTTAGATACATAAATATCAAAATATAGTACAACAATGATGAAATATTGAGATAAAAATGAAAAAATTATAGGAAAAAAATAAAAAAAGGTTTTTTTTCGAGTTGGGCAGGTTAGTCAGGTTATTCGAGTTTGGGTTCAAGTTTAGGTATTTTCGATTGAATTTGGGTTCGGGTTAGGTTCGGGTTGAGATTTTTTTGGGTGCCCGATCTCCAACTCGACCCAAACCCACTCGATTCACCCGAATTGACATCCCTACTCGAGCTGTAATGAGATCTTCATCGACATATAAAGAATCACATGAAGTCTCATAGCAGGTCATATCCGATGAACTAGTCATCCTTAACTAGCATCCATATGTTAACTCTCAATGTTATGCCAGTGAGGATCGACCACGGAGGATCGACTGTTTGGATAAATTAAGGAGTATAATATATGCTAGTCTCATAGAATCGATGATATCCAGTCTCATCAATTCATCGACTAGGAAAGATTTCAATACGTACATAATTACACACGATGAGATACTCACTAATTAGGATTCAATCACAATTTCTCTCATGCTATGCATTGTATTGTGTACTTCATTAATTGAGTTTAAAATCAAAGCACATACATAAAGAATGTACACCCAAATAATAATTTTTTTATCAAATAAATAATATAATATTTAAGACGATTGTCTCTGGACACCTTTTAAATATAATAGAAGGAGAATGAATAGTAGTAATGTGCGCGGGAGAAATGTTAACATAAATGATCACATACCTCTATATGTAGGTACAGAGGTTCTTTTATATTACTGTCTATGATACTTCTCTCTTCTTGGGAATTAATTGTTGACGTGATGCGTATCATACGCCAGTAAAGAAGATGTCTTATCGTATCATGTGGTATGATACACATCATACCGCCTCCATGCGCTCCGACAACACTAGTATGACCCCATATGTTCTAGTGACATCAGTCCTACATAGGCCTTTGCTCATTGGGTAGTTGAATTGTGAGGTCCCTGGGCTAGGGGACTTGTCCCATTAAGGGCGTTGAACCAAGAACAGGAGGTGAGGAGCTGGGTGCCGACTGGGGACCAGTCGAGGGATTGAATCTGATGGAGGGGCGTTGAGCCCGGTTGGGGGCGCTGAGTCGGAAGTAGGAGACATGGAATCAGATAGAGACACAGATGTTGTAAGGAGTGTAGGTGTTGGTATCCGACTGCTAGGCGGGGACGCCAGCGGAGAACATGGAGGCGACAACGTTCATAGCTTGTACCCCTCTCTCCTCCTCTTTTCTTTGTTTCGGTGCAGGAAGACCCTAGAAAAGGAACCCACATCAATCACTGATGGAGGGATTTGAGAAGGAGGGTGATGGAGAAGATGAAAAGGCGACGGAGCAGATGAAAACAGCAATGGAGGAGATGAAAACAGTGACGACGAGCAACAGGGAGATGACATCGGCCGCAGATGTTGGGGTTGCTTGTGGTGGCTAGAGGAATCGACCGGAGATGAGAGGGCAGCGTCGAGAGATCAGAGGACAAGGGCGCTGAGGACATAGCGGGCGGCGACATCTTGCTCGCGAGGTCCTCAAAGTGACACCGATGATCGGGCACACCGAGGGAGAGGAAGGACATGGCTGTAACGTGCGGAAAAGGGGTGATCATGTGAGGTGGAGAGGGAGATTGCATGAGAGGGGGAGATGGCTTGAAAGGGAGAGAGGGAGATCGCGTGAGGGCTCCCAGGAATCGGCAGCGGGGCAGCGCAAACAGTCAGGAAGGAGCGAAGGCCGCGTGAGGAAGAGTCGGCTGTGTAGGCAGAGAAGATGAGGAGAGACGATGACATGAGGGAGAGGTGCCCTAAGAATTGGCGTCGGCTCTGCTAGCGGTCGTCGGAGGGAAGTAGGCGGTGATGGGGCTGCTCACGGTCGTCGAAGGAACTGACCAGTGATCACGGAAGGAGATCACCTCCTCTTTTTGGCGGTGCCCCTGTCTCCCCTGCCCTGTTTTCCCTGTCCCCTAAAACTCTTAAGGGCCACAACAAAAAAAAAACAAAAATACCC
>JBBUKS010000100.1:1482013-1500360 GCA_038050645.1 Hedychium gardnerianum
CCAACTCGAGCTACTAGCTCCAGAGTCCCATCACTAGACTCAGTAGGTGAACAAAACTTAGACAACATGATGGAGCCATAATGACTCAGATTTGTAAGCAATGACATCACAACAATAGACAACGTATGCCATGACATCATATTCCACTAACAACACTTAGTAGATTCTCCACCCACTCTACTGATTTCTACTTTAGTCAGTGGGCATCTATTTTTTCAGTGGACATCTCATCATCCACTAAGCTAGAGGACACCTCATCCTAACTTTTCTTCGGAACGAAGCAAAGAACTCTTCTATAAATAGAGTCTCAGTCCCATAGACTAAGAAGCAGAGTGGAAACGAACAAGTGTGTGTGTGCAAGTGTGACTGCTCAATGTGTGATTCAGTATTCTATAAGTAATCTTTTGTAATGTCTTTTCTATTTCCCTACGTAAGCTTGTAATTAGCTATTATCTAAAGTAGTTTGTATGCTTGTAATTTTCTAATTTGTATGTTTTTTTTTGTTAAATTCCTATGACTACTTAATAACATTTTCTAGGCATAAAGAAAGGTTATGTTATTCTCTCTTTTGTCTTTAAAAATTTTCAGATCTTATTCAAGTATAAAGTTTGCAGAAAGATAACTATCTAAGGAAAATGATGGAACTATCTCGTGGTTTAAGCTTGTAAAACTTATGCCAACTAAGTTGGACAGCAAGAGCTACTGAAAGCTCTCTATAAGACCTAACAAGAGTCGAGATAAAACTTGAACAACAAGACTTATGATTCTTGTTGCTTCCTAATAGGTGAGGCTCACTGATGAGAAGCAAATTTTAGAAAAGCATCCTTCCAAAGTGCCTAGGCTCATAGATTACTGTTTACAATTATTATTCACGATCACTGTTCACAATTACTCACGATCACTATTCATGATTATTGTTCGTGACGGTTCACAATTACTGTTCACAAGACTAAAATAACTTCAACACGAAGCATTAAAATTTCTCTTTGCTCTAAAAAAAATAATTTTTTTTTATATACTTGGTGCATACGAGATGCACACGGGGAGGTTGTTGGGGTTGCAAGATTGCAAACAAAGTTCTATATTGAAAATACATAGAAAAAATCATGGACTTATAAGGAAAAAATATCTCCATTGGTATGAGACCTTTTGGATAAAGCCCAAGAGCAAAATCATGAGGGTCTAGGCCCAAAGTGGACAATATCATATTATTGTATAGATATCTAAATTCTTTCGGTCCTAACAATTTGTATCAGAGCCTAAACTGTCAGAAAGTCTAATCGCCGACTGTGCACAAGAGCTATGGTTTAATCGAGCCATGTGAGTAAAATATTGACCTCAAACAAAGGAAATAGGGGCTCCTGTGTCCGGATCAAGAGGATAAGACACCAGGTAAAGAAGTCTTAATTGCGTCTAGGCAAGGAAGTCCTAGTAGGTCGGGTGGACCGAAGGGCATAAAGTCCTGGAGGGTCGAGGATCGGACGAGTGGGGCCCTGTGGTTCTTCGTTTGAGGAGGGATTGTTGGGGTTGTAAGGTTGCAAATAAAGTTCCACATTGAAAACACATAAGAAAGATCATGAGTTTATAAGAGAAAGACATCTCCATTAGTATGAGGCCTTTTGGGTAGAGCCCAAAAGCAAAATCATGAAGGCCTAGGCCCAAAGTGGACAATATTATATCATTATGGATATATCTAAATTCTTTCGATTATAACAAAGATGAAAAAGATAATATATATATATATAGTATGTTGTTATCCTGTGCACCTTGCAGTGTGTAATTGTGCACACCACAACATGCGTAGGATTTTTTTATTTTTTTTAACTCTGGGATTTGTCGTTTAAGATTTTACTTTTAAAATTTAGGTATTGAGTTATAGTGCTCAAGCTAAAAAAAATTTAAATCGAAAAAAATTTTTAGGTGCATATAGAGATGCACACGAGAGGTGAATTGAACATCTTATGTCGTTTACTCTGAGTATATCTATTTTTTTTCATTTTTTTTTAATTTGAATATTATAATATAAATTTTAAAAATAAAATCTTAAATAATTTAACCCAGCTAAAAAAAACTTAATTTTATTATATATATATATATATATTATGATTTCAACCAAAGAATATTATTCATCAAAATTCAAGAATGAAAAAATATTATTCAACGTTCTCTTAATTATGGTCCTTCATTTCCATTTTATTTTATTTTTTCCTTAAAAATTTCTTATTTCAGTCCCTGAAAATAGGCCCGATAGTGAAAGGAACAAACCCGAAACCATCATTTCGGGTTTGGTAGAAAACCATTTAACAGATCCGATTTGCCTGCTTCCATTATGCATCCACTTCGAGTTAGGTCCTTTCCACTACGCCATACGCCGCTTCGATGGCTGCCGCCGGCACCGCCACCACTTCGTCTTCCTACCTGACTTCGCCGTCGTCTTTGCCGATTTACTCTTTCGGGGTTCCCTGGCCTGAACTCAACGAAGGTCTGCTGTACACTGACGTCGTCCGATCCAGCGGCAGTGGTCTCAGTTCGGTTTCCTTTTTTTTTCCTCTCCTTCTGTTTCGTCGAAATTGGATCTTTTGATTGGTTTTCAGATTCTTCAGCTCACTCTGATTTAAACAGCTGCGACTCTGATTGACTTCTACTCCTCCAAGTACAAAAACTCCGCACCATTGCAAGGGTTGGTCGGCCTCCAAATCCTACGGAAGTTGTTCTATATGTTTTGTTGTTTTGGAATAATGTCTTATCTATTCTATTGGTTCCTTGGCCAGCTGGCTTCAGAGGATTCAGAATGGTCAGGTTTGATGACTTTCTGAGTTTTGATACAATCTCTCCATATTCTGTTTCTTTTGCACCGGAAAGACTTTTTTTTTTTGGTATCCTGAACATATTTTTTCCCCCCAGATAACGGTTAATGGGGAGGTAGTAACAGATCCCATGTACATGCTTAGGTAATTATTCTTTTTTTAGTTCTTATCAAGCTTTGTGCATGCTTGTCCATAAAGCTAGTGTAGGTAATTCTATTTCGTATTTTTATAATAAAATAAATAGATAAAAACATTTCCTTTTGTTCTTCCATGCTTGGTGGAACAACCTTTTTACTAATTATCTGTATGCCAAAATCAGATGTGCAATTGGTTGCATGTCAGTAGGTGCTAATGTGATGTAGCACACATGTCATTAGGCCTTGCCTAGGGGCAATCTACATGTTAGTTGATATTGCCTACAACAGCGTAGCCTGATACGTAGTAAATTTAGTAGTGTTGGAGCAGAATATAGTACAGTATAAAATCTTTATTGGGTTACTACAATTACTCTCACAAATTTAGCATAACCATATTGACATCCCTACCTAAAATTGGAGGCAATAGCAATGAGTTAGAAGGTGTTGTGTAGACATCCGGCAAACATAAATGTAATGATTTAACTACCAATAAAAGTACAAGGACACTGTGACAATGTATCCTACTTGTCACAAGTCACAACAAATGTAACAAAAATTCTTTTAATGTGCAATAACAACACCAATAGTTGATGTATCTTGTAAAAAGGACAACATCACACTACAACTAATGCAACAATCAACTACCAACTGGTATGACAATATGCAATGATGACTAACAAGTGTAACACAAAACTAATAATATATCAACCTGCATGTCAACTTGTAGCTCATGAGTATGATCAAACAATTTCTCTGCATTCATACCCCAGTTCAAGTGGTACTGTATGCCTGCTTAAACATACATACAACTACCTCATGAGTCATGATTCAATAGTTTGATATTGTTGCATTCGACACTTTGTACTCGTTTGCTATCTCATAGCATGGTAGCTCAATGTGAAGCAACAGCCTATAGTAAGTCAAATAAACCATAAGCAATCAACCACACAATTCACATCGAAGAATAAATTCACATCGAAGAATCAACCAAACAACCTAATAGGTCCACAAAATCCATTACTTAAACAATAAATCCAGCTAGAATGTAGTGAAACAAATACTAAAACTTTGATCAAACACGATCAATGGTGACACAATGGTAGAACCTAAATCTGGCAGCAAAACCTTGCAATCATAAATATAGTACAATTTCAACCAAGTTTGAGCCCAAACAAGTTCAATCAAACCCTAAATTTGATTTAACCCAATGTAAAGCCTACTTGAACTCAATTGACTCTAATTCAATGCACTGTATCCAATTTAAATTTACTCTAGTGCCAAATTTCAAATAGAAACAATTAAATGTGTTATGGGTTAAATAAATATTTGGACATAACAAGCATGTATTTTTGTAACTTGCCATGGATTTTTTTACACATAATTCTCTATCCGCTAGAGTCAGATTTCACTAGTTTTGATACTCTAGCTGTTGATGCCATTTTTTGTTTTAACATTTTGTTATTTTGTTTAGAGATGGTCTCCAAGTTGTTTACCATCGTCTTCCTTGGAATGAGCCTTCCACACCTTACTTGCTCGAAGTTCTTTATGAAGATAATGACATGGTATGCCTCTATGCAGGCTAAATTTCATATCTGGTATAGGTTCCTGAATTTTATTGCAACACATCAATGTAGCTTTTTGATAAGTTTTAAGAGTTAGAGATGACAAATCCTCTCTTGTAGTTTCAAGCTTATTGAATCCTGAATCATTCAGGAATATTGTTCGACTATGATATGACTGCAAAATTAAGGAGAGAAATTGAAAAAAGTGTATAATTTTGTAACAAGCAATGCATGTACATTTTCCCTACTCCATCTTTCTTCCTTTTGCATTACTGTAGTATTAAAATAGAACAGAATTACTTATTATACAAAACTGAATTTCTTATATTCTTTATTTTTAGTTAATGATTTTCACATACCATGATCAAGGTTTAAAAAAAACAGTACATTCGACAGCATAGGCATCCGCCTATACTTAATAAGTTACGATTTATCATATAATATCTATAAAATATACATATTAGTTAATACATGCTTGATTAGGATTCTCATTCTCTTCACACCTCTGCTCAGTGGCATTGTTGATTTTTGACCCTCATTGCTAATCACCTCCACTATCAATATTCAAGGTGCAACTGAACTCCATCATTCACCATGTTGAGAGACTCATGCAAAGCCTCCATGTGCTTTGGCCATTTGTTGCAAACTCACCTAGCTCTGCCACGGAACTCTATCTTTACTCTATTCTCTCTTCAAGCCTACTATGGGGTTGGTATCTTTTGATACATGCTAAGACAGAGGGTTGGTAGCTATTGATATAAATGAATCAAGTAAATTCTCCATGCCAATTGTCACAGAAAGTGATTTAAAACCATGATTTAAACATTGTTTTGCAAGTATTCAGTTATATCCATGTGCTTATATTATATTTACACATTGTTGATTGATGTATTTTGTTGAAAAATAAATATTTTCAAGTGTATGATTACATGAATCATTTTCCAATGGGATTATGGATTGGATAGGTTGATTAGCACACATTGTTGTATATACACTTTAAGAATTTTTCTCAGTATAAATAATTTCTAATGTAGATTGCATGTACTCCACATATCACATATGCTTCTTGAAACCTTCACCATAACAAGTGCAAGGAAAATTAACAAGATCTTGGCATTATTCAAGTTAACTAAGTTGCTTCTTTTTCATGGATTCAACTAGAATTTGACAAGATGACTAAAACTTTCTTTAGTTAGATTATGCAGAGTATGAGATCAATCACTTGGTTACTTTGCTTTTATTTCTTGTCTCATATGTATATATTTCCTTCATTTCTCTTTTTCTAGTCCTGCCATGTGTGCATTATATAAGTTGATAGGACATTTGGAAAATCTTTTAAAAAATGGCTAGATAGTCAGTAACATATCTATTACAATGTTATAAGTACCCTAAACTAATGGCATAGGGGCTTCATTGATAGATTGTGAGCATGGACGTGTGGGGGTAAAATGATAGTTTGTTCTAAGTCATCATATATGCATTCGAGTTATTGATTTCAAGTGTAGCTTCAGGCTTTCAAGTGTGAATACTTGAGACTGCTCTCGTGGTTTTGTATCCAGCAGTTGCATACTTAGGCTTTTGCCTCTTTTAAATTTTAGCTGTTGAAGGTTTTTTATTCAACTAATCTAACTGCGACAAATGATCATGTGAACTTATTGAAGAATCCTCAAGTGTATAGTCAAGGGAACTAGGAGACCCATCACCCATCAGATAGCAAATTTTGCTTGTTGGCCTCCTGACTTGAATACTCCATCCCTGGTGTTATACTTGTAGGTCTATTGGTAATCAATTGCCTTCTTTGATTGAATACTAACTAGCAGTCTTACTGTCATAATTGCTTATAATTTAAACATAGTGGATTGTATGGTTCTCCTGTAATATTGTTTCTCCTAAGAGCAGGACCTTCAGTTAGGTTCCTGTTTTTTTATTGTCGATGCAACTATATAACAGGAAATTGCATGATGCAAAAAGGTGTATTTACTTCCTTCCCTTTGGTGCTTAGGTTGCTCTAAATAAACCTTCAGGTTTGCAAGTTCTACCTGGAGGCCTTTTTCAGCAGAGAACTGTTCTAATGCAGCTCCAATGGAAAGAATGGAATTTTCTCGCATGTAACAGTTCTAAATGTTCAAAGTCACAAGAAACTCATCCTGTTCCCGTACATCGCTTGGGGAGGGGCACATCAGGTTTAATTTAGTTTGTCCATGTATAGTGTTATACAGAATCTACAGATTGTATGTAATAGCCTACATTTGATTAGTAATTTGACTATTCTAAGAATAATAACTACTTTCCAAGTTATGACTACTGTTGTTACTTGTCAGTGTGGCAAGTTGAGAAGTATTTAATCACTTTTTTGGTAATTGATTCTATACATCAGGTATATTGCTTTGTGCTAAGACAAAACTGGCTAAGAGTCGTCTTGCGGCTTATTTTGCTAGTGGTGCCATATTTGCTGGGGATGACAGGTTAGGCAGATTTTTTTATTGGATATCTTTGTTTATTTGAGTGTTTTTAGCACATCAAGAACTAATGTACTTGTAGGGGTGAAATGGAGCTTGGTAAACCACGAAACATCTCAAAATACTACCGAGCATTAGTTGGTGGTATAAGTAAAAAAGATGAGGTGAATTTGTTCAACTAACATAATTTTTTCTTGTATACTCCTATATTGATTGAAATCTTAAATGAACAATTAATGCCAAAGAATGTAAAGAAATGTTTTATATTGTTCATGCTTTATTTTGTTAATATGTTTGAGAGTTTGTGTAAGAAAAACTCTGTATGCTTATGGTTAGTATGTGTTGCTTTTGTACAAAACAATTTAGGTAAAACCATTTTTTGCCAGTTCATTTTTCTCTCTGAGTTATTATCCTGCATTGTCTGTGTGAGCGAGAGGTCTAGGTTGCATAATAAGGAAAGTCATTCAAATTTAGTATCTTGTCAGAGTTGGGTTGCATTTGTTTATATATATATATGTCCTTCAATGTGTAAATATTACTTTTATTGTTATATTCCATAAAGACATCTTTTATATAAATTTAATTCAAATTGGAGTTAGCTATACTTCTTGAATTTTTTTGGAGATAAATATTGTCAACATGTGGGTAACATGTTTTATATATCACAGAGTTGCAATAGTGTTGTTGGTTAGGAGATAAATATTGTCAACATTTCCAGGAATTCTGTGTTACTGTGAGTTCTTTTGCATTTTTGGGAACTTTTCTCTGTTTTCATTTCTCTAGCAGAAACAAGGATATGGTCTTTTTGACATGGAATAGAGGAGTTATTTGTTCTTCTATGTGTTCTTAGTCATTCAAATGAAACTTATTGAGAGAAGTCTATCGTCAAGATTCTGGTTGTAAAGTACATGCAAGTTTTCTCTTTAACATTAGCCAATATTTCCTTTGCAGTTGGTAATCAGGCAGCCCATTGGTTCAATCAATTATCCAGGAGTAGCGAAGGGGCTTTATGTAGCTTCTTCATCAGGTCATTTTCTTTCTGATCCAGACTATCAGTTTTATTTTTTTTCAGAAGTATTTGTTTTATTTTTCATCTTGAAATGTAGAATTGTGTTAGCAACAATAAAACAAGATAAAATTTATTTAAGTATAGATAATGATATAGTAGGGGATAGAGCTCAATGGCGTAAAAGGATCTATATAGCGGACTCCACCTAGTGGGATAAGGTTTGGTCGTTGTTGTTGTAAATGTAAAATTGTACACAGGGAAGCCAGCACTGAGCAGAATGCAAGTTCTTGAAAGAGATGATCAGAGAAACCAAACATTGGTGCAGGTATATTATTGAACATATGCTCAGGATCTACTTACTATATTTTCCTATGTTCTTATCCTCATCAAAGCCAATCTTCATTATTAAAACTGCATGTGGAGAACTGAATTAGTGAAGCCTCTTTATCTTTTTTTTGCTTCAGAGCGTATCCTTGTTGACTTTTTGCATGTGGGTTTATGCTCAACTTTTTCAATGCATATCAGCAACCGAAAATCATTAGTCTCTGTTTACTTTTCATAACTAATACTTTTGCTTGCACAGTAGAAAACAGGAAATTCTGAGGAAGGGGCTGAATAGTAGCAGATATAGTAAATTATGTTCCTTTACTAGTGAATGAACTACAATAATATTTCGTTTTTATGCAAGCATTAGCATACTTTCATTTGCCTCACTCATTGCTATAGAGGTCATTCTTGCTATTTCACTTCTCTCATATCTTATCCTTTTGATTTTTGATATTTAACTCTAATTCTTTTGCTGCATTCATCATATATTTGAACTATATTTTTTGTAGAGGAACCATTCTGTTCCATATGTGCAATGCCAAATGCTTATCATTTACAAGATACTGTGGATTGGATCATCCTTTTTTTTAGATAGTTTAGCCTGGCATGTGTTAGCTACAATTGTCTTATGATTTCTTAATATGTCCTTATCGGAATATTGAAAGGTTGAGATCCATTCTGGTCGGCCACATCAAATTCGCATCCATCTTGCATTTGTTGGCCATCCACTTGTAGGTGCGTTACATTTGAACTTCTTTTTGTTTGTACTGGAGTTTCAGTTGTATGTTTCTTATTTCCTTGCCCAATATAAATAAGCTGTAATTAACTTTTTAACTGCCTGCTATAATTTTGTTGATTGTTGAAATACACATTTCAAAAATTTCAGTTTTTAGGCTCTACCGTGCAGGGGCATTCCTTTGTCATCGACATGGGGGTATTGCATTTGCTATCCTTCTTCCTTGGATCTTTAGTACATGTAAGGTTGTTGCTAACGTTCCTCAAAAGTAAAATTCTGCCTAGTGATCCTGGCAAATTGAGGAATATGGGATGCTGAGTTTCTCATAAACATTATCAACTGCACATTGTTAAAGAAAAAAGAATGCCAACTGGAATCTGCATTCTGCAATGCATGAGATAATGGGTAATGTTGTAGTTAGTTAAATCTGTAATAGCTTAAATTCTGAAATAAACAATTGAAGAAAACCACCAACTGATCACTCGCAGAGTAGTTAGAAGGAACATTTGTAAGAGTACAATTATGTCTCATGTGAGTACATCTGTTGGTATGGCAACAATAAATGCAAGTGCAGAAAAAAAATGCCGACAGAGTTAATTAAGTTTTCTTATTTGGGTGGATTGTTATACACAGTATTAGAGCAAACATAGTCCTAGGCTTATTCAAATTTTTGGACAACTAACATTGACAGTGGAGCCACCATGGGCTTCACATGTTATGGACTAAGGATAATGCTAAGATAGTTAGACATTGGACCTTGATTAGCACATCAAATTTGTGGGCGAGATGACACCTCAGCTCAGTCCGCATGGAAAATTGTGAATTAATTAAGGGAATATATAGTCTTGAAGGATGAACTAGCGTTAACTTGGATATAAGCACTTTGGGATTAGCCTTTTAAGTTAATGGGTCAAATTTTCCATCTGGATGGGTGGTTATAAGTGTTTTGTGCAGCATTGTTGGACTTCCAGAATCTGCTTCTATATTTGTAGACTGTCATCAAGACACGGGTTAATTGGCATAGGCTAACACATGTGGTATGGGCATTTTCTATTCTTATAGTTGAGTTGTTATTCCTAACCATGATTTCCTAATTGTGGAATCAGTATTGAACATTTCTCATTATGTTGCTTGCCATTTAGTGAAAATGACGAATAGTTTCATATTGTATTTCTAGGTGTGAGTAGCCTTTTATTTTTCTATATTTTTTATCTGTGTTGATGCTTTTGTGGCAAATGCGCACGTGTGCACACACACAAAAAGAAAAAAAATCTCTTGCTCGAAAATTCCCAAACAATAACCCGTTTATAAAATTCCTTATCAATGCCCATATGAGAGAAGTTTAATTTATCTAATTTTATTATGACCTCAATAGTGAGTTCTGTATTTGTTTTGGGTATTTCAAGCAAGAGGATCGTTTTTTGAGCACTTTGTCAAGGTTCATGCTGTCTAAGAGCCTTTACTGAACGATTTATATTTTAATCGCAATGGTATGAATTTGACATGCTCTTTTGTCACAACTAAGCAGGTGATCCTCTTTATGACATCGGTGGGCAACCTAAAGCTTTTGAGTCAGAGTCTACTAGTGATTGTTTTGCGAATGATGGGTATGCCAGTCTTGTTTTTTATAGTGTTTGTGATAAACTGTGAGGTTTTAAGATAATTTAATGATTTATTGATTTCTATTTTACCATTTTATAATATTTGCTTTCTATTTTGATTTTATCGTTTTTATTCCCTCTCAGAGGTTATCAGAAGCCAATGCAAGCTGTACCTGGAGATTGTGGTTATTACTTGCATGCACATAAGCTCTTCCTTAATCATCCAATTACAAATATGGTAATTGTTTAACATTTTTACGGTATTAGTAAGCTTAGAAATGCCTAGATTCACAACCGAGCGAACAAGTCATTTTTGTTCGTTTAAGTGCTCTGCTATTGATACCATACATCCTGGTAAGCTTGACAATTCGACTTTATTATCGGTTTAATTTATTTGATTTTCCTTGTAGAGAGTAGAAATTGTTGCTCCACTGCCTGCCATCCTCCAGACAGAAGGAGAGCGACATCGAAACATATAATCATCGCAAGTGATGCAGCCAGTAAAATTTGTCTCACCCATCGCTCTCATTTGTTGGAAATTTTGGATAGGTATATTATTTGCAGCCTTGATGATAAGTTTTGGTCATTACATCAAATGTCAATCATTGCTGGAGGATGATTATCGATTTTCTTTTATGTATATTTATTTATGAGAATTATTATGCTTCATACAAGGTTGGGCATTTGTTCTCCAATTAGCCTTTGTTTTATTTTGGAAGGTTGGTATACCTTCTTTGATATTACTCATAATGTGAAAACTAATGCGAAACAACTCATGGTTTAGACCTTAAACCACTACTAAGTCGCTAAACATATCCAGCGTGCAAGAGAGACTTTTTTTTTTTTTTTTGGCTAAAATGTTCAAGTCATTTTTTTAAAAAAATAATAATAATTAATGCAATTTAAATAAGAAAAATAAATACGAATGCTGATCTTTACTAACCTATTATTTAACCACATGGATGATGGATGTTCGTCTGATCATAAAGCTTCAAAAAACACAACTAAATTATGGGCGGTTTGACTAGGGCAATTATTAATCTGGTTTTATTCGATGCCAAAAGTGCAGGTCATATTAATTTATTATTTGACTAGGAGGAAAGTAAGCTAGATAAGTACTAATCTTAATTAGTCAAGGAGATATAAAATTTTCATGTTCATCTTAATTTAGCCTCTATTTTGTTTTATTCTTTTCCGTGTGATTTCAAAATCTAATTCAACTAACCTCAAATAATTGAGTTTGCCAGCCAGTTTAGTCGGTAAGGATCGTTAAAATTATTGTCAAGCTCTTGGCTTTTGTAAAAGACATCATCTTTTTATATTGATATTAGATATTCAATTTATATCGATCTCACAAAAAAATTTCATCGATCATTAAAATAAATCTGAAAGCACTCACAACGAACGATTCATTAGCCTAACGTTTTTAGGTCAATCGTCCGTTAAAAAAAATTGATCTGTTCATTCATCGAAATTAGAATTCAATTCTTAAATAACTGAAAAATTAAAAAAAAACACTCTACCACAACATCATTACCTAGGGCTAGAAAACACTAATGTTGATTACATTTAGATATCTCAATTTGATCAATGAAGCTGTTTATGTCTTAATTATTCTTGTGACAGAAAGTAAGTCTGATCTCAGTCTAGTCTTGTGCTGAAACACTAGCCGCCCTTGTTTAGTCTAAAGTTAATTCATGGCAAGATAAGGCCACTACACCCACTAAATCTGAAGGCCACCCAGCTTTTGGAGTGGTGCACTAGTGGCTTATCAGAACCACTGTGCATTATCTTCAAAAAAAAAATGTTAAGAAAAATCTGAACAAAATTTATTGATCAACCAATACTTCTTTATGTATATCGAACAAAAGATTACATAGAGCAAGTTCTTAACATCAACTACATTCTGTTCCTTGTCATCAACAAAAAGGTTAAAACTTCAAACAAAAAAGATCATATTAAAAGTCCTACATCGAGCTTAAGATTACAAAAGCATATCGGATATGGACAAGGCAAGAACAGAGGCAATCAGTTAAGCCATCAGAGATAAGTAGACATGCTAATTACTTTGCCTCCAAGTTAAAAATTATGCATGAAATTATCATCATCCATTTTTATGTTCATCTTGAACTCGTCGTCTTCCTCCTCACAAAACGACTCAGAGGCAGCAATCTCATCCCATATCTGGTCCATGCTGTAGACTTTCACACCCTCACTCACTCTGAATGCTGCAGCAGCGGAGGTATCTTCTTCTGCCATGCTTTCTAACTCATGCTTTGGTACGTTAGCAGGGGAAGACGATGAGGATGATGAGCTGGATGGTGAGCTGAAGAGATTCAACTTTTGTGCCTTCTTGCGCATGTGAGTCCTCCAGTAGTTCTTGATCTCGTTGTCGGTACGACCAGGAAGGGAACGTGCAATCTGAGACCACCTGTAGTTTCAGCATGCATATTACATCGAGTAATATTTTGCATAAAACGAATCAAAACTATGCATGTACTTGGTGAAGCGAGGAACTAATTGTGCACCTCAACATCCCCAAGTCTCTATAAGATTGATATATTTCAGATTTTTCAAGCCTAAATTTCTCTTTATCCTCCAAATTTCAGCTAAGAAACTATAATCAACAACGGAGAGAAAGGATATAAATACAAGCCATTTCTAGTCTGTAGCTATATAAACCATGGAGAAAAAAAAAGAAAAACTATACCTTTGATTTTCGATGTTATATGATGAGAAGAAAACCAAAAACTTTTTTTTCTCAGCGAACACCTTACCATATGTAGAGCAATTTAGTTAAATGATTAGACGAACATAAAGGCCAATAGGTCACCTGAGTGTCAAAAATTATCCCCATTTATAGAATTTATATTTTTTAGAACAAATAAACACACTAAACTATGAATACAATAAAATATCAAGAATTTGACTTTGATTCTCGTTGTGAAGGAAAAAGAAACGAAACAATATTTTGTTACTCACAATGTTTCAGTAGATTAAGTTAATATAATCAATCAACCAAGAGAGAGAGTTAAAAATCCAACCTTTTGCCTATAACTTAAAAGTTTCAAAAGTTTCTACTATTTCAGGCACAGAAAATAATCACTAAACTACTGATTGGCAGTGGATCTAATGTCACTTTTAATTTCATAAAGTTACTTTCCCAAATCAAATTGCTAAACATTAAGCACAGCAATACCATAGGATCACAGGGTATGTTTGACCACAAAGAGGACGATCAAATCATTGCAAAATTAATACGAGTTGTTAATTCCATTTTAGTGTATTTTTTTTCCCCCAAAATTCAGGCTACATGGCATTAAGCACAACATCAGCTCAGCAGCCAAGGAAGGGGGGAAAAAATTCAATCTTTTTGAACACATGTAAAATTCAAACCTGTTGCCCCATTTGGCATGGAGTTGGATCACAAGCTCCTCCTCCTCAGGAGCGAATCGGCCATGTTTGAGTCCGGGATGAAGGTAATTGACCCAACGCAGCCTGCAGCTCTTCCCCGACCTGCCGAGCCCTACCACAACACACATACATCCGCACGACCAAGCAAATTAACTAAAACAAAAAAAACATTTGCATCGATCGAGGATCGCTTCCTAAAACCCTAATTTAATGGTCGGTTGCCTTCATCGATCCCCCACCACCGCTCAAACCTGATACCTGGGCTAAGTAATCCCATCGGCGTTCGCCGAACAAGCGCACGAACCACCCCAGTCGCGCGTCCTCCTCCTCCGTCCACGGGCCCTTCTTCGTCGCCGCCGCAGCCATCCGTTCCGCCCACAGAGCTGTTCCGGGGTCAAACTTGTATGGGGCATTCCGTCGAACAAATTATAGGCGGGACTAAGGTAGGAGGAAGGCGACGTCACTTGCGACCTCCGTGGTCCCATTCAAGTATTTGGTGTATGCTGATAATTATTATACCAAAAATAAATTTTATTTATATATTTTATCATTAAAATTTGTTTAATATTGCCTACTTTTATGTCTCTCGGTATTATTAGCTTATTGTCGTCATTGTAAATATAAATCTTATTTTTAATTGATATTTATTTACTTCTATTTTTTTAAAAAAAAGGTAGGCAATAGAATAAGGGCAAAAATCAAAGAGTGTTCTTATGTTTTTTTTTTTTGAAATCATCACACACGAGCATTTCTCTTTTATTTTTTATTTTTTATTTTTATCAAAAAAAACATTTCACACAACTATCAATTTTGATTTTTTGACATGCTAATTTTAAATTTAAATCCTGATTTGATAGAGTGAAATTAACAATATTCATATTATAACAATTTTAACTCGTAATTATTATAATTTATATTATAATGATTATGAAATCATAATTATTACAATACAAACTTGATATATTTGTCTAATATTTACGTTGTAACAATTACGATTTCATAATTACTATAACATAAATCTATTTATTTAATAATATTTACATTATAAAAACAACGAAATTGTAATATAATTTTTTTAAAAAAAAAATGTGAACCCTCTTTTGATATTTGCCTTAGAATCAAAGCTCAATGAGTAGAGTGGCACGCTTTAGGAGTCCTTTGAATTATGGCACGTTTGAAATATAAGAAGTAGTCCACAACAAAAAAGAGCATCAATTTCTGCTAAACAGTTGAAAGAGTTCCAACAAAGTCTTAGGAAAGCAATGAAATCCAATGACAAGAGCCAAAAGGAACAGTTGCATTATATTTAGAAACGTTGACAAACCTTATTAAACAGCATGAATTGATACAATTCCATCAATACTTATGAAACAACTTGTGGATCAGTCTCATATATAGTAAACAATATCTCCGGTGTCGCTAACATAATGATCTTGTTTCAAACTCCTTAGTAGGATCCCAAATAGGTGAAATGGCAAATGACCAGATTTTGCTGGTTCCTTGTAGTATTTTCCGAGCACTGGTTTTGCTGCCTCAGTCTGATGCAAGATAAATATGTTCTGAGCAATTCTTGTTAAATATATACAGGCACAGATGTCTAAGGATAAAACTGATAGTACTCACAGCTTCTATTAAATGGTAGTGAGGTATCTGTGAGAAGAGGTGATGAATCACATGAGTCCCAATATCATGGTGGATATTCAGATGGGTGAGTTTGAATGAAGCACACCAAGTTTCTAGCAAAATTCATTATCCAGCTTCCTTAGGAAAATTATGCTTTGTGGACAAATATGAAAAATCGAGATGGAAAGGATGATGAGCCTCAACATGTAACTTTGGATCACCAACATCATGGTTTGATCACAATTAACTATGCTATAGAATCCTAGATTAATTATGATGCTGTTCTGAGTTCAGCCATACAAAACTCTGCTGAAAGCTTCATTCCTGATGTTTAACAAAGCAAACACTAATGGCTTGGAAATAACAAAGATGCTACCGGATTATGCAAAACAATAGAAGGTTATCTGGATACTTGCAATGACTTCTTACCTTTCCACTATGATGATGCAAGTATGTCGCAAGATCAAGCCACATGACAAAAATCTGTTGTTTAGAACCAAAATAGTTTAAGCATCATCCAATTGCCACATGAAAAGCAAGATGGAAAGAAGAAGAAAAACCAACCCAATATGGAACACCATAAAGCTTAAGCATCTGAATAGGACCCATCAAAAAGGTTAAACCTGCAAGGATCACCAACATTGCTGTCCAACAGCCAGTTGATGTAATAACATGTTTCCTCTCGCTAGGAACAAATAAATCGCTACTAGGGTGGAAATGTCAACTGCAAGGTAGAAGGGGAAAAGCAAACAAAGGGAATGGCAATGTGAATCGAAGCTTCTTGGTTAAAGGATCCAAATTCCTATAAAATTCTTAGGCAACTGCAATTAGAACAAGATGAATTAGCTTCACTAATACAGTGGTTTTCAAGGTGGATAAGGTAAAAGAAAAAAAACAATGGTGCCATGATTCACCATTGTCAACATGCCCATGATTCTGGTGATGAGTCCAGTGGCTAATTATCCTGCACAGCTCAAAGCAATCAGAATAATTGCCATTAGCTATTATGTAAACATAAATTAACTTATTAAGATTTAGACGTTAGAATCCTTATATTTGGAGAAAAATGTATTGATAATTTAGTATAATTTCTAAAATCTAAATTTAGAATACTGCTGTGAATTTCTAAAATTTATAATTTAGTATAATTTTGACATAGCTCATTAGTGTTGTTGTTGTTGAGTAATATGGTACATCAAAATCTAACAATGAGTTTGTATTAAAATTATATTAAATTGCTTAAATTATATAAATCAACATTATATTATTTAAGTTGTGAAATTAAAGTTTGAAGGTATAATAAGATTCAAGGGACTTCGACTAGTATATTGGTCTCGATTTAGACACAAGATTTTCAAATTTTGTATTCATCAAGTTGAAAGAATTTTAAAAACATATTAATATTGTTATTTAATAGATATAATAATCTAAGTCTAATGATGAGTTAGTTAAAACTGATGAATTATGAATGATTTTTTTTAGATAATCAAATATTTAACTATTTGAATTGATTAATCATAGAGATAATCAATCTAATTTTATATAAATTTTTTATCAATCATTAGAATAAATCGAAAAGTGCTCACAAAGATTCATCTAAACGGATAGTAATTTTAGATTTGTCGTTTCACTAGAATTTTTCTTTTATAATACGTTAAGATTCAAATATTAAATACTTGATTAATTATTTAGAAGATTTAATCACTGTATCATTATCTTGGAGCTAATTATCAACATCGATGATCTTAAACTTATCAAATTTATTCAATCAAGGCTATTATATTTTCAAGATTCTTATGAGTCTAGTTTTTCTATCTTAATTTCACTTCATATTTAGCACATCGTAAGGTTTTAATTTTTTTTATTTTTAAAAAAAAGAGAAAACAGTGTTTTAAAATCCACTACAACGAGACTTATTTTTTAAGATTTTAAATATGCTTTAGTGACTATAAGTGTCTATGTAATGAGAAAAATATTTTAGAAAAGAGATATTTGGTTTGATAAATAAGAAAATGTGATATTTGGTTTGAATATTAATAAAAATTAGATATGTATTAATAAAAATTAGTAAAATATCATTTTATCAAATGTCCACAATCATATTTAGAGTTGTACATACATGTTCTATGAAAAAACATGATGGTCTAGAAAAAGTTTAAAAATGAGTGATTGTGCATGATGTTGCAATCATAGAATATATATTTTTTTAACAAATAATTCTAAAAAAAAATGATTTTATATGTAATCATAGAAAGTAGAGTGTAGCCTCCGGAATAATAATATAATAATTAGATTTTTTAATGAATAATCAAGAGATTTAAAGTTTGAATCTCAGCTACGATATACTATAAAGAATTTTTCTTCCAATAAAAAATTGATCTAAGAATGTTGATTATTTGAATGAATTTCTATTAACATTTCTCGATTTATTCCAGTAGTCGGTGAGAAATTTTCGTAAAATCAATTTGATCATTCAAATTTAATATTATTTAACCTGATTAATCATCATAGAGAGTACAGTGTGATCTTTAAATATCGTATATCGTATAAATTTTGAATGAACTCTTAAGACTATTTTGAGAACACCTATATATGGTTCGTTCATATTGGGCTAGTTTGAGGCTTTTAGAGCATTGTCGATTAAGCAAAATGTCTATTATTGATTAGATTTT
>JBBUKS010000100.1:1500460-1511063 GCA_038050645.1 Hedychium gardnerianum
GTTCGTTCATATTGGGCTAGTTTGAGGCTTTTAGAGCATTGTCGATTAAGCAAAATGTCTATTATTGATTAGATTTTGTTTGTGCAAATTAGTACATAAAGAATAAAAAAATCTAAATGATAATTAGATTGGGTCCGATTAGCATTGTGTGTCAAAATTGAAAGTGGTGATCCCGAGACCGACTTCATTCTTATCTCCATCTCTCGTGCTCTCCTCTCCCTGTAGTCAATCTATTAGTTAATTTGGATTGTGACAATGTGACATAATTTACAACCGACAAAGTCACGACCCTACATCACTATTAAACAAAATGATTGAGCAAACTTTTAGAGTACAATACAATGATAAAATAATTAAAAAATCAGATATAAAATAATATTTTAAAAATTAATTTTTGAATGTTCATTAGTTGCGGATCCGAGCGTGAAAGAATCTTTTCATATATATATATATTCGCAACTTCAATCATTATAATTTAATATAAATCAATCTTTAAGCCACTTATTTAGTGAGACTAAACTCTCATACGCATGGGAGATCATTTTCATCCACCTCTCATATCTCCATCACAAAGAGACTTCAATGAATGCAACACACTAGCAGCCACAAAACTTAACAGTCCCCACGCCAGGCCACAAGTACTGCGCGTACATTAGGTTACAAAAGCAGTGCAAGACAACAAAAAAGAAGATATGCATGATTGTCAAAAAGAATTAGTTTAATCTAAAAATATTAAATTAATAAATCACTTATTTATTATGATTGTATTTTAATTTATTTTGATGATCGATAAAAATAATATAAATTAGATATCGATATTATTTTTTTAAAAAAAATAGAATTAGCAGAAATTTCAAGTGTCAATTATGCTTGTGCAAAATGATTACGGACTAGAAAAGAATGCTTTACTGGAGCATTTGAAGTAGTCACAGAAAGGCCAAATATTTTAAATTATTATTAATATTTTAAATTCAAAATTTGTCGTTATCCAAACCTGATGGGTTGTAAATTCACAATTGAAGATAGCATTAATTATGTCGCATTAGTATGACTTTGAAAGCTCGGGACCAGATGTATCACCCAACACTGTAGTAGATCGGTCAATGAAATAATTGATTTAAATTTCATATTATCTAAATCGCATATATAATTTTAAAAATATCTAAATTACGTATTTGATATTTATTTTATCATTCGCATTTATCCCAATCAATTAATATAATTCATCAATATAATAAAGTGTCGAATCAATTACTATTGTAACAATTGATTTAAAAATTTAATCTATGTTTAAAAAAATATTATTCTTAATATAATATATTAAATTAATATTTGAGAGGATAGATATAATTAAGAGAAATAGATGAATATATAAAATTTAATTTCATGTCATTCTGAGCTATTTAGATTTATCAATCGATTTTGATTTATTTTGATCAAAATTGATTAAAATCGACGGATTGATTTAAAGAGCTCGGAATAATATAAAATTTAATTATATGTGTTTATCTAGTTCTCCTGATTATATTAAAGTCTTCGAACATAAATTTGATTCAATATATTGAGAACAATATTTTTTAATACAAATCATATTTTTCAAATATATTCGCATTCTAAAAATCATTACTCTCAATATAATGGGACAAATTAATATTTGAGGTAAAACTAATTGATGGATCTAGAGAGCTCAGAATGATGTGAAATCATGTTCTATATATTTATCTAGTTTTTTTAATTATATTCATACATTCAAATATCAATTTGACTCACTATATTGAAAATAATAATTTTTTGAACACAAATTAATTTTTTTAATTGATTGTTATAGTATAACAATCGATTCGGGATCGTATTGTGCTGACGAATAATATCCCGAATCGATTCTTATATTATTAGTAATCGATTGAGATAAATATGGAGAAACAAAATTGATATCGGGTATGCTATTTAGGCATTTAAAATTATTTATGTGATATGAGTAATATGAAACTTAAATTATCGTAATTCGATCATTTCCTCAATAATTGATTTAGAGTAGAAGTTTTTTTTTGAAAACAAAAATCATTCACTCAATTGCTGTATGCCGAATAAAATAGCACCATAATGCTCTCGATCGATTATCCTCAATTCAATTGCACATGGTTGAATAATATATGTATAACATTATTGAAATCATGTCTCAATCTCCAATCAAAAATAATTTTTGATAACTTCTCTAAACAAGATAAAAAAGATGAATGATATTTTTTATTAAGGAAATAATCGTATAAATTATTATCAATATTTTAGGTAGCTAAAAACGAATTTGAGTGTGATTTTAAAAATAAGTCAGCTACATCGAATTGGGTCTACCGGACTCGGCCCGGTGAGACGGGGAGCGTGCAGGCCGACCACGACGGGCCCAGCTGAGTAACCGTCGCGGAACGGATATGACATCGACTGCTTGCACCGACGCGTGTCAGTTCGGACGGCGACGGTTACGCGCAAGCTGCTGCGGTTCGAGGCGTCCCTGTAGGGTTGTACTCCGTTAGAGCGGAGACCGCCAATAAATAGCGGAGTCCTCGCGACCATTTTGGGCAGCAAACGCAACACTTGTCCTTCGTTCCTCATTCGGAGCTTCACCATATCATCTCGGCGCTTTACCAGCAATTGCTCGCTCTCTCTCTCTCTCTCTCGTATCGAGAATGTGTGGAATCCTGGCAGTGTTGGGTTGCTCTGACGAATCCCAGGCCAAGAGGGTTCGAGTTCTTGAGCTCTCTCGCAGGCAATCATCCTGAACCTCCTTTCTTCTTCCTCTGTGTAGCTTGCCGTACTGTTGATTCTGTGTTCTCGTTTAATTAGTGTTTCAGCTTTGATTTGGTTCATTCATTTCCTCCGTGTTTGTGTTCTTTGTAACTAGTTGATTAATAACACACGAAAAAAGACTTCTTACTAAATCTTAACAGTTTGTTTTTATTTCTCGGACCAAACAGTTTAAAATAAATGGGACAAATAGACAGCAAAGAGCCAGTATTTTTGTTCAGTTAGATAGATCAGAAAGCTAAAAAGGCGTTTTTTTTAATGATAAAACTGAGAAAATGTGGATTTGATGATGATTTAAATTACTGTATATGGTTTATTTTGGATGAATGGAAACAAGTGGTAGTTTTTTTTTTTTTTTTTTACTTTACTCTTTGGATACAGGTTGAAGCATAGAGGTCCAGATTGGAGCGGACTGCACCAGTATGGTGACTGCTACTTGGCACACCAGAGGCTGGCCATTGTCGATCCTGCCTCAGGAGACCAGCCTTTGTATAACGAGGACAAGAGCATCGTCGTCACGGTATGGAAACTATTCTCCTTACCGTCTTGTATTTGGTGTTCAAGATTTGGATGGGTAACCTCAAAACTACAGTGAAAATTTGAGTGCTCGATCATATCTAAGTAGTATTTGAAAAAAAAACAGAAAGGTTAATTCTTCGAAAAAGATCCCATTATTTTTTCATCATTTCACTGTAGTTCTTGAGACAATTTGGCACCAATGAAACAACTATTCTGGTTCACATCAGGGTTGGCTGTGAAAACGTGTTCACGAGGAAAGGTTTTTGGACCAAAATTGCTAAGAGACAAAGTGTTGCCACTAAAACCTTCTGGAAATTTGGCCTTTTGTGAGCTCATTTGATTTATCTTAATGAGCTCAAGATTCTAAATATTCTGTCTACTTGCATGCTTTTCCATTCATTTTAGTAAACTCAAAAAAAAAATCTTTTGTACGTTAATGGATCTATTATCTGAAAATTGTCAAAATGTATCTATCTGTATTTCCACGTTTCTGTACTTTTGAAGTCATATATGTTTGATATATACTTAAAGGAACAAATTGGAAAATCAACTTTATAAGGAGATGCCCAACAACAATAATTTAGTTATCTTTAACTTTAGAATTTGTTCAAAACATAGGTGAATGGAGAGATCTACAACCATGAAGAGCTAAGGAAACTCTTGCCTAACCACAAATTTAGGACGGGCAGCGACTGCGAAGTTATTGCTCATCTGGTAAATCAAGAGAAAACTTGTTGATACAATCACTTATTTGATAAGTATGTGGCACCAGGACAAAGCTTAGAAACTGACAATTTCCTCTTCGGTTCAAATAATTTGTTAGTATGAGGAATATGGCGAAGGATTCATCGATATGTTGGACGGAATCTTCTCCTTTGTGCTGCTTGACACGCACGAAAACAGCTACATTGCTGCTCGCGATGCAATTGGAATTACTCCCCTTTACATTGGCTGGGGACTTGATGGTGCGCTACTATTCTGATCACCATTTCATTGGATTTTCTTTTTTTTTTGTTAGTATACCTGTAGAGTTCTTAGTATAAATTCTGAGTCTGCTCTTCCTGATGCAGGATCTGTTTGGATATCGTCTGAGATGAAAGGATTGCACGACGACTGTGAGCACTTTGAGGTGTTTCTTCCTGGGCACTTGTACTCCAGCAAAGGAGGCGGCTACAAGAGATGGTACAACCCACCCTGGTTCTCTGAGGCAATTCCTTCAACGCCTTATGATCCCATTGTTCTCAGAGAAACATTTGAGAAGGTAATATAACTGATAAGTGTTTCATGTCTACTTAAGATGAGGAAATAAAAATGTTTCATTGCTTGGCAATTGAGTGGGTAAGTTTCTCCTCACTTGTGCAGGCTGTGATCAAAAGGCTCATGACTGATGTTCCATTTGGAGTGTTGCTATCCGGTGGCCTCGATTCATCACTAGTCGCAGCTGTGACGTCCCGGCACTTGGCCGGCACAAAAGCTGCAGAGCAGTGGGGAACTCAACTCCACTCCTTCTGTGTTGGCTTAGAGGTCAGCAAAATGAGCTCATCTTTTAACCCCAAAAGGAAAGAAGTGGAGTTGTTGTCATATTTATATATACTGTTTAATACTGCAGAGTTCGCCGGATTTGAAGGCAGCAAGGGAGGTCGCAGATTATTTAGGAACAGTTCACCATGAGTTCCACTTCACTGTTCAGGTATCGTAAGTCCTATTTTCATTGCGTGGAAATCTTATCACTCAATGGTTGTTGAGAATCACATATTGATCTCAAATAGTGAAGGACTCTTGGCTTGTTATTGCTGGACAAGTACTAAATTTTGTCATTTGTCTCTTAATTTCAGGATGGCATTGATGCTATCGAGGATGTGATCTACCATATCGAAACATATGACGTGACAACAATTAGAGCCAGCACACCAATGTTCCTCATGTCTCGGAAGATCAAGGCACTGGGAGTGAAGATGGTGATCTCCGGCGAGGGTTCGGATGAGATATTTGGAGGCTATTTATACTTTCACAAGGCGCCAAACAAGGAAGAATTACACATGGAGACATGTCGGAAGGTATTCATTCATTTCTTCATTTGAAAATGACTAGTCTCATGTGGTAATAGCCTTTCTTTAAACGATCATTTTGATTCCTATTGTTCTCTAGATTAAAGCTCTCCATCAATATGATTGCTTGAGGGCTAACAAAGCAACATCAGCTTGGGGGCTTGAAGCTCGCGTGCCATTCTTAGACAAGGAGTTTATAAATGTCGCAATGAGTATCGATCCTGAATCAAAAATGGTATGCGAATTGCATTATCTACAAGGATTTCAATTTCCCAAAGAGTATTCCGACTGGTTCTCTGTTTACATCTCAGATCAAGCCCGACCTCTGTCGAATTGAAAAGTGGGTACTGAGGAAGGCCTTTGACGATGAGGAGAACCCCTACCTGCCAAAGGTTATCGTTTAGTTATCTTGCTTGTCAGAGATCTTGCTGATTGTTCGCAGAATTAACAAGTATTTTGTTTTGCAGCACATTCTTTACAGGCAGAAGGAGCAATTCAGTGATGGTGTTGGTTATAGCTGGATTGATGGACTGAAGGCTCATGCAGCAGAACATGTACCATTTTGTTTCAAATTTTCATTCCTTTCGTCTCTTCGCTCCTTCGAATCAAAATATATTAAATGCTCCATTTTGGCAAAAACAATTCCTTTCAGGTGTCCAACAAAATGATGCAAAATGCAAAGAACATATATCCACACAACACACCAACCACAAAAGAAGCCTACTACTACAGAATGATCTTCGAAAGGTTCTTCCCACAGGTGTAAAATTGCACTCCAAACCAATCATTGACTCTCCTAATTATTCAGATGAGCATTGTCAAGATATTGAAAAACCCATTTGTATGTGCAGAACTCTGCAAGGTTGACTGTTCCTGGGGGTCCTAGTGTGGCTTGTAGCACCGCGAAGGCGATCGAGTGGGACGCTCAGTGGGCAAAGAATCTCGATCCCTCAGGCAGAGCTGCGCTCGGAGTCCATGTTTCGGCCTACGATCCGACCGCGCCCTCTTTGATCACAGCTGGAACCAATCCCGGGGGGCTTATCAATAAGAAGCAGGGCATGATGGAAGTGAAGAAGGCCCCAGAGCTCACTATAAGTTCCTAATCATTTAGAAAACACAAAATACTACTGTAATCCAAGTATTTGAGTGATTGACATGGTAGCTAAAGTTTCATTCCATGAAAGGGGAGCGGCTGTTGAATGTAATATCAATAAAATTTGAAACTGGTTTGTTCACCTAATCTTCTCCAAGAAACCTCAACAATTCAAGTGCATTGACTTTATTCTTCATTAGTCAATTAGCAGTTGAGATTAGGTTCTTTAAAATTAACTAATCTCAAAAAGGACTTTCATATAAAACTAGTCCTTTTCATGAGGTCCTTAGCGAGAGACTATTTAGATGCACCTCTAACAAACTTCCAATTCCTTATTTGAGACTTTCATATTGAATTATTGTTGCTTTTGCTCGGCACTTAATTCGATCACAAAAAAAACACTGATTGATTGCACGAGTATGACATGATTCCTGCACTCGCTCCGAAAATGGGGCCTCGCCTATTAATGCCGACTAACGTTTTAACTCGACAACCTAAAATTTATTAATTAGTAGAATTTCTATTATTGTTTTTATAATCATTCAATTTTTCATCAAATAAATCAGAAAGTATGTGATGAACGATCCAGAAGCTTAACATCCATAATTATGAATCTCATTTGAAAAAAAAAAATCATACAAATACGGCTTAGCCGGAGGAAAAAAATATCATATACAGTGACCGGTTTGATCGTAACGCGGGCAATTTATTGAATTCAGCCGTTGAATATTCAAATGTACTGGCTCGTAACTACTGGTCCAGGAAATACAATAATAGAGCGCCAATTCAGCACGTCACCTAACGACAGAAAGCCAACCATTACCAAACTTCGCCACATTTTCTCCGATTCTTCCTTCTGCTGTTCTGCTTCGTCGTCTTCTTCTCCTCCATCGTCGAGATTTTATTGCTCATCGATTGAGCTCCCATCGCCGTCTTCCCTCATGAGATGCGCTCGCCTCGCCGGAGGAATTCCGTTCTCGGCCACAAATCGCTCTCCATGAAGCACCACCAGCCGCGCAAGAGCGGGAGGAACCCCTTCTTCGCCTTCCTCTTCACCGTCTTCCTCCTCTTCTTCGTCTACAGCGACGATATCGTCGAGTCCGTCGCCGGATTTTTCCCAGCCGGTCGCGGAGACTCGGCGCGGCACCAGGTTCTCGTCGCGAAGCCGAGGCACGAAAGCCATGTCCCCGGCCGCATCGATAGCCTCGAGGAGCCCGATGACGAGGAGGAACAGGAGACGATGACAGTGGACGTGCCGCGATCGGTCCAGCCGCCGCCCCAGCTTCCCCAAGGGGGGAGGGGATCACAGAGCAAGGCGGAGGCGAAGCCCCAGAGAGTGGCGCTGAACGCTCCGGAGACCTGCGACCTGTTCGACGGCGAGTGGGTGTACGACGACGTGGCGTACCCGATCTACAAGGAGCATGAGTGCGGGTTTATGACCGAACAGGTCACGTGCATGCGGAACGGCCGCCGCGACGACACCTACCAGAAGTGGCGGTGGCAGCCCCGTGCTTGCGATCTGCCGAGGTAGACTCCATTGATGAACGACATGTTCAATTACGAATCTCTAATCGTAAAGAACAGTACTGTTTGAATCTCCCCAGGTTTGATGCGAAGGTGTTCATGGAGAGGCTTCGGGGGAAGCGCCTCATGTTTGTCGGGGACTCCTTGAACAGGAACCAGTGGGAGTCCATGGTGTGCTTGGTCCAATCCATCATCCCATGGAACAAGAAGTCTCTCACAAAAATTGGATCGCTCAACATATTCAGAGCCGAGGTAAGGGCACAAGCTTGCAGGTAATTTGGGTTGGAATGTCGACGAGGTGTTTGATGGAATTTTTTTCCTTGCAGGAGTACAATGCTTCAGTGGAGTTCTACTGGGCGCCATTCCTGGTGGAATCGAACTCTGACGACCCGAGAATTCACAGTATCCCTGACCGAATCATCAGCAACTCCATAGAAAAGCATGGAAAGCAGTGGAAGGGAGTGGATTACTTGATCTTTAACACCTACATCTGGTGGATGAACACGCCCAAAATGAAAGTCCTGTGAGTAATTAATTCTATCTATAAGAATTGAGCTGCTGCTAATTACCCTGCGACTGATGATGATATCTGTTTAATTCCATGTTTACAGGAGGAGAAAGTTTGTCCGAGGATCAACAAACCACACAAACGTCGAGAGGACTACGGCTTACAGGAGAGTCCTCAAGATATGGGCAAAATGGGTGCACAGGAATTTGAATCCCAAGAAGACAATGGTGTTCTTCATGAGCTTATCCCCCAATCACATGAGGTGCTCTCTATTTCTGTGCCACTGTCCTTAATTTTTTGTTTTTTTGTTTTCATTTCGAATGCTTGAAATGGCACTCCATCGTTGAGCCACGCGATGACTGGTGGCTCTGGTGTAGACACCATTAGCCTCCTTCTTTGACATTGACAAAATTCAGAACTAAAATCATGTTGGAACAGAGAGTTGAGAAGTCAATTATTGGAACCAGCTGAGTGCAAGGCCAGATCATGCTTTTCTTAGGCCTTTTGTCTCTGGTAGTTTTGTGTGAATTAATACCAGTTGCTTCAGGCAGCAATTCAACCTCTTCTAGAGACACCAGCAATTTATTATAATAAACAGGCAATTTATGTGGATTTACAATTCGACTGTACATGCAGGAGCTTGGACTGGGACAATCCGGGGGGGATCAAGTGCGCGCTGGAGACGCTGCCGGTGACGAACCTGTCGCACCCGCTGGAGATCGGCACCGACTGGCGGCTGTTCGCGGTCGAGGAGAGCGTCCTCCGCTCCATGCGCTTCCCCGTCTCCTTCGTCAAGATAACGGCGCTGTCGGAGTTCCGCAAGGACGCCCACACCTCCGTCCACACCCTCCGACAGGGGAAGCTGCTGACTCCGGAGCAGCAGGCCGACCCAGCCACCTTCGCCGACTGCCTCCACTGGTGCCTCCCCGGCCTCCCCGACACCTGGAACGAGTTCATCTACGCCCGCATCGCCTCGCGACCATGGCCAAAGCTACATGCACCCATTTCGTGATTAATAATTCTTCATTGATTGAACCTTCATTTCCCCCCTCTCTTTCACATTTTTATACATATCATTGTTACTGAACATATAAAATTATATCACGTTTTATGTAGAGTGGAATTAGCTCATCTATGTCCTTGTCGTGGAGTTAAGTAGGGAGCCAGGAGTTGCATGTGGTGGGGCTGGAGCTGCTCTGAGAGTTATGTTTGCTATAGTGCGCATGCGCACTTGCGCAGTAGGTCGGATGCAAATAATGGAGGATGAAAAGGACAAAGTACGAGAAACAAAGAGGAGACGAGAGCAGCGTAGTCAAGATTTTGAGTTGAATTTTTTTTTTAATTTCAAATATTAATAGAAATTAATTTTCATAATTTTAAAGTCTAAATTTCAAATTAAAAAAAAAGTTTAAAACGAACGTAAATTTAAAAATTTCAACTCGCTCTTAGCTCTAAGTTGAAATAATAATCTATCAATTTCAAAGTTTATCTATAACTAAAAGCGAATAATTATTCGTGATATCATTGTTTTATAATATTTAATATTTCAAAGAGGGGAAAAGTTGATTGCACCAGGTTGCTAGCTGAAAAAAAATTATAAAAAAATTATTGTTTTTGAGAAAAATAGAGAAGAGAAGTAAAAGAAGAGTTATCAATTTCGATTAATTTTAGTGAGCTCAGCAACGATACAAAGAAAGTAAGGTAAGATAAAATAAGATTATTCTTGCGATATTAATAAATTTTAAAAAATACAAGAAGAGAAAGAAGATGTAATGACTCGACCCTTGATCAGAGGGGAGACCTGACCTTTAATGGAGAAACTTGACCCTTGATCAGAGGGGAGACCGGAGTTTTAGTGGGGAGACTCAACCTCTGATTAGAGTGGAGACCGGAGCTTTAGCGGAAAAACTCAACTCTTGATCAGAGGGGAAACTAGAGTTTTACCGGAGAAACTCGACTCTTGATTAGAGGGGAGACCGGAGCTTTAACGGAGAAACTCGACCCTTGATCAGAGGGGAGACCGAAGCCTTAGCGGAGAAACTCGACCCTTGATCAGAGGGGAGACCGGAGCTTTAACGGAGAAACTTGACCCTTGATCAGAGGGGAGAC
>JBBUKS010000100.1:1514396-1533767 GCA_038050645.1 Hedychium gardnerianum
TGGATATCAACCCACTTGGAGAAAACCTACGATCTCTCGAATTCAAAGTAAGGGCTCTTGAATTCGATAAATAAGTGTGATTTTTGTATGTATGTAAATTGTTTACATTTACAAAAATCGTCTCTCATATATTTTCTCGTTTTGTATTTCTAGGTTATTAGATTACACATGATATCTTTGAATTTGCACTCGATTTTGGACACGAACAAACGGATTGGGCCGAACTTCTTGGACTGGTATCGAAATTTGAGAATTGTTCTCAAATCTGAAAAGATAGCTTATGTCCTGGAAGAGCCTCTTCCCGAACCTATTGCAGATGATGCTACTGATGACCAAATATTGGTCCATCAAAAGCATATGGCTGACTCAGATCTGGCTAGCTACATCATGCTAGCATCGATGTCTCTAGAATTACAAAAACAACATGAGCATATGGATGCTCATACTATTATTTTTCATCTGCGTGAGTTGTTTGATGAGCAAGCGAGATCTGAACGGTTCAATATCTCCAGTCTCCTCTTTCACTCACGAATGCAATAAGGTTCATCTGCGGTACAATATGTACTAAAGATGAATGGACATTGAGTGGCTGGGATCACTTGGTTTTATGATGGATCATGAATTAAATATTGATTTAATTCTGCACAGTTCGCCTGAAAGTTTTTCATAATTTGTGATGAACTATTGGATGAATCATATTGAATCCTTAATTCTCGAGTTGATTAACATGATCAAAACTGTAGAGCCTTCTATCAATAAAAATAAGAAACCTGTGATGTTAGTTGACTCTTCGAAGAAAGGTTCTAAGAGAATGTCAAAGCATCAAGCCAAAGGGAAGAAGAAAAAGGCCAAGACAGTAGAACCAACATCAAAAGGCCCATGTCACCATTATGGGAAGATGGGCGACTAACGAAGAAACTGCAAGATTTATCTTGAGTCCATGAAGAAGAAGAAGACATTCGATGCTCCATCTACTTCAGGTATCTTCGTTATTGAATGTCATACTATTTCCTCAAATAATTTGGATATTGGATACCGGGTGTGACTCACATATAGTAATGACATACAGGGGCGAAGAGATAGCAGAAGACTAGTCAAGAAATAATCAAATTTGTAAGTTGACAATGGAGCAAAGGTTACAACTATCTCCATCGAAACTTATTTGTTAAAGCTTCCTAATGGACTAGTTTTGAAATTGGATAATTATTATTTTGTTCCTGCATTAATAAAGAATATTATTTTTATTTCCTGTTTAAATAGAAAAGGTTTTCATTTGACATTTAGTAATAATTATTGTTACATAACTTTAAATGATGTTCTTTATGGGACTAGAGTATTATGCAATGACATCTACACATTAGATATATCCAATGACGTATATAATATCGAAATGAGCAACAAGCGTGCTCGAATGGATGATCAATTAATCTCTTACTTGTGGCATTGTCGCCTTGGATATATAAGTAAGAAACGCATGTTCGAATTATAAAAGGTTAGTAGTTTGGAATCATTTGATTTGAATTCATTTGATATATGCATCTCATGCTTAAAAGGCAAGATGACTAAGTTACTTTTTTCTGGAAAAGGTGAACTAGTGGGAGAGTTACTCAGCCTCATATATACTGATATATATAAATCGATGTCAACTCAAGCACGAGGAGGTTATAGCTACTTCATTACCTTTATTAATGATTACTCATGATTTGGCTACATGTATCTATTGAGATACAAGTCTGAGACTTTTGAAAAATTCAAAGAATTCAGAAATGAAGTAGAGAAACAACTTAGCAAAAGTATTAAAATACTTCGATCTGATCGAGGTGGTGAATACTTAAGTCAAGAGTTTCAAGATTATCTAAGGGATAATGGAATATTGTCTCAATGGATTTTCTTTATTCGCTACAACATAATGATGTATCTGAAAGGAGAAACTGAATCTTGTTGGACATGGTTAGGTCTATGTAATGTAAGTCTTCCCAAATCCTTTTGGGGTTACGCACTAGAGACTACTGTTTACTTGCTAAACAGAGTCCCGACCAAGGTAGTCTCTACTACTCCATTTGAGAAGTGGACTGGTAAGAAACCTTATCTATCTTACTTGAAGATATAAGGTTGTCCTGCTTATGTGAAGAGAACAATATCAGACAAGCTAGATGCTAAGTCTGATAAGTGTCTATTTATTGGTTATTCTAAGGAAACTAGATGTTACCAATTCTATCATTCCTTGGAATAAAAGATGTTTGTTTCAAGACATGCTGTGTTCCTAGAGAAAGAGTTTCTCTTGTAGGAAAATAGTAGGACTGAAGTTGAACTTGAGAAAGTTCAAGATACTCCAATAGAGACTAAAGAGATGCTTAATCAAGAATCACAATCGATTACTCATGATGATGAGCTATCGGTTGAACATATGGAGACACTACTTCTTCATTGATCTAGTAGGATACACATGATTCCTGAGAGATATAAATTTTCATAAGTGAATCAAATGACGTATTGCTCATTGATGATGAGGAACCTACTGATTATGAGAAAGTTCTGAAAAGTTCAAAAATAGATAAATGACTAGCAGTCATGAAGTCAGAAATGAATTTCATGTACGAAAACCAAGTTTGGAACTTGGTAGACCCACCTGAAGACATTATGCCTATCGGGTGCAAGTGGGTTTTCAAGAAAAAAACTGACATGAATGATTATGTATGTAATTACCTACAAAGCAACATTAGTGGCGAAAAGCTATCATCAAAAGTGTTGACTATGATGAAACATTATCACCAATAGCTATACTTAAATCTATTCAAATACTCTTGGCCATAGCAACTCATTATGATTATGAGATATGACAGATGAATGTGAAAATGACTTTCCTCAATGAAAATCTGTTTAAGGAGGTGTATATGATACAACCCGAGGGTTTCACATCTGTTGATAAGAATAAAATATGCAAGCTTCAGTGATCAATTTATGGATTGAAGCAAACATCCAGGACTTGGAATATTTGTTTTGATGAGACAATCAAAGAGTTTGATTTCTCACAAAATCTTGATAAACCTTGTATGTACAAGAAGTTTATTGAGAGTGCGGTCACATTCTTAGTGCTCTATGTTGATGACATATTGCTTATAGGAAATGTTGTGCCTATTCTATAGTCAATTAAGGGTTGGTTGTTCAAAATATTCTTTATGAAAAGCAACCTACATTCTCAGGATTAAGATCTATAGAGATAAATCAAAACGGTTGCTTGGTTTTTCACAGTGTACATATATAGATAAAGTGCTAAAGCAGTTTAGCATGGATGAATCCAAGAAAGATTATATACCCATGCAACATAGGATTCACCTTTTGAAGTTTGTGTGCACACGCATAGAAGACGAGAGGATTTGCATAAGTAAGATACCCTATGCATCAGCAATATGATCTATCATGTATGCTATATTATGTACTAGGCCCAATGTATCATACAGTCTGAGTGTCATGAGTAGATACCAGTCAGATCCAGACATGAATTATTGGGCGGCTGTCAGGGTAATCCTTAAGTACTTGAGAAGAACTAAGGATGTGTTCTTGGTATATGGAGATGGTGGTATAGTTACTCATGGATATACTGATGTCAGCTTTCAGACAGACAAGGATGACTCCAACTCTCAGTCTGGATACATATTCACATTGAACAGAGGCGTAATAAGTTGGAAGAGCTCCAAGCAAGATACCATCGCAGATTCTACTACTGAAGCAAAATACATTGCAGCTTCTAAAGAAGCAAAGGAAGCGATTTGGATCAAGAAGTTCATCTTTGAAATAAGAGTGGTTCTGACCATTGTTGAAGTGTTACCAGTTTACTGCGACAACATTGGAGCCATTACTCAAGCAAAAGAACCCAGGTCTCACCAACGATCCAAACATGTGCTTCGCCACTATCATCTAATCAAAGATCATCAGTAGGAATGAAATACAAATCGAGAAAATTCTCACCGAAAGGAATCTAGCGGATCCTTTTACAAAGGCTCTACCATAAAATAAGTTTGAGAGTCATGTCCAGAACTATGGTATTAGATACCATGACGATTGACATTAGGCCAAGTGAAAGTATGTTATATTTGAGAAGTGTCCTAAGACAATCGCCTTATGGTATGTATTATTTATTGGATAAATAAATGATTCACTACTTGAGTGCATATTCTTTATGTGTATGATTGGATCTTAAACTCACTTACTAAGTGTCTGAAATATAATTCATAGCATGAGAGAACTTATGATTGAATCACAACTAGTGAGCATCTCTACATGTGTAATTATGAGCGTATAGAAACATCCCTAGTCGATGTATTGATGGATTCGGATATCATTGATTATGTGAGACTAACACGTGTTATATTCCTTGGTTTATCCAAGCAGTCGCTCCTCACTAGCTGGAGATATTGGGATATCGAGAGTTAAACGTGGATGCTAGTTAAATGTAACTAGTTCATTAGAGTGACCTGCTATGAGACTTCATATGGTTCTTTACATATATGGATATGTCAATGAAGATTTCATTACAGCTTAAGTGCAAGTTTACTTCAACTTGAGGTATTCAAGTCATCTTGGTTATGGAGACTTATACTTTGACATCTTAAGCATCTCCTTGGATGTGTGGACCCAAGATGATTGGGTATAAGTTTGAAGTGCCCGAAAGTGTTTGAATAACCCAGAAAGGATTCACCGCTCCTTGTATAAGGAGACATATACCCTATGACCACTTGTCAGGATTATTACTCGTAAGTCTTTGGCCAAAGCAGAATACGTCAAGAGAATGATTTTGTTGGACAATGTGTTTGAGTAATTCGAATTCCCAGGACAAGAAACTACTACTTGAGCTAGGTGTGACATAGTCAGCCTAGTAGAGACTCACACATAAACTATATCCTAAACTAAGTGGGTATAAGATAAGTGAAAGAAACGAGACACGACTCATTGTAGCTATTAGGTGTCAATCTGAAAGGTTCAGAAGTGATTCTAGAATCAACTATTGACTTTTCGACCAATTAAATAGTTAATTACGAATGACCAACATAACCGGGAACCTATAAGATCATACGCACTACGAGTTTATCCAAACGACTTAAAACGAGTTTGAGAATTGAATTCTCACATTGAGAGGAACAAAGTTTGGTTGGACCAAACAAATGACAAATATGAAAAATTGTTTGTCAGAATGGAAGCGCGAATGTGCCACATCTTTTGAAGATGTAACGAATCCTCTTTGGTTTAATAATAAACCAAATTGGTTGGTTTGATTATTGAACCAAGTGATTTAGTTTTGAACCAAATCAAGAGCTTAATGTGTTGGGTTTGGGCTTAGGAGATGACTTTCTCCCCAAGTTATTGAGAAGAGTTTATAAATACTCTCCTATATGGAGAGAATTGTTAAGATTTTAGATTAGATCTAATTGTTAGGTCTTCCCCGAAAATTCCTCTCCCTCTCCTCTCTCCTCTTGTGCCGTTGACCACCAAGGGAAGGACTCCCTTAGTGTCGCCGCCCCAAGCCCCACCGATCGACCTCCTCCTCCGGTTAGCACCACCCATCATCCAACCACCTCCTACAAGCTAGCAGGATGCTGAAGGTGCCTCCTCAGGCCGACCACCACCGCTCCAAGGGGAAAGAAAATCGGCGGACAAACTATGTCCGTCGGTGCCGCCACCCTCTTTCCGACCTCCTTTCACTTTGTTTCGGCGAGTAAACGTTGCTACCAAAACCCCGAAGCCTCAGGGTACTTCATACTTCTTTGGTAGCGAATTACGGACGTTGGACAGCGAAGAAAAAGGGACAAACAGCCCCCTTTTCCAGCCGAACAACAACCTCCTCTTTTGGTTGTTCTCTCTGTTTGATGTCGTCTAGTTGCATACATCGTCGGGCATCAAACCTCATCTTCACACGCAAGGCTAGTACATTTCGTGAAGATAAAACTCGTGACTTCCAAAGTCGTCTTGAGGAGTTCTCAGTATGGATATGAATAAAGGCAAGACTCCAAAGCGTCGCTTGGTTGATGCCCTTTCCACTTCACGTGATCTGTAAGGTGTAACTAGAGTAAATTTAATTTCATAAAATTTTATTATGTGATCATGTGTGCATGAGTTGTATATTTGTATGCGCGTGGTGCGTATGATGTAATAATTATTTGTTATTATTACTATTTATGTCTTTCGTCGCATATATTTGCGAAACATATTTTAGCATGCATCGCATCGGACTACGCAATATCAACATTACTAATATCTTCTGTTGGTTGAACTCCAATTAAATTTTTATTAGAGATATCACATTTATCTTACAAATTCAATTTATGAAATTTACATAAATTTATAAGCATCAATTATCATAAATTTAGTAATTTAGTACTTTTTGCATGAACAAGTTGAACAAATTAAAATTCAATAGTAACCATCAAGGTAGTTCACCATTATTAAAAATCATAAAAATATTGAACAAATTAAAAAGGAAAAAAGAAACGAAAAGATTTAATCATTAAGTCAGATCCATTAGAATCATCCATCCTCATTACTCTATCAAATAAATTCTTAAAATATGAAAAAGGAGCAAATATAACGTGGCCATACTTCCATCATATAAAATAACAAATAATTCAAAAAAAAAGAAGTTGTAATTAAATACCTTTGAAGATCCCAAGTTGTCGTTGATGAACTATATATGCTTGTTTCTTGAAAAATAAGAAAAGTAGGAGAAAGAGTTTTGACTGCTGAATTCTAATAATATTATGGCTTTTTATAGTGAATAGATTAGGTTTAATTATATATACAATAATGGATGGGTATTCGATCAGATTTTGGGTAGAAAAAATCTTATCTGAATCTGACCAGACAATAATAAATTTGGGTTCGGGTAATTCTTGAAAGTCGAGTTCACTAATTGATCGATCTGCAACAATAGGTAATAATCCTTTGGACAAATTTTATTTAAGTCGCGAAAGTCTATCCATACCCGCTATTTACCGCCGAATTTTTACACCAAGACAACGTTGGCTAGCCAGGTCGGGAACTATACTTCCCGAATATACCTCGCCTCGAGGAGTTTGGTGACTTCCGCCTAAATTATCTGGTCTTGATTCGACTCGAAGTGTCTTTTCTTATGTTTGACTAACCACACCTCGGGGAGGACTTTGAGTTTATCAACCATTATGGTCAGTGATATACCTTTGACTTTTTGTGCCAATCAGGCAAAGACATCATGATTGCTGGCCAAACAAGCAACTAAACGCTCATTTAGTTTAGGCAACAAGTTAGTTATGATGTGGGTGGTGTCGTTAGGGCGCTTGGGGTGGATTTGAATTTATTCTTTATCCTCTTCTAGTCGGGATTCTTGCACCATGTTGACTTGGGTTTCTACCATCCTACAAACTCTTCGGGAATCAGTCCGGATGATGTCAACATAACATTTCCAAGCGACTGATTGGTCGCCCTTAACTTCCCCTGTTAGATCACTGATGGGGAACTTCATCTTCTGATGATACGTGGAGATCACGACTTGGAAAACATTTAACGTCGGTCTCTCAAGGATGACATTGTATGTTGATTCAGTGTCCACCACTAGAAAGGGGGTTCGCCTGATTCTTTCTTGGGGTTCTTCGCCCAGGGTCAGGAACAAAGTAATTTGACTGAGCAGCTGGACTTGGTGTCTTGTGAATCTGAAGAGGGGAGTGGCTATGGGCTGAAGCTCTTCGTCATCAACCTGCATCCGATCCCAGGCCTTCTTGAAGATGACGTTGACAAAATTGTCAATATCTACAAAATCTCTCTTTATGTTCATAGTTGGCTATCAGGGGCTGGATCACCAAGGCGTCTTCATGCGATGCTTCAACCCCTTCAAGGTCTTGGGGTCTGAAGCTTATTGAAGGACCTCTTCTTTGGCTAGTGCTAACATCATAACTTTCCAACCAATGGTTGTAGGCCTTGTGGGCCCTATGGGAATCCCCATCTGTGGGACCCTTGGATATCATATTGACAGTTCCTCATACGAGGGCTTTCCCCTTGTCTTTTGCTTGATTGACTTTTTGTCAAGGGGAGGACTCCTGGGGCTCTTTAGATGATGTTCAGACATGCTTCTTTGACTAGTGGTAGTCCCTATGAGTGGTTTGAGGAGGCGTACGCCTCTGATTTGGTGAATGTCGCTCAGTCACCTGCCTTCGATCCAGTGAACTCCGCTCAGCCGCTTGCCTCTCTTCTCTACTGTATTGATAGTAGTCTTTCATTGCATGTCCTTCGCATTGATGATACGTACATAAATGACCCATCACCTCAGGGAACTATCTTTTGGGTCCTAGAGCCCGGAAGACCTCCACTGTGTTGATTGTTGCGTCTCCTCCACGAGTCAATGGGCAATGCATGCCCGATCCGGAGTCATTATGCCTCAATGGTGGTGGTGGAGCCTTGCGTTCGGGATGAGCATTAGGCATGGTGAGGGCATTCATCTCTTTTTTCTTGGAGAGATGGGTCTTCTCCACGTTGGCATATTTGAGTGCTCGATTTTTCAAGCTATCAAAGTTGAGCGGAGGTTTCTTTACCAACAATAGAAAGAAATCTCCCTCTAGCAGTCCTTGTGAGGATAAACTCACCAAGATCTCGGGGGTGGCCGACGGAACATCTAAGGCCACCCGGTTGAACCATTAAAGGTAATCTCTTAAGGATTCCTTGGGCTTTTGCTTTAAGGAAAATAAGTCTAGTGTAGTCTTGAAATACCTCTTGGTGATGACGAAATGGTGTACAAATGCAGTCCTGAATTCCTCGAACGACTGAATGGAGGAAGCCAGAAGTTGACTGAACCATCTTTGTGCTAGGTCCGAGAGGGTCGTCAGGAATACCTGGCATTTAACTTCGTTAGTGTATTGGTGTAACATAGAAGCATTCTCGAATTGACATTAATGATCTTTGAGGTCTGCTAACTCGTTGTATTCACCAATATACGCCGATCTTAAATGTTTTGGTAGCAAATCATTTAGGGTGTTTACCAAAAAAGGGAGGCCCTTGAGGTCTCTCGACCTGTTGGGAACCAGTCCCTTACCCTTATTGACTCCTTGCACCTTGACTTTCCTGGCTAAAGATTTCCCAGATTATTTTGGTCTGAGCGAGACTCCGATCTGGGTTCTGATGAAAGCTTGCAGTATCTCGATCGGGTGCGTCGAGTTTTGTCGAGGGGCTGGTGGCACTTCGCTTGACGTAGCAGGCATCCTCAGGGGAGGATTCACAGGCTATTGCAGTTGCCACATGGTCTGTAATTGTTGTTGTTATACTTTTTGTTGCTATTGTAATGCCGCTTGTACTGCGGTCACCACTATCTTGTCGAGGTCGCTCTAGGACATGGTAATGATCGGTCTTCCAGTGTCGTTCATCGTGGTATCTAGTTCAGGACTTGACGTCCCTACAAACGACGCCAATTTATTCCTGCGCTGAGATCCTTGGTGGATGAGCCACCGGTGAGATGGAAAGAAGGTTGATCAAGTTTTTGAATGTTGGTGGATTGCATGGAGATTGTCAAGAGGGCTTCGTTGATCCTGGAAAGAAGGGGGAGTCGGAGGTTTAGAGGGGAGGCCAGGGGATGCCCGGCACAACCACTCCGACGCTCAAGTCAGTGAATTAGCGAAGAAAAGTAGCGGGATAGTAGAGTAGTAATTGGATGTTAAAGCATACCTTAGTCTGGGTGAACAGACTTGTTTACATACCTCCTTGGGGATGATACTCTCCTCATTAATGATGCATGTTGTCACAGTAAAGGGTGCCTATTGTGGTAAGAGAGGCACCCGTACTGTCAGGGTGTCCTAATCTTACTCTCGTCATTCTTTACACGTTGGATATTTATGAGTTACTAGTTGGCTCATGTTATGTCAACCTCATAACCCTACCTATTCTGACAGTTGATGGGAGTGGTGGTTGGAGATTAGCCGAGCGGGAGGATCAGTGGTGGACAGGCGGGGATTATTCACTCGGGTGTCTACTTACTTGCTAGGCTCAGTCGATCGGGATATGGGATCCGCGGTGGGCAGATGGGGACCATTTGGATCAGGGGGCCTTGGTTGAGTGGCTTCCACCTCTTTGGGCAGTATGAGACGCGTCGGCCAGGCAATTTCTCCTAGCGGGTTCCACCGAGCGGGTTTATCCGAGCGAGATTATTCGATCGGGTGGACGCTCTTGTCTTGTTGACTATCTTTATTTGACTTTTATCTCAGCTTTTGGGGTCGGAGATTTCCACGTATGCTTTTTAAGTGGGTGTTCCACATTCCCCGTATCATCCCTAAAGTGTTCAAAATTTAAAATCCCAATATGGTCTAATCTATGGGAGTCCTACGAATACTTTATCAGGATTGGAGATGTCGCTAGAAGAGGGTAAATAGTCATTTGTGACTTTCATTATTTGTCAATCATTGTGCTCATCTACAAAAGTTAGAATGCAATGGAAACAAGAACATAAAATAAATAACACAAGTATAACACCTCAATTTTTAGGTGATTTAGAACCTCCAGTTCCTACTTCACGACCTAGTCCTAGCGCACCACTATGCCTTTTCTCTATCTCGGATACTTTCTAAAGGCAGAGAAACCTCTTACAACACTTATCAGTTGATCATTGTTTGTCGCTTTTAGAATTGTATTCTGAGTTCTTGAAATGCAACAACACTCTCATCAAAAACCCCCAAGAACTAATATTTAAAATCCTCCATGAAACCGTCTCCTATAGGCTTCAAGTTGTGGTTGGAAACCACCCAACAATAAATTATTAGCATTATCAGTCGATTGCTCCATCTAAATTCTAATGTTTCACTTGTAGAATGACTCTTTCTAGCTCAGCATTAACTAGAACCATTGACTGCTCATTATCATCAATCAACCATTATACCATCAATCGAGTCCCACATTCAAGTTCTAAACTTTCTGTTCGCTCCAATAGTGACAACAATTGACTTCTAGAACACACTAGTCAATTGTCCATACCTTAAACCCCCCCCCCCCTCCCCGTAAGCCACCTCAAACCCCAAGTTCATGATTTATGGTTCATTAGTCGATTGTTATTCCTATAGCAGTTAATTGATACCTCTATTTCATTCTAACCAAAGCTGAAATCTCACTTTGTCTAGTATTCAGTTAAGGACTTCTTCCTCTTATCATATGATCAACCTTAACTTGTCAAGATTTCACCCACTTAACATCCGGTCAACCTTAACCTACCAAGACTTAACTATTATCAAACATCTGGTCCTCCTTGACTTGTTTGAGCTTCCCTTCTCATGCCTAGCATCCAGTCAACCTTGACCTACCTAGACTTCACCATTGTCAATCATCCGGTCTTCCTTGACTTATTTAGACTTCTCGTCTCATGTTTAACATTCGATCCTCCATGACCTATTAGGACTTCCATTACATGTCAAATGTTCAATCCTCCATGATCCACATGGACTTTACTTTTTTTTTAAATCAAGTGTCTGGTTCTCCATGATCCACTTGGGAATCACCTCTCATGTCAAGTGTTTGATCCACCATGACCAACTTGGGTTTCACCGGTCCTCCATGACCCACTTGAGTTTCATCTCTCATGTCAAGTGTCTGATCCTCTCTGACCTACTTGGTCTTCATCGCTCATGTCAAGTGTATGATCCTCCATAACCCATTTGGTCTTCACCTCTCATACTAAATATTCAGTCCTCCTAGACCCGCTTGATCTTCACCTCTCATGTCAAGTATCTGGTTCTCCGTGACCCACTTGAACTTCACACATCTTGTGTCTAGTATTTGGTCCTCCATGACCCACTTGAATTTCACCCTTACCAACTCTCTATTGGACTTCCTACAATCAAATATCTGGTCAACTGTGATCCACATGGACTTCTCGCACAACTATCAAGTTCAATTGCACCAACAATCTCTCCTTCTAGACATAATTGATCAAATTGAACTTGATCACCCTTGACCAACAATCTCCCCTTGAGAATATTGTTCAGTCATCAACACATATTGTCCGAACATCAAAATCCAACTCGAGCTTGGTCAACCTTGATCGAGGTTGATTGCACCAGCAATCTCCACTTTTTTTTATATTTGACAATATAAATAAGTTAGGCTAGCCAATTAGCCTAACTTTCGTTCCTTATGCCAAAACATAAAGGTTTCCTAACTTAAACTCTTCATTCCCCTCCTTTGATATACATCAAAAAGTCTCTCCAAAATTCAATCTCCTTCTTCATTCCTAATACTAGAATGGAGGTGTCTTACCTTCTATTTTCTCTAAACCTCAACCTTGAGCATATCATCATACATATCTCCCCCTTAAGTCAATTTTCTCCTCTCAGGTTACGTCTAATGCTTTTAAGGTGGACCTCCCCCTCAAAGCATGCTCTCCTTCAAATATTACTCCAACAATGTTTTAGAGTTTCTAACCCTTTAGGAAGTTTCAAAAATTCTAAATCATGAGGTCAAAAGTTCAACCTTGAACCTTAACCTCCCTCTTAATGTATCAACCTTGATACACTCTTCTCCAAGTTCAATTTCTCTCCTTTTTTGTTATACTTAGAAAAGTTTCCCTTTGAATGTTTATCCAAGCATGTAAAAGGATTAGTAGAAGCTAAAATACCTAGGGTAATCATAAATAACATAAATTAGTCAAAATCCTAAGTAACAATTGACCGTTTTCTAAAACAGTCGACTATTATTTGATAAATCCAACCGTTTGAATTTCAAAAATGCATATTCTATTATTTTTGAAAATTTATGAAAATTCATACAAACCAAGAAACTAAATAAAAAGTGGATTAGGAAACCAAATCTTGAGACAAACAATTGACATTGTCTCTTGTTTGTTATTGAGTTTGTTTTTATTATTTCCACTGTGCACTAACTCTGAAAGGAATATGAAAAGGAGAAAGTATAGAGGGTTTGTAGAAGTGATTCACTAATGAATCATAAGCCGCGCAATAGGAATTGGGCAGTTTAAACCATGTTATATCAATTTGCATTATTTTGTTGTTTGTTGTTGACTTTTTTTTCATTATATTCGTTATGTCCTAACTCATTTGTAGATGAACATGAAAGAAAAATCAATGAGCACCTTTTAACCCCCTCTAACTCCACTTGATGGTTCTAACAAGAAAAAAAAAATTCAATGGACATGGACAATCTAGTATTAAAGTTTTAGAGAAGGTGAACAAGGATTTTGGCAAATGTCCAAAGAGGGATAGACATATGCCTAGGAAAAAGAATGTCAAGGGGGACAAGAAAATTCTAGTTTAAAAAACTAAAATTGAAAAATCAAATCTTCGAAGAAGACCCTTAAGATGATGACTAATGGGTCAAAGAAATAAAGCCTTAGTTTAGGAAGGCGGAAGAGTCATCCAAGAATAAGAAAGACTTGAAACAAAAATCAAAGTCCAAGGATAGCATGCCAACTTAAACCAAAGTTTAAGGATAGCATGTCAACTTATCATAGGGTTTCTTTTGACTATGGGACAATGTCAAGGAAACCATCTAGGTCCAAGAGAGGTAGCAAGGTAACAAGAGAGGACATCCCTTAAGTTACCTTTGATCAAACCATAATGGTCAAGACTTCTAAGAAGCTTAGGAGGGTCATTAAGAAAATTATTCCTTGTGAGTACATAGAAAACTCGAGGAGCTCCAATAAATTTAGGGTTTCTAAGAGTGTTCGCACTTTTAAATGGGTATATGATATGTCAACTACTAATGGAAAGAGTAATTAGCTCAACCATGATAAGATTGATACTTTAGGGTATTCTTGAGACTATTGTGATATCTCCAAAATGAATATCCTTATTCCACCCTAGAAAGGTTCTACCGTATACCAATATTTTAGACATTTTAATTTGAGAAAATTGGCACATGGCGATGAGAAGGGAGCTTATCCTAGGGAGTTTAGGAATAAGTTTCCATGGGTATGTTCAAGGAGGATAAAATTAGACTTTACTTTTATGAAATCCCAAATAAACTAATGAAATGAATGTATTCAGTTTGGACTTGGAAGATATAATGAAAGGAAGTCAAAACTGTTATAGCAAATCTATCACCCATTAATCAATTAGGCATCCCATGGGGACAAAGGAAGCCAAAACTAGGACCTTAGGATGAAGGTTCTTTGAACCAATTAGATAGTTTTGGAAAATTAATCAAAATTTTAAAATTGAAAGGATTTTTTGTGCAAAATATATGTTTTTTCAAACTAGATATGGTTGCCTCTCTCCAAAATTTTGAATTTTTTTATTACCGAAAATTTTAGGGATTTAATAAAATTAACACAATTATTTTTTAAAAAAATGTTGATTGTTTCAGTAATCAATCCACTAATACTATAGATTAGCTAACAATGCAGTAGTCTATTATTGATTAAACATTGTCAATTGATATTTTGTTAAATAGAAACAAGGTATTCGTTTGGGGTAACACACTAACATTCAGTCGATTGGTTTGCTTCCCCTGAATCAATAGTCTATTAAACGTGGTATGCTCCGATCGATTTGACTTCATAGAATGGTTCCAACTAAGTTGGATCGATTACATAGTTGACTCAAGGTCAACAATCAACTTGAGATTTCTTGAAATATTTGAATACACTCTCTCTAATCATCCTACTTGAGATTTCTTACTTCAAAAATCATTTTTGGGTTGAAATCCAAAGCTAGGGTTTCAGTTGGGTATCTATATCTTCTATCTTGAGTCTTTAGCCATCAGATATACCCTCCAAACTCTGATATTTTTCCATGGAGCATCAATAATTCACCTAGTTCCCTATAATCTTATTTTCCTTTAATTTCTTGTTCATGATAGGGATAATCTACTTTTGTCTTTCTTATTCTTGGTTAGACTATGTTTTGGTTGTGCTATAAGCATGCATTTGGTTTAGATATGTGTTTTTTTTATCATGGCTTTAGGATTAGGAAACATCTTAGGTAAACAAATTGTTGAGTTTCATATTCAACTGAAATATTGTTGTTTGAGTCATCACTATCATTCCATTGGTATTTAGTTATCCCTACCCTTTAAAATGCTTGGATAAGTATTCAAATAGGGAGTTTATTGCTATAAACTAAGAGAGGAAGTGTTAAGAAAGGGAAGAATTTAGATTGAAGGGGAGGTTTAAAGTTCAAGGTTGAAATCTCAACCTCATGAGACTCAAGTTGGAATTTCCTAAAAAGTTTAGAAATTCTAGAAAATGTTGGTGCAATAGCTAAGAGAAAAAACCATTAAGAAGACCCTTGAGTTAGACAGTAATGTATGCTTTAAGGGGAAGTCCTTCATAAATATACATGAATAGCCCAAAGTTGGTGGAAAAATTCCTTTAAATGGGAGAAGGGCTTCTTTGATTAAATAAACTAAGAAGAAGATTAGAACGAAGGGAAGGCACCCACCTTGATAAAGCAATAAGCTTAAGCTTGATTTTGTATAAAACATGGAGACTTCATGGTACGATGAAGTCCTAGAAGCATGTAGGTTTTTTAGCATAATGAAGTCCCAAAAGCATGAAAACTTCTTGGCAAGATGAAGTCCCAAAAGCAAGAGAAGTCTTCTTGGAACGTTGAAGGCCCAAAGGTAGTAGGAGTCTATTAGCATTGGAAGTCTTGATAAGTTGAAGTTAACCTGATACTAGGCATGGATGATTTCTTAGTAAATTGAGGTTGACTTATTTTAGGCAAATAAATGATGTCCCAAAAACATGGGGTTTGTTGGCATAACATAGACTTAACCTTGGTATGACTGGAATAAGATTGTCAGCCGATTGACGAAGAGATGCAGTTGACTGGTGAAGAGAAGCAGTCAAATGATGAATATGAAAACATGAATTTTGGTTGAGTTTGGGATTACAATAGTTGACTAATGGATTTGCCTAGTCAATTGAAGAATATGAAACTATAAAGTTATGTTTCAATTAAATTTCTAGTGTTAAATAGTCAATTGATGATAATAATAGTCTATCAATGTAGTAGTCAACTAAGTAATTGACTAGTGGAGCAATCGAGTAAGAAGTCAACTTACTCAAAATGCCAACAAACAACATCATCCATATTGTAGTTCTTTTGAGCAACACCAGTACATGTTATAGTAGCTTTAATCAAATTGCTATAATGTGAATAGAGGACAAAACCTTTCGGATTTCACATCTTTGTATTCTATGGGTCTAGGTAGTTTCTGTTGGATTGAAATAGAGAAAGAGGAGTGAATCTCATTCATTTTAAAAAAATTTCTTTTCTTCTTGTTTTGTAAATCAAAGTAGCAGTGGAAATAAGGATAAGCAAACATGAAGACACAAATTATTTTTTACTTGGTTTGTAGTCCAACGACTACTACTCTAAGGCCTGCGATTCTTGATCACTTCGATGGGCAATCCACTATAGCTCTTCTCTCCGAAAACTTTCGGAGAAGAAGCAAATTCGTGCAAGAATGAGGAGGATAGTAACAACACTACTATCTCCTTAAATGTAAATGCAAGTAGAGTAAAAATATACCGACAACAATAAGATAGAAGATTGTGTAGGTTGTCGGAGTGCCTCTTGGCATCGTAGTATCAACACTTGCACGAATAGCAATAGTAGCGAGATGAAGCAATGAAGTAATGGATCATGAGCCTTGGACCTTGAGGTTATTTTTATAGCCTTCATTCAGTCGACTGATCATGTGAACCTCTATCAGGAAATTGTTCACCGCTCTCTTCCTTGTTTGCTCCGATCCAATCTTTGATCCAGCCAAATCTAGGTTTTTAGTCGACTAAACCCTGATTAGTCAACTGAACCCCGATTAGTCGACTGATCCCCAAGGGTTTTCTTTCTGCGGCGATCTGATTACATCCAGCATATCTTTCCATATATGTTGTTTAGTTGACTGATTCCCTTGATTAGTCGACTGATCACTCTTTTTCTTCTTTGCAGCGATTCGAATCTCTCTGTACTTATCCACCTGGATCAGTCGACTAAACCTCCCTAATCAGTCGATAGAACCCCTTGGTCAATGACAACTTTGCTTTTCTGCAAAACAAAGTTTAACACACAAACAATACAAATAATGATCCTGTAAAATAGAGTTAGACAATAGATAATAATATGCATGGAGATAGATAGATAGGACTGTCTTGATCTAGACTTAGAAACCTCCGTTAGTTTCTTCTCATCTCCTATGATTTGTCCTTACTGAGAAACAAATTCACCACTCCACTCTAAGAGCTTATCTCAATTTACCTGTCAAATATCTAGTCCTCCAAACCTGTTTGGGCTTTCTCTACTCAGTATCTGATTGACCTGATCTACTAAGACTTTCCTGAAAAAATGAATTAACACAATGCAAAACATAATAGCAACATTGTATTTCGATTTACCAAATACATTGGTCCGATCAAGTGCACGTAGTTGATCGAAAACCTTTTGATCACACTTGCTTGGAGTTTATTTTTCCAAGACTTCTCAATACCTAGGGTTATCTCTCCCTGGGGTTTTCCCTTTACTTGGAGTTCATTCCTCCAAGATTTCTCAATACCTAGGGTGACCTCCCCTAAGTTTTTTTCTTTACTTAAAGTTCACTTCTCCAAGACTTCTCATTACCTAGGACCTTCCCCTAGGATTTTTCCTTTGCTTAGAGTTTGCTCCTTCAAGACTTCTCATTACCTAGGGTTACCTCCGCCTAAGGTTTTCCTCTTGCCAAGCCTTCAGTCCTCTAATTCCGCTTGGACTTGCTAGTCACTTGATAGACTACTCATCTTTGCCAAACATCTAGTCTCATAGACTTGCTTGGACTTTCGCCCTGCCTAACCTCCAATTAGGACTTTTTCTTGCCTAACCTCTAGTTAGGATTTTCGCTTGTCTAACTTCCAGTTAGGACTTTCACTTGCCTAGCCTCTAGTTAGAACTTTCTCTTGCCTAACCTCCAATTATGACTTTCTCTTGCCTAACCTCCAGTTAAGACTTTCTCTTTACTAGTCATCTGGTCAACCTTGACCTGACTAGACTTCTCACATGACTAAGTCAACCTTAATCAGATTCTATTAAATATATTGTCAAATAAATATCAAAATCTTAGAGGTCGATTATACTAATAATTTATAATAGATTGTTCTTTCTACTCTAATGTGATTTGCACTGCTGAGAGAGATCAAAACTACTTTGGCAGTATCCACATAATAGTAATTTTGAGCAAGATTATTTCATGTAGTAGTAGTTTTGCTTAAAACTGCTATAACATAGATTTTGGATAAAGCCTTTGGGATTTCACATCGTTAGATTCTATGGGGTTCTAGGTAGTTTTTAATGCATTGTTCTTCCTACCCTTATATGAGTTCCACTACTAAGAGAGATCAAAACCATTCTGTTAGTATTCACATTGTAATAAATTTGATCAAAACTACTAAAATGTATACTAGATAGAAACCTTTGGAATTTCATGTCGCTATGTTCTTGAGCATTGTTCTTCTTATCTAATCTGTGTTGCACCACTAAGAGATCAAAATTACTTCGGTAGTATCCACTACAAAAAAATAGGCAATCTGGGACGAATTCTAGGACGAATTTTAAAATAATATTCGTCGCAAAATATTTTGGAACGAATTTGGCAACGAAAATTTTTTTGTCCCTGTATTATCGTCGCTAAGTTCTGCAACGAAAAATTTAAATTCAATGCCAACTTTAGCAACAAATCCTTAGATTCGTCGCCAAATTCGTTGCACTTCTACAACAACAAAAAATTCGTCCTAGAATTCCCAAACGATCTTCTGCGATGAAATTCTGATTTCGTTCCAATTTTTGCGACAAAATCGATATTCGTTGTAGAATTGGCAACGAAAATAGATTCGTCGCTAAATGCGAGATGACCAAATTTGGTGACGAATTAGAATTTCATCGCCAAATCTGTAACGAATATAAATTCGTCGCTAATATGCTAATTCTACAATTCTGGGATGAATTCAAATTCGTCCCAGAATCAGGGATGAATCCTGGAATTCGTCCCTAAATCAGGGACGAATCTAGATTCGTCCCAGAATCAGGGACGAATTTGGATTCGTCCCAGAATCAGGGACGAATCCGTGGATTCGTCCCAGATACTGCGACGAATCTAGATTCATCCCAGAATCAGGGACGAATCCAGGGATTCGTCGCAGAATCATCGTTATAACAATAATATACGATAATTTGCCGACGAATTATTTTCGTCGTCAAATTCGTCCCAAAATGAGAAAAAATTTGACAGAGCCTTTTCATTTCTGCATTTTATCGTGTTAATACAATACAATCCAATTTTATTCATTTACAAATCTGTTTATAACACATCCTATTTAACATTATCACATCTTATTGATAACATACACATCCTATTTAACATATATCACACAAGATACACATCCTATTA
>JBBUKS010000100.1:1574292-1590152 GCA_038050645.1 Hedychium gardnerianum
ATTGTGAAGACTGTTCAATCTAATGCATCACTCTCACATATTGAGGTTGTTGAAAAGTGTTTTGGACCACAGCGCCAGAGCCATGTCTTTGGTTTCGGAGGTGGAATGAAAAGAAAACATTTTAATTGTTCACAAGCTGCTTATATAAAAGATCTTGAGGCTAAGCTCCATGAGAAGGAAGAAGAAAATAATAACCTTAAGAGACGCATGGATGGAATTGAAAGTAGATTAGCCAAAATCGAGAATGAAAACCAACCAACTTCAGATGCACCTACAATGTATGGTGAAGGTGAGTTTATCACCAAGGTGAGTTTGTCACATTGTCTGTGCTTGATCTTCAGATAATACTTGTGTTGCAATTGTTATTTGATAGTGTGATGTATTTTCTCCGAACAAAGATAATAAGATTAGAGAGTATGAAACTATAAATAATATTCACAAAAATGGGGTCAAAGAAGATGCGAAAGAAAGATTGACTTAGTCATTTGTTATTTACTTCTTTTTTTCCTGATGAGTTAAATGTACTTTTTTTTTCTTGGAAAGGTTATAGGTGTCCAGAATCCCTAGCATTATTTCTCTAATAATTTTGACTTGGTGACATGTGGGGATTAAAAACTAGATTTTTCAACACTTGGAGGGGAAGGGGATTTGATGATTTCAATGTTCAATCTATATACTCTGCTTCCGATCTGAACGTTCCTCTTTTATGTATATGCTCTGTTTTTTTCACCTCATGTGGTCTGAGTGTTTTGGTAGAGGATTCCTGCCTTTTCTGGGATGTTTCTTTCGAAATTTCATGAGATATTTTCTGTCCAAGAATGCTTCTTTCTTCTAGATTTTGTGTGGGGATTTTCCTGAATTTGTTGTCTGTTTCTTCCCCCTTCAAATCGATTGCTTTTTTAGACTTTCTTTAGTTAATCAATTATATTTGCTTTAGTTGATCTATTGTTCTGATTTTATTGGAACCGTTGCGTGATTTTTCTTTCTGAATTTTGTATTGAACTCGAACCTTGTATCTCGGTAGAAATTATTTTGTTCTTGTTTTTATTGCTTGCTCTTACATACAATTATCAAAATCCATTACTTTAGTGATACTCAAATAGGTGGACTAGAGTTGATTAGCAGTACGCAATTAGTTGGATGACTATTTTTTATTCAAAGAACCACACGGTTCACATCCCTACACAGGTATGATATAACAAATGAAATTTTGCCTTTTGTTATTCTTGTTACTAGCTTCAATTTATGGGCATGCATGAAGTGGACCCGGGCATTTATAATCATTTGAGTACATCTTTATTTTAATTGATTTTTTCTATTTATATTTTACAGATGACACGCTGATGGGAGTTAATAGACTGACTTAATCGGATGTCATGCTTCAAAGAAGAATTCAAGCATGGATCAATTAGGAAATTATATAGTACATGATATTTTGAAGCAACTACCAATTGATCATAATTGATGGTCCTCAAATATTTTTATACTCCAAGGAATAGATATTAATTAGGAAATACTTCAAGTATCCATCAAAATGGAACTCATATTTTGGAACAAATTATAATTCTGTATATTTTGAATATATGAATAGATAGGATGTACTTGCTTATATAAAATATTTTGTTCAACAAAATTACTTGTTCCAAAATTCATATTTTATTAGTAATGCCATCTTTTAATATAATAATAAATTCATATAAAAAATTATTATAAATTTCATCACAATTAAAAATATTTTTTAATGAGGGGTAATTTTATTATTAGATCGATTTTTAGTGAGAGATAAATGATGATATAATGAGGAGATGTATTGTTATTAAAATATTATTTAATGAGAGGCAAATGGTAGTATAATGATGAACTCTTTTGTCATTTAAACTAATTTTAATGACGATGTCATCTCATCACTAAATATGCTACAACAATAATGATGGGACGTCTTTATCGTCATTAATTACCTTTGCTTAGAGGGCAATAATGAAGGTCAGTGGACAATTTCTCGTCACTGTAGATCTATTTCCTTGTAGTGGATGACACCCCAGGGCATATAGATTTTTTGTTACTGTCACATTTTTCATTTGCTGTGTCATTTACACTTACATGCATTTGCTATACATACTACACATATAGTTTAGTTAGGATGATGAGGATGTGCATTTTACGTAGTCTCATGGGCGTGAGCTGCATTGTGATGACCTGAGCTGCATTTTGATAGCATCACCTTGCATATAATGAGCATACATTTTGGAGTTGAAAGAGAGCATGCATATAGATAGACCTATGATAGATCCTACATGATTTTGGAAGCCTACCTCCTGCATTTACATGTAGTCTTGTAGTATAGGAGCCCATCTCGAGCAATTTAACACACTACTCTAGGGTCTGGAGGATTTACATCCACAGTTGCATACTGTATAGAATTATAGCCCTACTCGGGACTGACACATTGTCTATCCAAGTAAGTAACTGGTCTCGATAAAAATTAAAAAAATTGTGATACCTGATTTGGAGTTTTCAGAGATATATAGTCATATGAAGCTTACTTGCCCTAGAGATTTGAGACACATGAAATTCCATAGAGCCTTGGGGCAGGGCCTTCAATGGCATTAAGATATGAGGAGCATTACCTGAGCTGGAGGCTGAGAGATACGAAGCCACATGGAGCCTGAGTGAGAGCTATGGAGCCACATGGAGCCTTGGAGGGTATATGCATCTTGGTTTGAGGAGGGAGAGATGAGATTATACATACTTGGGATACATCTCGAGTGGGTGGGTGAGAGAAATGATTTTGTGTGAGTGAGGGATGAGAGGAGTTACATGAGAGCATGTCTCTTGAGCATGAGAGCATGAACATCTTGATTGGGGGGGGAGGAGGATGTAAGTGAATAGATCCACCTTAATGATCTATCTAGTCCGAAGCAAATGTCTCGTGATAAAGATGTCCCAAATCCGTTTATAACTGAGGCTTTACTAAAAAGCCTATGAGGGTGAATATATCCACCAGAATGATCTATCTAGTCTGCAGCAAATGGCTCGCGGTAAAGACGTTGCAAATTCGTTGATAGCTGGTCACTTGCTAAAAGTGGGGGGGGGACGGTAATGGTAGCGACGGACCAAGTTGAGGATATGAGCACTCGCATCAGATGAGCCAACCCGATAGAGGGGGATGAGCAGTGAGGAGAGCATTCATGGACATTGACTGAGGCTAGGTGGCATGTAGTATGATGGCATGACATATGACATGGAGCCATAACACGAGGCATATCATCACCTTTGGATGGATGACGGAGACTTAGAGATTGGTCGATGCTTCATCGTCTACGGTTTGGGCAGAAGATACATTATCGACTGGGGTGCATTGGATGAGAGATTTGTTTGTATGCATGAGAGTGATGGTACTCATGTGAGCACGTGTACACCATACCTCAGATTCTCTCACAGATCTGATATTTCGTCAGACATGACATGTATAGAAATCTTTGGTTTTTGTATGTCGGTGCATTTTTTTGATGATATATATTTACCTTTCATCAAAAAAAGAAAATCAAGACAAATTGTGTGTGGTGTGCATTTAATAAGTGTGACTGCATTAAAAGACGGAAATCTTGCATTTAAAGTACAATCTTACTCAGGTTGAAACTTATGAATTGTCACGTGGAAGTTACAATTGGGCCTAATTGACTACACAATATTTCAGTCAGTCGGACTTTCATCTTTTTCGATTAGACTTAAAGGAGAGGCAAATGATATGAGAGGTAATCAGAGGGTACCACGTGGCGGGAAGGTCAATAATCTTGCTGAGGTGACACATCCCAAGTTGGAAGAGCCCCGACTCTTCGAGGTTCCTGGACTTCATGCAACCCCGACTCCCAGTGGCCCCAACTTCATGAAACCCAGGCTCCTATCGGCCCGACTCCATGAAACCCCAGCTCCTAGTGGCCCCGAATCCTAGCAACCTAGGCTCTCCAAGGTTATTTGGCTCAGATCGCTTCCTTCGTATCACTTGGAACAGATAGCTGATGCTCACGGAGGACGCGGATAACATAGTCGTTGCTCATGGAGGACATGGACAACATCGCCATTATTCTGCGGAGGACATGGGAAACATAGACATTTATTCTGAGTAAATGACTAGTAAATGGGGTAGCATGAGCGGAAACCTCTGAGCATGTGGAGAACGTTGGCAGGCAAGCACGATCTATAAAGGGCCGCTTGTCCCCGCAGGCAAAGAGACGCACACATATGCATCCACAAATCCTAATTACTGTTCATCTTCCTCATTCTATGAGACACTGACTTGATTGTCAGAGTGACGACGTCGGGAAGCCCCTGACCGTCATTCTAATCATTTTCCGTTGGTATCCTCTAGTTAGGTTCCATGGGTTCTCTCTCTCCTACAAATCCTTTTGGTTGCTTAGCGATTGGCGGTCAAGTCAACATCAATGCCAACTCACCGATGACTTATTGTCGGCGTTCCTAGACAGGATCAATTCGATATACCAAAAGTTTGATACGGTATTGATATAAATTTTGTTATGCCGATTTTTTTTTGTACCATATATGGTATATATATTTAGAGTTTGATATACCATATCACATATCAGATACCCCTAATTATATTAGCTACCTAGATAGCTGTTATAATGCTATAATAAGAGTTTTTCTTCTTAATAAACACTGTTATTCTCTTAAATATTTATTAATATATATATAATATATATAATTTTCTCATTTAACATTAATTTTTTTAATTATTTATAAAATACTCTTTATTTTCTTTTGGCTAAGCGAAAATAAAAAATGATCGTCCTACATCGTGATTAAGTCCTCCAATAATAAATCAGCTATCTAGAGTTCGAGACTTAGTTATGATGTATTATTAGAGATTTTTTTTAATGGATAATGAATAACGGATTCGAGAATGTTTGTTATTAAAATAGATTTTTATGTGTATTTTTTTTTGATTTATTTTAGTGATGAATAATTTTTTTTTTATAAAATTAAAACAATCATTTTTAAATTAATCGGACCGAATTCTCATATTCACAGTGTCAACTAAGAGAATGACCAAATTCACGGAGAATGTGGTTTGAGATGACCCAATCTGATCGGCCCATCGTCGCCCTAATCCTTGTGATTTATGTCGGGGTTTTAGCATCTCCTCCGCCGGCGTTCCCGTTGCCGCCCTCCGAAATCCGTCGAACCCTCGATCCGTTCATGCACAGTCTTCACTCACCAGGACAACTCCCACAAGGCCTGGAAGCCTCCTCCCATGGATGCCTCCGCCGCGGCATGGCTGAAAGGTACCAACTTTTTCTGCAGACTCTCCTCCTCCAGGTCAGTTCCTTCCGTATCGGCTCCGTGGAAGAAGAATCAGCTGACAGAAGGCGGAAGCCGTTCCGTTCTTTTCCGAAAATTCCCATCTTGGAGCTGCTCGTGCATTTCTAGGAACAGCAGTGGCGGAATTCCGAAAATTTCAGCACGACTACAGCGGCCGTTGAGGCGGCGGCGCAACACGTTGAGGGATAAGCTTCTTCCTTCTTCTGTAGAGCAGGTGCGTAGAGTTCCTGACTCTTTGGATTCAGTTACCGATTTGGAGCTGTCCGAGGATGGCAAACTTCAGGCGGAGGGATTTTGCACCAAGATGGATGCTGAGGGCAAGAATGAAATGGGCGAAGAACTATGCTCCGAGGGTGGGAATTTGCCAGAAACTAAATCAGCTTTGTGGGATAAATTGGAGAATTGGGTCGATCAGTACAAGGTGGATTCAGAATTTTGGGGAGTAGGGGTCGGTCATATATTCACGATTTATCTAGATTCTGATAGGAAGGTTGTTAAAGTTTTGGTGAATGAGGATGAAATCATTAAAAGAAACAGAGTATGGTCTCTTGAAGAGAAGGAGGAGTCTCCTGTTACGAATTCTAAGATTTTTCGTGCAAATCTTATTGCTAGAATGATAGAGAGTGGAGAGTATGCACTTCCCAAAAATAGTTCAGTGGTTAAGTTTATTCCACATGAAAAGAAGTCATCTTTTTCTGAAGGTCTTCGTTCTGTCTCTCTTCAGGTTCAGCCAATTTTAAAGATGTTTCCTAATAGGGTTTTCACATTGTTATGTGGTTTCTGCGTTCTGTGGGTGGCAATGAAGTTGTTTGTGCAGAATGAGCAAGTAGAATTGTCTAGGGAAGAGGCGGAAATGCTGAGGAGAAAGATAAAGCTTCGGATGGAGAGGGAGGATATGGAGAAGGGGAGCATCAAAGTTCTTGATGATACACCTGAGTTGCCTGTGTTCAATAGGCCACAGTTGGATCAGAATGAACTAATGAAGAGCATTATCGAAGCAAAAGCATCAACAGAGAAATCATTCATGATAAATTCATCGAGTGACTTATATGTCCAAACTCCTGATTTTAATGAGAAAGTAAAAGAAATTAGAGAAATGGCAAGGAGGATAAGAGAACAAGAGCAGCAGGATATTTCTGAACCTGAAACTTCTAAGAAAATCGAAGTTGATTCTGTGTCACGAAATGATTATAAATCATGTCTTGTTAATAAGAAGAATGCTGTTTTAGAAATTGAATCTAATGGCGAAGCTTCAAATGTTGATATAACTTCCATGAAGAATCCACATACGCATGAAGATACTGGCATTGAGTTTCATGTGGATAGAAAGAACAAGGACTTGTCTGGAAATAATAGTCCTGAACGTTTAAGCAGTACTAGCTATCAAGAATCATCAAGTTCACTACAAGATAATGATAACAGAATGAACAATGAGGATGACCACCAGAAGGAAGCAATAAGATATTCAAGCAGAGCTCGACCAAATAATGTTGACACCCAAAACATGGAGAATGCCTTGAATAGTTCTGCTGCTGAAGAGAGAATAAACAGTAGTAGCTCAACTGAAGTTTGCACTAGAAGTGGATCTGAAAATAAGCCAAGAATTATAACATCAGTTAAGGAAGCTAGGGAATACCTTGCCAAAAGAGGTGCTGTGTTATCTGATATGTTACAGTCTGACAAAAAAGTGCAAGATGGAGGGCAATCAGCAGGAGTTAGTTCTTTGAATCACTTGGATAAAGGTATGAATAATGGAAGTCCTGGAACCAGTGAAGACCTTAATTTGGTTGAAACATCAGAAAATCTCCATGTTGATTCATGCAAGGATCTCTATGATGATGATTCTGTTACTGCTCCTATTCTGAAAAGACCTACTGTAGATAATTTTTCCATAAATAAAGGAAATCTGAATGAAGCTACGAAAAGTAAGGTAACTATGGATATGGAGAATTATGAAATGAGAAGGGGAGTTTTTGATGGTATGTCTGATGATACTGATCAACTGTTTGTCACAGACAGCACTGTTAGTGCATCTTTTGAACTTTTTGATTCTAAGACTGGTGGCAAATTGAATTCAAGAGAGATGTCTATTGAGGCTGCAAATAGTGTTGATTTACAAACTGATTCAAGCACTCCAGAAATAAGGGATCTGAGTGAGGAACAAAAAGATGTGGAGGATCAGAGGGATGGATGCACTTTGAATACTTTTGATGACAAATTAAAATTAGAATACCCTGCAACCAGTACTTATGAGGTGAAGACATTGAGTACGAATCCTCTAAAAGATGATAAACTAGGTCAACCTCAAGAGCTAGTTGGTCTGAAGGACATTAACAAGTTTAGTGAAGAGACACAGCAGCTTCAGTTTGAATTTACCGAGTCAGAAATTCCAGTTGATAAATCTGGTCTAGTTACAGAAAGTAAGGTGGTGGGAACATCCAAGTTGGATCAAGATGAAAGTTCTACTCTATCAGGTTCTGACCCTTCTTTGCAGTCCATTTCAGAAACACTGGATGCTAATCTTAAATTTGGTGGTATATTAGGAGAATTAGAACCACCACAGTCTGCTACCAATGCTTTTGATGTTTCAACTAAATGTCAGAACACGAGTAGTCCAAAAAATTCAAGTACTAATTCTGGTGAGATTGGCTTCGCTGCCGAAGGAAAACAACTAAATGCTGGAAGGAGTTGGATTGAAGAAAACTTTCAGGAATTGGAGCCAGTGATTGCTAAAATAAGGACTGGCTTCAAGGAAAATTACATGGTAGCAAAAGAGAATATGCAACATCAACCAAATTTGAGTGCCCACATTAGTGAACTGAGGTTGACAGACATTGACAATGAACTTGAATGGATGAATGATGAAAGGTTGCAGCGAATTGTATTTCAGGTTCGAGACAATGAACTGGCAGGTAAGGATCCTTTTGATTCTATAGATGCTGAAGATAAGCTTGTCTTCTTCAAGGGATTAGAAAGCAAAGTTGAAAAGGTGAATGGAGAGCTTTTGCGTGCCCATGAATGGGTACACTCCAGAATTGAAAACCTTGATTATGGAGCAGGTATTTTTATATCCATTTCTTGTAATTCCATGTCATGTAATCTAAACTTTAATAAGTTCAGATAAATATTGTGGGTTTATTGTGTTTCTATTTTTCTGTTTCCTTAAATCAGATGGTATCAGCTTGAATGATCCACTGGAAAAAATAATTCCCCACTGGAAAGCCCCTCCAGTTGACAGAAATCCTGAATTTCTTAGATATCAAAAACCAATCTTTACTAAGGAGGAGGATGCAGAAATCAAACTTCGAAAAACAGAAAATTTACCAAATTCTCAGGGCGTTTCCAGTTCTTCAGTCGATGGCATCACAAAGTTGTCACTAGATGCATCTTCCATGAAATCTAAATCAGTAATTGAGAGCAGTGATGGTAATATAAGACCAGGAAAAAAGAATGGAAAAGAACATTGGCAACATACCAAGAAATGGTCACAAGGTTTCCTTGAAGTTTATAATGCAGAGAAAGATCCGGAGATGAAAGCCATTATGAGAGAGATGGGAAAGGATTTGGACAGATGGATCACTGAGAAAGATACACAAGATATGGCTGACTTGATGAAAAAGATACCCACAAGAAGGCGTAGGTACCTTGAAAAGAAATTGGAGAAGGTTAAACGGGAAGTTGAAATGTTCGGTGTACCAGCAGTTGTCAGCAAATACAGAGAATATGCTGAAGAAAAAGAAGAAGATTACTTATGGTGGTTAGATCTTCCATGTGTTCTGGTAAATGATTATTTGACCTCGTTAGTTTCATAGAATTCATAAGCTATCCGTGTATAGTCATTTTGATTTTACTGTCATTGCCAGGCGCTTACAATTTATTTCTGATTCAAATTACTGTCTACAGTGCCTTGAACTATATACTATTGAAGAAGGTGTTCCAAAAATGGGATTTTATTCGCTTGAAATGGCAGCAGATCTTGAACTGAACCCAAAGCAATATCATGTGATTGCTTTTGAGGATGTGGGAGACGCTAAGAACTTCTGCTATATTTTACAGGCCCACATGGATATACTTGGAAGTGGTAAAGCTTTTGTTGTTGCTCGGCCTCCAAAGGTAGCAAAATTTCTAGTATCTGTATTTAACCATGTTTTTGTAATTGCCCTTATTTTGTAGTTGATTTTATAAAATTGTTCTAACATTCTTTTTCTCATGAGCACACTATATATGATGTTTTGTGCAAAAATATTATTAAAGTTGAATGACTAATCATGTATCTCAAAAGCTCAAGTTGTTAAGAAATGAACCAATTATTTATATTCTTAATACTCCTCCAAGTGTAGGTGGGTGATACAGGATAATCACACAACTCTATTTCAAGCAATTGAATTTCGGGTGTCACCATGATCCTGTTGCGCCACCTTCATAATAATGGGCTCGCCTCCTTTAATTCTGCCATGTTGCTAATCCATGGTCCAACCTGACATCAACCCAACCTGACGTCAACTGAACTGTTTCCTATCTCTAGGTTAATGTTATGGTCTGAGCATGTAGCAACATATCATAGTGTGAAGACAAATCCAAAGCTTATAATTAGACCTTTGAAGTAACAAATGGGACCCTCACCTGCTGTCATAAATAGTGGTAGTAGATAGAGATGCCCCATTATAACCCCTCCTCAGCCATCCTGATCTCCCTATATAAGACCTACTCCAGTGCCTTAGTCAAGGTCTACCTATCTGTTATATGAGACCTTAACAGATTAGTGCACTAGGTAAGAGAACACGGTGGACATGGAATCTGGGAGAGAAGGACCAAATAGTTTAGCAAACTCGGAGTGGTTATTTCATGTTGAGCCATTAACCTCAAAGGAAACAATAATGGTTGACAAGGCAACTTTGGATCTGCATGAATTCACAACTCTGATTGATGAACATGGAAAAAGAGGCTGAAGGCATGGCCGACTATAGGTTGGAAGAGGAGTTCGAGGTACCCTGTAGGATAAGACCCGCTCTGCTCTGGAGGGATGAGACAAACATCTTCCTGACCTGCCACTCTGAACTCAGTAGAGTGGAGGCATTGGCTGCAATGAACTTGTTCATATGGGATCTAGGAGGAACCCATCTCGAAGAATATCCAAGTACGTAGCATGAACACATATGATGGGAGCTTTGACGTGACTGAACATGTGGATGCGTACAGTGCGAGGATGCTCATGTATGGGATGACCGATGCAATTCATGTGCTTGGTCTTCCCTACTATGTTACAAGGGACACATAAGTGGTTCAGGTGCACCTACTCATGGGGTTGATTGCCAAATTCGACAAGCTGACCTGCAACTTTGAAGTGTACTTTATCGATAGTTGGTGTAAAGACCACAATGCTAAGAGCCTGATGGCGCCAATGCAAGGTAGTGACTAGTCCCTCACCAGGTTTGTGAATAGATTTGTAGAAGCTACTTGACAGGTGGACAACTTAAATTTTAAAGTGCTAATGGGATTCTTGAAGTTTTCCCTCCAATCATCCCAGTTCGTTTGTGAAGAGATTTATAGTCTCACGGTGCCTTGTGGAAGAAGCCAAGGACAAGTTAAGCAGTGCACCACTCAAATGTCACACCACTTTCTTTTGAGTAATGGAAGCTCAACGCATATCCCACCATGACCCCATTCTGTTGCCATGTAATAGTGACCCAACCTGACATAGTTGAACTGGTGTCTGTCTCATGGTTGATGTCATGACTCAGACACATGGCAACATCTGACAATGTGAACACAAATTTCAAGGGCAATACATAAGACCTTAGGATCAAGAAATGAGATCTTCGCCTGCCAACCATGAATAATGGCAGTAGAGAGAGATACCCTATCGCAAACCTTCTCAGCCAAACCTCTTTCCCGATCTCCTCTAGCGTGATGACCCTACATAAGACGTGCTCTGGTGTGTAAATTGGAAGATCTAGCTAGCTGTTATAAGAGACCTTAATAGTGAGTTTACTACTTTACTTTACTTTGATAGGTAAGATTTGAACCCTGGACTTTGATGTTGATACATGTGAAAGTTGATTTATCAATTACTTATCTCAATAGCTCAAATTATTATTAAAGGGTCTAATTAAATACTTATTTTCTCAATACCTATAAATAGAACTGTCTACCTCTTGGTGCTGGCATGAATGAACCAATATTGGACTCTCATGAACTGTGTGCATAGATCTAATTCACTTTATTTTTTCAGAAAATAAGCTTTATTTGCTGCTGCTTGTGAGGGAAACAACATGCAGTTCCAATAGCCAACCTCAAATTGAGATGCACTACTTTCTATTTTTTTCTTATGAGGACTTGAAGATGATGCACAGTTCTTGACTTCCTAATCCACGAAAATGACATCTCATTCTTGGATATAGGCTCTATGTTCATAATTTTTGTATGCTTTCTTGTATTTAGACTCATGCATGGAAAATTGCCTGTCAAGAAATCATAGGTTTCTGAGAACCCAGTGTAACATGCTATGTTGAATGTGTCAATCATGTATGGGTGATTGTGAGAAATGTTTAGGACTGCAAGTTGCTAGTTTCGAGTATTTTGTACCAAATATAACTGAAAAATGGAGTGGAACCTTTCCGTCTGCCTGACTTGCTCCTGTCTTGTGGGCATTGGAATTGTTCCATTAGTGCTTGTGAACACCAAAGCACTTTTCATACATCACTAATAGAAGTTTTGATGTCACTTATGAAACTGATAAATTCATTGCAGGATGCTTTTAGAGAAGCCAAAGCCAATGGATTTAGTGTCACCGTTATTAGAAATGGGCAGATCAAGCTCAACGTGGACCAGACACTGGAAGAAGTAGAGGAAGAAATAACAGAGATTGGAAGCAAATTTTATCATGATAAGATCATGCATGATCGATCAGTTGATATAAACACATTAATGAAGGGGGTTGCTGCTGCTGAAAAATCCACCAAGAAAGGAAGTATAAACACATTAATGAAGGGTGTTGCTGCTGCTGAAAAATCCACCAAGAGGTATTCCCTTCCCCAATTTATACTTACTCTTTAGCTTGAATATCGTTACCGCTATACAATACTGCCTTGCATTGCAATGGAGTTTTGGTGGAGATTGTGAATTTTTTTTCTCAAGTTGGTTTCTTTCTTCTGCAGCAGACGGACAACAAAAACACGCAAGAAGACAAGAAAGCATGCAAATCCTCCCGAGTCATCATGATTGGTAAAATGCACAAGCGTGTGCCAACCGTACTGCTGTTCAGAATGCTCTTGTTCTTAAATCCCAACTGAAAGTGCATCGATGGATATACTTATTTTGAATGTAAGCATTTTTATCTCCCATTCCTTCACTTTCTTACCCTTTTCGATCCATTCACTGAGTGAGTAAATAATAGTGGCTTGGTTTGTTCAATTTCCATTGTTTTTACCACCCTGCATGCTACTTAGTTGAAATTTACCTGTTTGCTTCTAAGAGAGAAAATTACTCTAAATAGAGATTAAATTTCATTAAAATTTGAATTTGTTGAAACAAGGAGTATTTTAATTGGTCTGTTATTATTGTATCATTTTCCTCCATGAAATCTCAACTTCTAATAAGTTATCAACATCTGGTCTTCTTTTTAGTCATCTTTTTTCACAGTTTCTTTGTTATCCTTTTCTCTAATTGTGCCTTTCGATTCGTAAGAAATTATTGATTTTCTTTTTCTTCTCTCATCTTTCGAGCATCGATTTTATTGATTTCTCTTTCGGTCACTCCCTATCGTTTTGAGTAATTGGGCATTGATTTATCGACTTCTCTTTTGTGTACTCCTTCATGAGCTGGGGACGCTCTGTGCAGCCTCACCACTCTGTTTTGGAAATGCTAATTTTCAGTCGAAGCTCGAATGTCGTATCGCAAGTATGATTAAGTTTTTCGCATAGCATGGCTTTTAACAAAGCGGGCAAGGAGGTCGTTATTATGAGGCGAATCAGGTTTATGGAATGCAATAATTTACTGATCGGCATGAAAGATTGTTCCATTTTAACATCTACAACGTCCACAACATGAACCAATAATTTCATCTTAGTTAGCCCGGGGCAGGCAACAGTTAACTCTTTTAAGTGATTAATCAGGTATTGAGTTAAATCTTAGCTACAACATATTGTTAGAATTTTTTTCTAGTAGAATGAGAATTCTAAGAACACTAGTCACTTGAATGGGTCTTCGTGAGTGCTTTTCGATTTATCCTAGTGATCGGTAGGAAATTTTCGTAAAACTGAATTGGTCATTGTTCAGAATTAGTCGGTTCGAAGAAAATATTTAGATTATAAAAAATAATAATAATAATTTCATCTTAGTTACCCCCGGGTTGGTTTATATTTGTATAAGTGTAAAATATCTCATTAGATATCTAATTTTACTCATGAAAAAATTGTTATACTAAGAAAAATATTTATTATGATTTTTTTTTTAGAGAATATGAGATTATTTTAGAGGGATTATTAAGATGTCACTTTTTCTTCAATAATTTCATCTTAGTTTTGAAAAAAATACATTTACAATTCTATATTGAAGCTTCTAATGGATCAAAGCAATTTCTCGAATCATTTGAATAACTGAACCCAACGATTTTTTGGCATGTTTTTTTTACTAAATATCATCACCTTCGTTTCTTTTTTAAAAATTAAAATGATTTTTTTTATAATTTAAATATTTAATTTTTCGAATTAGTTAATTTTAAAAATAACTAATTTAATTTCATTAATCTCTAGATAAATCTTGAAGATGACTAATTTAGTCTTACAAAAATATTCATCAAAACGATTAGTATTTTTAGAATTATCATTTTATTGAAAAAAAAATACATTATAATTAGGATTCAATTCTTTTCCCGGGGCATGCTCATAAGTAAATTATTGCATTTCATAAGCCTTGATTTGGATGATTATTAAAAAAAAAGAAATCACCTTAGTTTTGAAAACTGAAAAGATACATTTACAATTGTATATTGAAGCTTCTAATGGATCAAAGCTGTCTCGAGGCAATGGTGCAATGGTTAGGTCCTTCAATGATTAATCAAAGGGTCTAAGATTCGAATCTTAACTACGGCGTATTGTAGAAAATTTTTCTTCCAATGAAAAGCGGACTTTAGAATATTGGTCATTTGGATGGGCTTCCATTAGCGCTTCCCGATTTATTTTGATGTCCGATGGAAAATTTTTGTGGAATCAGATCGATCATCCCAAGTCCGATGTTATCCGATCTGATTAATTATTTTTTTTTCTAATGGATCAAAGCTATTACTCGAATCATTTGAGTAACTGCACTGAACGATAACGATTTTTTGGCATCGTTTTTTTACTAAATATCACCTTCGTTTCATTTCTTTGAGGGCTGTCAAAACGGCTGATCTATCCGAGTTTATCCTGGGCTGGGGCTATGATCATCGATATCATCACCTAAGGCTGTTTTTCTCTCTTATTTTTTTTTTCGATAGCAAATTTGAATTGTGTAATTCAATACAATTACAAAATAATTAAAAAAAAAGAATATGGACAGTATTTATTTATTTATTTATTAACATCGAATTAATTGGTTGTAAAAAAAAATTGCATTATCAGTTATTGATAATTTCACTAGCACATATTGACCTTAGTTGAATATAAGGGAGTCTTATTTTTTAAAAAACATAAAATAAAATGCCCCATAATTTAATGGTAGTTGTTATGGTGATCCTAACTATTAAAATTATAAAAGTAAATTTAAAAAAAAATGATCCAATTTAATTAAAATCATTTCAACTTATTAAAATTACTTTGATTAAAATGAGTAATTATGATCATAATTGCTTTGTAGTAATTATAATCATAATGAAATTATGACAAATAAAGCACTATAATTCTAAAATGTATCTTTTTTATCAATTTGATTAAAATTACTCAAATTTAATTAAAATCGCTCATAGTCAAAATCATTTTGATTAAAAAAATTATTGCAACTAGACCATAGTTGTTAGCTTAAGTTTTTTAAAAAATAACTAAGTTGTTAAATAGCTATAGCTGTGTTCTATGTGTTATAATTTTGATTAAATTGAAATACTTTCGCTTAATGGTATGGCATCTATAGCTCAAAGTTATAGTTATATTTTGATATCCTGCACACCCCTATGTGCACGACCGTGGGCGACAGCCAACGTGGAAGCGTGACGTGGCATAAAAAAAATTTTTTACGTGTTTCTGCGAGCTCGCTGCCTCGCGCGGGAAGGAATTTCACCCCGTTCCTCAGTAATGCCTCGGGTGAAAACTTCAAATCTGCTTGTAAATTTTCCTCTCCTCAGTTTCCCCTGCACGCTCAACCCTAATTGCATCCCCTTCCGGCGGCGCCTCTCCATCAGTCCCTGCCTGCCGACGATCAATCCCACGGCTGTAGGCCCTTGAGTTCGAGGCGTCTTTCCTCACTCCAGGCTGCCGCGCACCCTCCGTCGTCGCACTCCCCGATTAACTGGCTGCCGGCGATCATTCCCACGACACCGAAAGTGT
>JBBUKS010000100.1:1590252-1604469 GCA_038050645.1 Hedychium gardnerianum
ATAATCTAGAGTTTCAAACAAGTTGGGTTCTAGACCTGGTTCATTTCTTCAATCTCGTGTGGCTCCATGCCCTCTTCCTTCTTTCCAGATCAAGCCCCCAATACCACCTCCACTTCAATCAGTGATAGGCATCATTACGTTCCCACGTGATAGATTGATGATGAGCGTTTCATCTTTTGCTACAGTGATAGATTGATGATTAGTATATGAAATGTTATTATTATGAGATCTGAAAGTTAAATCTTAATTAGTAATCAGATTTTTGTCCTCTCCCATGCATTGATCATTGTTCGAGCTAACTAGAACTCCTCGCCGAGCTTCTTGTCAGCCAGTTGCCTACCGAAGGCAGAGGCGGCGACAGAGCTGAAGCAGAGCAGCAGCGCGAGCGTGCTTCTGCTCCCCATTGTTAATACGTGCTGGTGCTGTGGTGCAGAAGACTAAACGCTTGCAAGTTGCAATTGTGTTGGAAAAAGGAAGAGGAAGAGCTCAAATATTTATAGGAAAGAAAGAACGAACAATTAATGATTCTCTCTCAACTTTTCAAAAACAGAGCATCCATGGCGACGCATGTTGCAAGTCAAGGTCTTGTGCATGGCCTATAACAATTTGCTTATCTTGCTTGAAGTTAGATTTCTTTTCACTTGTCTCTTCACGTCAATGCTTACGTACGGTGGTTGGTAGTTGATTGATCATGAATGATAGATACTTGGAACAAGAGATTAATTACCACTCATTGAATGCACTGTTCTGTTCTAAAAAGCAATAAACGACATTGAATTCTATTGATTCTTCGAAATGCAGCAGACAAGAGATGGAAGATTTGAGCAAATGCTGCAGCCACAAAAAGAGTAATACATCTGCTACACAAATGCGGCACCGCTCCCTCTGCATGCATGCACATTCCATGGATGATGGCGCTGAGCTGGTGTAGTGCCAATGAATGAAGAAGCCACAGGAATTGTTTTTATTTTTAATTTGAATGGCTCAGTATATAGGATGGATTGATGATTAATATATAAAATATTATCATCATGCCATTCATTTTATTGGATGCCTCATGGTCAACATCCAAAAAAAAAAAAAAAAAGAGACAGAGAACAAACAAGGCCCAAAGTTCTTTGATCATTCATGTGTTCATATCCAAGATTCAAGAGCCCAATTATACGCAAAGGAGTTAACGCCGCTGATGAGTCCAAGAATGTCCGAGTCTAGCATCTCTTCTTCCTTTACCGCCACCTACAACAACAATGAACCACCCTTTTAAAATCCCATCCTTGCTCCTTTTTTTTTGTTTCCCTTGGAGCAACCATACAAGTGATCATCAGAAGGACATGCTTACTTTGTGGAAGTCATGGTTGCTTATGCTGCTCTTCGTTTCCTCTCCTTGCTCATCAAGCTTCGCGAATCGCCCTCGGACTCTCGGCCGAGTATCTGCTAATGTTTTCCTACAAGCATACTGATAGCCAAAGGATGAATCACTTAAACCTCAATTTTTAAGTTTTATTCAGTTGCATGATCGACTGAATTACCTTGATCGTTTTGGTGAAGTTTCTCTTGTTCCTCTTCTCGATGTATCTGTGGATCTTCTCCTTCCTCTCTTCCGGCGACAGCCGGAGGCCTACTTTATCTTTGGAGGAGGAACAATCCTCTATTGCCACTGCGGCCATGTCTCCACTGATCACCTTGATTAATTTACAGTGCAAATTAATGAACAGTTCGACTAATTTCAAAGTGCTAAAATGTGCACCGAGTTCTTTTATCCTAAAAACTATCACTGGAGAATCACAAGTAAAATATGATATTTTAGAAAAAATCTCTTCCAATTTCTCTTTCTCTTCTTCTCTCTCTCTCTCACAATTGATTTACTTGTAGAAAACGACGGAAGTTGGGAGAATCTCACTATAGATTGGTCTTTGCACAATATCATACGACTCTCTGAACAGTTTTGTTTTTTTCTTTCTGGATGGCCCAAGAGGAATATCACCTTTCTTCTAGATTCTGATCATTCCACGAGATTGATTGTCGCAACAATCGAATTATTATTATTTTTTACTTTGATTTTGTTTTGATATCAATAAATAGTAATAATAAATTATAATTCCTTAATCACAGAGTATAGTTATTAATTTCTTAATATATCTAAAGAACAGTTCAAACTCTTCCCTGTTCCCTTATTTTTCACTCATTATTTCGTTCCACGAACCAGAAGAATCACTGTGAAAATTTAAAAATGAAATTCCAAAAATTAGGAATTTAATATCAATTTATTACCTGCGACACCGCCTGCTCTAGTTCGCAGAACAGGAAGCCGTCGTTCTGCTTCGGATGATCCTTCGCCACATCAGCCGGACCCACAAATTCCCCGACGCCGCAGGCGGTCCCATCTTGGTAGCCCAGCGCACCGAGCTGGAGCACCTCGCTAGCGAATCTCGGCGGCGGCGGCGCTTCCACTTCGATCGTCTCTGCCGCCGCCAGCTGGTGGTTTGGTTGGCCACAGGAGTACCCATCCGCGAAGCTGTAATCAGCTTCACAAGCGGCACCGCCAGCGGCGACCATGGTCGACGGCTGGCCAAAGTGTCGGTAGCCGGCGGGCGGATAGGGAGCCGGAAACATGGTCGAATCGGCGACAGAGGAAGGAGAAGCTGCTGAGGTCGCGCAAGCTGCTGCTGTTCCGGCTAGAAAGCAATGACCTTTATAAAGAGAAGGACGTCGTAGACAAATAGCACTTTTAGTTGCAGTTGGATATTTCCAGTAGAAGAAAGAGTAACTGAACAAAGTAAAGTAAAAACAAAAAAAAAACAAAAAAACTAGGGCATGGAGATTGACAACTAAAAGCGTTCACCAATGAGATACGTACAGATTAAACTGTAAATGGAAGAAAGAAACACATCTTGGCGTTGACTTTAAAATTTTAAACTATGCATGATTAAATTAACGTTTCTAGTAAGAAAAAGATTCTCAATGGTATTCAGTTGAGTGTATCGACGAGCCTAGTTCTGATCACATGACAGTTATTCTAATTCTGTTGGCAAACAAGGTGTTAGATTGACGTCAAAAACACAGAAACATATAGGGAATCCACTAAAAGTGTTTGGTCTGGTCAAACAGTATATCAAGAGGATTGATTGCGATGATAATTTAAAATATATATCTATGTATAGGAAGATAATTTTGGCAGAATGCAAATTATAAAAGATAATGCTGAAAAAAGTTTGGCTATCGTTTTGGCATCTCTGACTGCCAAAATGTTATTCTGACAATTACGTTTCACTTCAGCAGACGTGCGATTCTGGATAAAATAATAATGCATGGTTATCGGTTATCCCATGGCATAAATATTCTTTGGGACTCAAGCCGCAAAGGATCTTGAGAACATGTATGCCACTAGTCGAAGTACTGTATATGATACATAGTTGAGAAGTAGTAGAGAATGATTAGACTCTGAAATCATTGCACATCTCAAAACTTTCTGAAACAACTAGTTTGAGTGACCTAAATATTTTTTCAGTAGGCAACAGTGCTAATATGGGATGCTTTGTAGTGGAACATAAAAAATTACAGCAAATCGTTAAAAAGAAAACATAGTTGCATAATTATCTTTGATATATCCTGAAGAGATATTATAAAGTATTTCGATTGAAACGTGATCAACTCCTGAAATGGATAGCTTGAGATAACAAATTCTCGTTGTCATATTTTCCTCCAGTGGAGAATAGTTCTAATATGGGATGCTTTATGGAAGAACATAACAGATTACAGTAAATTCTTAAAAAGAAAACATAATTACATGACTAGAGGTGCTCTTGTAATTTGCATAAGCACTATCAGTAGATTCAGTGGCATATGATTTTCTTTTTTTTCCTTTCATCATGGCATTTGCATGGATTGAATGACACAACAAAGTTTTCATATGCACTTTACTGGCTATCCTGGTGACTGCTATCATCAAAAGCCAGTAGAAACTACAAGATAGTTGTTTTCCAGTTAAACCAATACCAGCATATATATGTTCATTTGGAGACAAACGAACCTAGTTGATAAAGTACGGAAGACTTCTAGGAAAATATAACACTGGCCAAAATGCAAGTATATTGGATGTAGCGGCAGACAAACTTGCTAGACAGAATTTGGTGAGGAAGTTAACACTACATTGCAGAGAAAAAAAAAATTTGAGGTAAGCAACTTATTATGAAGAATAGCAGTGTGGCAGGATATATGTGACAAAGGCACAAGTAATAGGTCAGAAAGCAAGTATGTTAAATTTACAGTTTCGATATGGTTTGACCGTAAGGAGATGTCTCCCAATTGAAAGTTGTGTTACAATTGATGTAGGAGAAATGAATCGACAGAAGAACTCCATATCAACAAGCAAAACACATTTGAGGCTGCAAGTTTCTACTAATGAACAGAGTTTGATATCCTACCAGTAATACAACAGGATAAGTAACCAATGAAAGGTTAGCTAGTACTAGTAATGCAACAAGATAAGTTAGCAGTGGAATATAAGCTACTTCGAACATGTTACAATGAATTTGCCCAGAATGCAAAGACAAGAATTTCCAACCACTAGTGCACTGTCAAGAAACACAGGCAGCGTGGATGGAGATTTCCAATGAAGGACTTATGGTTTGGCATATTACAATTATATTATTTTGCATTGAACATATTGCAACAACATAGTTGACACTTTTCAACTTTGGTTCGCCATATGCATAAACTAATGCAATGCACCTTAGCATTTTGCATCTTTTGAAATGAATACTAATGGGCTTGGCATCATCTTAAAGAAAGCACATATTAGTAAGTAAGAGAAGGAAATTTAGGAAAACACAAGAAATCAGGAACACGATAATCTTGGAATGGACATCGTGAATAAGATACAGCGCTTGAATTCTGAATGATCTGAGAAGATGACAAACTAGAATATCTAATGGCATGAATTTTTTGAAGTAAAAGAGAGTGAATCAGGATGATGTACCCCATAACATTCAGTGTACCACTGTCCAGACCAGAGGAAGCATCAACTCTAGCTTTGAGAGACCAATCTCTACTTCCTTTGTGCCTGTAGAAAATTCAAAAGGGCATTAAATTTCAAAATATCAGTGGATATGGACTCTTATTTATGATGATGTGATGCTAACTTAACACTTGTTTCATTCAGAAGTTCAAATTCACATTCAAGAGAAACATAAATCCTAAAAATATAGTGCATATTAGCATCCCATGCCACAATGTACCTATCAAAACCTTACCTATTTAAATGTCCATGCCACATCCTAGTATCTATCTATATTCGTTCTTCTCTTCCTTTTCTTCTAGTAGGTCATATGCTCAATGTGCAGCACCAAAATCAAACAAACAAAATTCACACAGAGCTCACAGAAATTGTTGTCGCATAAAGGATAAATATCTGATACAGAGAAACTAATGATCTCACACAAAGCATCAGAAGTAATGAAGAACAGATGTTTTTTTAATTGAATTAAAGAATCTTCTTACATAAGGGATACAAACCCCTTTTATACTGAGCTAAGATTTACCTGGTTTACAATTGTGTTTTTTGACAAATTCTAAAACTTAAACCCATAAATAATTCAAACACCATTAACAATTATCTAAACTTGAAGACAAAACAATTTAAACCTTAATTTTATTCCTAATTGGTAATCAGAATCACTCAATGATCTCTAGGGTCAATTTCCAGGAGCTGCTGGTATCCAAGAGCAGCATCTGCCAGATTACTGCATCTGAAGTTCATAGAGAACTGGAAAGGAAAGGTCCCATATCCGCATGAATCCCTACACATCTCCAGCACACAGAATGTGTAAGTCTCAAAGCTCTAGTAGAAACAACATCGCAAATTCATCCAATTAATTGATTGTCAGTCATCTGCTAGACCAGTACCACACTTGCTCCAGAATAAATCAAACAACAGGAAGCATCAACATTAACCTTGAGGTAGTCACCATGTTACAAATCTATTTACAAACAGAGAGCACTGCAACTTTGAGGAGCCTAGTAGACATATCTGATGCTGGTGATGAAGAATGTTGGCATCACTTTTCAGTGTGACGGATGAAGTCAATTCACCAGTAATCCTTGCAAGTGCAACATCCATCCTGAAAAGTATGGTACCTATTAGCATCTCTTACCACAATCTCCCTCTCAATCACCCTACTTACATACTTGAAATATTCATGGCAGTCACTACATATCCTCAAATTCTTCACTACTCTCAGTGGTTTCCCCTTTGGAACTGATCCACTTGCCAATCCAAATGCCACTGCTAGTCTCTCACTGTGGTACCAAAGTCTCTCATCCATCTCTTTGTAACCCAGTTTGCCTACTTCCTCCATCAACTCCGTTATCTTGGCATAAATATCTGTCATCCTTTCATGCTTCCTATCACCTGCAATAAACGCATGCACCTCTCCCCCCACTTCAATCCAACTCCGTCCACCTTCCTTCTTCACTCCATGATCCCTCATATTTTTCCACATGTCAGCAGTCTCATCCATCTTGCCAACGGATGAATATAGATTAGCTAGCATGACATAGGCCGAGTCATCTTTGGGATCAAGCTTTAGGAGACGCTGGCCTACAGCTGCAGCCACATCAGTTGCACCATGGACCACAGCACCAGATAGCAGAGTTCGCCAGAATGCTGCATCAGGCTCACATGGCATTGTTAAAGCAAGTTGTTCAGCATCTACTAGACGGCCCACACGGGCCAGCGCACCAAGTAAGCACGTGTAGTGCTCAACTCCAGGCACAACCCCAAAGCGAGTGCTCATGCAATCAATCCATCTCTTGGCCTCATCTGGTAACCCAGCATTGCTACATGAGGTCAGGACCCCAAGAAAGGAGTATTCATCAGGCTGGAAGTCTCGTCTCAGCATCTCATTGAACAGTTCGACTGACTTCTCAGTGTTTCCTTGTTGCGCATACACACCTAGCATTGCATTCCACATAACGAGATTAGCATCCGCGAGCATTCCATCAAACACCCTCCGAGCATCACCAGTGATACCAGATTTCCCATAAGCATCAATCAGGGCAGTGCCGACCACCGCATTAGTGTCCATCCCAGCGACAACAGCATGCGCATGAATGATCCTAGACTGCTCTAGGGCTGCTAAGTGAGCAGCCGCACGTAAAGCACCCGATACGCTATACATGGTCGTCGACACATCGACATCAGACCTCATTGCGGCGAAGGCTCTAAGAGCACTAGTGGCGCATTGGTTCTGGGAGAGACCAACAATCAACGCACCGTAACAGACCTCGTCTCGGTTAGAAATTTCTTCGAACACATTATGGGCGTCACGAGGGAGCCGCGCTTTTGAGTAAAAGTGGACGAGGGCTGAGCCGGCAAAGGGAAGGCGAGAGATGGAGAACTTGATGGCGAGCGCGTGGATCTGGAGGCCGGAGAAGAGGGTGGAAGGCAGACAGGAAGAGACAGATTTGAGAAGGGCGGAGAGGTTGGCCTGGGAGGGAGGCTTGGGGTGGCGTAGCATGGAGACGAAGAGGCGGAATGCGGCGGCATGATCGTCAGAGCGCGCGGAGATGAGAGCGGTCCAGGAGGCGGCGGCGGAGGTGAAGGAGATGCGGGGCACGAAAGAAGGGATCGAGTAGTCGGCGACGAGGCGGCCCATATTTTCCCAAATTCTCTAGATTTTTACTACTTATAGCAAAATCCTAACAAGATCAACGGTAATTTCGGTTTTACTCAAGTTAAATCCCTTTCTGGAGATCCTTCAAATTTTAAAATAATCAAAATACTGCCTACAATTTTGCGTATTTTTAAATGCTCTAACATTTTATTAATACCAAAATATCCTTTAAATTTTTTATTTTATCATCAAAACACTCGTATTCATTAACCAATAAGTAATTTAGATAACAATGTAAAACTTAAAATATGTATTAAAAGTGTTCGATAAGGATATTTTGTTAGTTATGAAATGTTAAAACCATGTTTTAAAGTTTAAATTATTATGTAATCCGCAATCATCAATGCCCTCACATTAATGAAATAATAAGATGACAGCTTTTAACTTATATATAATGCCACATTTTTATCACGTTTTTTATTTTATTAATAAAGTACTCATCTTGTTTAATTGAGGCTAAAATGCCATGAATGTGAAAATTCTAAAACATCAGGGCATTCTAGAAAATTAAATCGAAATTGTGTTTAAAAAGTTCAAAAAATACTAGAAAATTTTACTCAAAATTTAAGAGTAAAATATAAATTAAAAATATTATTTTTCTCATTTATAACATAAAATGGAAAGGAGATATTTTTTTATTTTCACATGCTAACTAATTATAATAAAAGGTGAATCGTCTACTGTTCACATGCTAACTAATTGTGGCAAAAGCGAAACGTTCGCCCCCAGTGCCCCTGCCAGTCTATCCTAGAACCAACACGGAGGAGATAAATCACGAGGGCTAATCTAACCAGCCCGAACAATGACTAGTATATAAGGGGAGCAGGAACCTAGCTACTAGCCAGAATTTAACCCCTAGACCTTCACCCGCTAACTAATGATAATAGATGAATTTGCTTAAATGGCAATGGGATATCTATGATTATCTTAACCATTTATATTATTAAACCGTTTGTATTATTAAAGACGAAATAAAATGATATTGGATATTTTATTATTAAATATTTGAAAATAAATGGGATGGTTCTAGAAGCACAAGACTCAGCAATGGGTCAACGCCATTGCCACCACTGAGATTTTTGGGGAAAAAATGGAGAAGAAGCATGGCATTTGTATATCTTTTTACGTAATTAATTAAATATTTATTAATAATTTTCAACTTTAGTGGCAGGAATAGGACCGGCGGTTGCAACTAGATTTTTTTTTTCATTTTTTTTGGTTTTTGTTATTTCGAATTTATTTCGATGGCTAATTAAATTCCGAGTTCGAATTGGTCGGGGGTTGAAAAAAAAATCCGAATCCGATGGAGCCGCAGAATATATGTTGTGGTTCCGACTCGGAAACCCTCCCCGTCTCTCTTCCTCCTCCGTCTCTCTACCGTTTTGCTCCGATGGAAATCCAGGCAAGATAATGCGAAGGGAAAAGGTCGCCTGTCTCGTCGCCTGCTGCTTTGTTTGATCTCGAGTGATTGCTGATTTCAATCGGTAAAGCACTGTTTTGATTTGCCTGATTTGTGTTTGCTGTAGTGTCGGGTGAATTTTTGATTGTGCGAGAATGGGGCTTTTTGATGATCGCGGCCCGGGGAATTTGTAAGTTTCTTGGATGCGAGATGTGGAAAAACCTGCTTTTTGTGTGGAATCGAGTTGCTGCTGGAAAACCCTTTCTTAGTCAACTGGAGTCGTCGGGACCAAGGGAATGGAGCGCTTCGTCGTCGATATAAGCTCCGATGAGGAGGAGGATTATGGTTGGGGGAGGACCGATCGCCTCTCTTTCGACTGGGTCGACGAGCTGCTTGATCGCGCGGCGGGGCGGCGGGTGGAGGAATCTGACGATGTGGTCGAAGTGGACGAGTTCTCGCTCCCCGCTGTAAAGAAACGACGGCTGAACCCAGAGCCGTTGGGTCTGAGTAAGTGTGACGATGAGGATGATGATGAGTGCTTGGTGCTGGAAGCGGACCCGGACAAGCCTGCCGTAGCTGCTGAAGATAAGAATTCAGGTGGAGATGAAGAAGATGATGATCTGTTTGTCGTAGCGGAGAAGGGGCAGGTAAGGATCACTCTGGTTTCTTTTCCTCTTCCCTATTTTTCCTTACTATGCGTTTAAATCTGTCCTAGCATAGATCAGTAGTAGCATCATTCTTGAGAGCTTCCTCATTGAACATTCTAAAGCATTCTGTTTGTGTTCATTGAAGTTTTGAATCTTTTGATACTGTTGAACATAAGAAATATATATTTCCTTAAAAATCTTTAGGCTTGTATGTCATTATGTTAATATCTCATAGCCAGGAGATTAAACAATGCTAATCTAATATGAAGTTTCCAGATTTGTGACAGGCACTTTGTTCACTTTAGAAACTTGCTTCCTACTGCTTATTTCTTGAACTTTGTGTAACTCGATGTCTAGGCTTTATTCTTGAATTTTTTTTTTTCCTTGAAGATTAAATAGAGTTGTAAGTCAGGAACATTTAGTATTTATTATGGATTTTTGGTAAGGCTAGGCATTCACCTAAAGCAACTTCAGGTTCCTTCGCGACCCAAGTATCTCAAATTGCAAGTGGGTTTAAGAGGATGTCTTGAAGTGAGCGAATCACATTTATTCCAAGCGCGACTTAAAATCCACAATTCTTGGATTATTCTGAACTGTGCAAGTTAATAAAAGGCTTCAACTTGTAATAGGAAGTGTAGGAACACTTAAGGAAGGAGTTGAGCTATTAGATACAATGATTGCAAGAAGGCTTCAGAGAGATCTGCACAAACTAATCTTAGTTCTTAGTAAACAAATTGAGAAACAAAATAATTAGATGGAATAGTAACTTTGAAGGATAGCGTGTACAGTCATACAATGTCATATATTAAAGCATAAAGAAATGAAGTTTATGCATTGAGCAATCTTTTTTTTATCTGCAATGGATATACATTGCCTAGTATGAAATGATAATAATGTAAAGATTTCTTTTTGTTTTATGTTCTTGATTAAAGTCTTTCTTGCAAAACATATTTTGTACTTTTAGATGGACGCTCTTGTTCATTATCTTGGTTGATTCTAAGTGCAAGAACCTTTGCAGTTTTAATTGCATATCCTGTCCCCCTCACTGTTAATTGAATGTCATAAATATGATGTTTGGCCACTTGTTCATTTTGGCATCTATCGATAAGCATACATGAAGATGACAGTGAAGGATTCTTGTGACTGATTTTATTTTATTAGTATTTTTTCTGAGTCATGATGAATGACTAAATTACTTGTCTTCAATCATTCAATCTAGCAGTGCAGGTGACATTTTGCATACTTAAACCAGACTTTGGATTATCCAAAACTGACATTTTTTTGCAGCTAATATTACAAATGCACAGTTGCTTCTCCTTTCCATAGAGCTGCATATCTTTTTGTTGGTGAAAAGAGCTGCATGTCTTATCAAGCATGGAGTAGGGATCTCATTGTTTTTTTAAAAAAAAAAATCATATTCTCTCATTTTCTAGGTGGCTTGCCGTGATTACCCACACTCACGAGATCAGTGTGTTACATACCCTTTTGCCTCATCCTCACACAAAGAGTATTGTCACTTGGTGAGTCTTACTTTTCTGCTCAAATCTGATATTTATTTTCCTAAAACATTAAAATCCCATATCAATATGTCAAAGATACCCAACACACTAGAAAACTTAATATTTTCTCTTATACTTTCATATGCATAAATGGGCTGATATTTTGTTACCTAATGCAGTGCCATTGTTATGTATGTGATTCTCCAGCCCCTTGCAGTTATTGGGGCAGTGGTAATTCTGACACAGATCATTGTCATTCTACTGATAAAGAAGAAAGATGGAAATCTTTGAGGAAGAACTTCAAACAGAAGAAAGTCACTGCACATCCACTGAAGTCAACAAATGATTCATTTAATATCCCAGCATACAGAAATGCAGTCCCACTAAGTCATTCCAATCTGGTTCCTTTAAGATCAAGTTCACTCCAGCAATGCTCAACCATCTCAAACTCAGATCTAACCAACATTGTAAACCAATGTCAACCTTATATTGTATCTTCTCGTAACCCGCGACACAGCCAACAGCCAACAAGGCCCTTCTCACTTAATCCTAGGCTGCAACATGTGCAGAATGAGGTCCTTCCTGCATTAAATTCTCAACGTATGCATTCTCATGCAAGATCAAGAAGCTTAGGGTCGATGCAATCTGGATCTTCTGTCATTGCTAGCCATTCCCAGAACAATATTTCCCATAATAATGGTACTCATAGAGCTGTGCAACAGAAGTCTGCTTGTACAACAGTGTCACCACAGATTCCTTATTGCAATCAAGGGCAATTGAGATCTGAGGATGTCTTGGTAGTATCATCTGCTATACCAGATCAGATGCAAACAACTTTATATTCTGAGAGTACAGTAGCACAAGTTGAAAGTTCTACATTACCTTATATAATAGCAACAGATATTATGGACAAGAATTGGGAAGATATACTGGCTAGTTTGGCATCTGAACTCGAAGATCCTATCCGTTGTGACTTTGGCATCAACAATAACCATCAGTCTCTTTTAGTCCCTTCTCCACCACTGCATTGTGATAATTTACTTTATGGAACTGATGCAACTATAGCTACTAGCTCTGCTCCTATCATCAATCGTAGTCACATCAGATATGAGCCGAGTTTGTCAAATGACAGAATGGATCAAATTCTAGGGCATGATCAGGGTAAAGATCCTGATCTAAAAACAGCCCCGACACCCAATGTATCTCAGGGGACTAGCTTGGATAGTTTCTTAGCTTCCATGGAGAATGAAATATGGTCGTAGTTATTGTAGTAGATTAACAAGCTTGTCGGAGTAGATGATCAGTAGTTCTCACAAACATTGAATGTTCGATTAGGTCTTGTCTCGCTTCCCTTTTGTGAATTGCAACTTGTGCTACATCCAGATCATGTACTGTCTTCCGAGTTAGATAAACATATAGCTTGCATAGATCAGGGAGGTTGGTTTTGCGTTGCTTTCAGGTAGCGTGGAAATCTACAACTGATAGATTTTCCACTTGCGGGGCATCTATTATCAAATGTCTATTGCTTAATGCAAGCAGCAACAGTATTCGTATAAATCTTGATGTGAAAGATAGAATTTGTGCACAATCTGTTGGAATGTCTTACTGCTAATACACTGACATAAGGACGGTTAAACAGTAAATAAACAATATAGCCGTCAAATAGTTGAGATTTATTAGAAGACTATTAAATCTAATTTGTCGACCAAGTTTATTCATTCAATGTTTGTTGTATTAAAGTATTATTGTACATCCAGTTCCTTGCTGCTTAAGAAGACGACCTTGTGCATTCAACTTTTTTACGATGTTAAGAGGTAAAACGTTGGCTTTCAACATTTTTGCTAGTTCATTTTAGGGTTAATATGAAAAAGAATTAATTTACTAATTTAAATAATAATTAATATATAAAATTTAATTATTAATTAAGATTTAAATTTTAAATTTTATAATAATAATATTTTATGTATTCATCGATCCATTTTGTGAAAACTGCATTCAACTTCTTTACGTCACTTTTGATCGATGACATTCAACAAAAATATAGGAAATTTTCATTTTGCTTTCTTATTTATTTTTGTATATAGCTGGCATGCAGTCAGAAATTGACTACTACAATTCAATAATAATACTATTTTTTTGGTATGATTTTGACTAATTTAGATGGAACGCCATCTTCATGACTGTGTTTTTATTTGGGTGCGGGGATGGTCATTTTAGGCCTTGTTTTACTGAGTTAGTGCGTCAATCAACGATCAGCTTCCTTTAGACTATTCCAATAATAATTATTATTATTAAGTTTTATTTATATATATTTTTTTATATTATTAGACTCTATTTCCTATTATATCATCATCAATATTTAAATAAATTTTATCTTATTTTATTATTACTAACTAAGTCTTTTTTGATATTCTTCTTCCTCGTTTAATGTGTATATTTGTCATTATTTCACATCGTCTAATTGGGACATTTATTAGTCGTCTAAGTACATGTCTGTACCATCTCAAACGTGTTTTTCGGAGTTTTACCTCAATAGATGTTATTCCGACTTTCTTTCTAATACTTTCATTTCTTATTTTATCTATCCTTGTATGTCCACACATCTACCTTAATATTCTCATCTCTGCAACTCTCATCTTCTGCTCATGTGCTTGAGTCATAGCCCAACATTCAGCTACATATAACATAGCTGGTCTAACTGTCGTTTTGTAAAACTTTCTTTTAAGTTTTAGAGGTACTTTACGATCACATAAAACACCTGACACTCTCATCTATTTCAACCATCCTACTTGTATTCTATGTAGGACATCTCTCTCAATCCCTCCATCGTTTTATAAAAATGATCCTAAATATTTAAAGCTCTCAGTTCCACACAACTAGTTATCTCCTATCTTAACAATTGTCTTATTACGTCTAATACTATTAAACTTAAATTTCATATATTCTGTCTTTACTCTACTCAGTCTAAAACCTTTCACTTCTAGTGTTTCCCGCCAAGA
>JBBUKS010000100.1:1606295-1636162 GCA_038050645.1 Hedychium gardnerianum
AACAATGATTAACTTTAGCAATTGTGATCAAATTGGATACTAATAATATTATTTTGTTCAACACAGGATGAAATCACGAATAGAGTGACTTAGGCATCTCAACCACCAACAGAGGGGGAGTCACAACCTCTATCCACCAACGCACTAAATGAGATATATTATAATATTGTCAGTGGAAGGATAAAAAATTTTCACCTTCTATGGCCTTGGCTCCTATGTCAAAGTGATATTTAATCGTTTGAGGACTCCTAGGGGTCATGATAGTTTTTCCTCTTCTTCTACTGAGGTGCAATCATTAAGACGTGAAAATCAAGAATTGCGCGCTCAACTGGCTACAATGGATGAGAGGGTAACCGTTCAGGATCAGAGGATGACCGCTCAGGAGTAGAGGATGGCCTATCAGGAGGCGAGGATGGTCACTCATCAGGTGAATCATGATGTTGTCATGGCCCATATTCAAGCAATCATTCTAATTTCACCCCGACACTGCATGATTTTGAGTCCCAGGAGACTCAAAACCCACGAGATACTGTTGATTAGGTTATTCTGAGGTTTATTCAATTTTATTATAGTTTTTTTATTTATCATACATAAATCATGCAAAATACTTTTATTCTATTTTGATATTATAATTTGTTCAGATCTAAATATTTTATTATATTTTCTCAGAAGTCTCTACTGATATGATTGTATTTGGATGTATTTATCATCATCATTATCTGATATCTAAAACATGATCCAGATAAATTTTTTCCCTATTGTGTTTAATTGTATTACATATTTTGGTTATACATGATGTTCATTTTTATTCTATAACTTTGCAAGATTGTATTTGGAGATTTATTTATGTCATTTTTATCATATACGGATTTCTTTGTATTTGGAGATTGTTTAATTTGTTTTTATATGATTGTGAAAGGATTGTGATTGAGAATTTGAATGTTTGTAATGGATTTGAAGTTTAGTTTGTATGTGTATGTGTATGTGTATGTGAATGAATTTGAAGTTTTGTTTGTATGTGTATGAGTATGTGAATGAATTTTAAGTTAGTTTGTATGTGTATATGAATGGATTGTATGGATTATTTTTGTATAGTCATCGTTTGTGATGGTTTAGGTTGATATGAAAATTAAAAATAGGAAAATTAAAAAATATAAAAGAAATTATTTTTATTTTTTTTATAATTACTGACGGAATCACTAATTTCGTCGGCGTGTACCGACGGAATCACCAATTCCTTTGGCGTGTACCAACGAAATCACCAATTCTGTCGGCGTGTATCGACGGAAACAACAATTTTCGTCGGTATGTACCGACGAAAACAACATTTTTCATCGGCATGTACCGACAAAAATTGGTGTTTCCGTCGATAATTTTTGTGATGAAATTTTTTACTATGGCCACAACTTATGTCGAACCCATATATTCCGTCGGTAAACGCTAATGGAATCAAATATTACGTCGGTAAGATTTATCTATGAAATATTTATTTCGTTAGTATTAATTGCTACAGAAATAATATCCGTCAAAATGTACCGACGAAATTTGCATTCTGTCGGAAATCACCGTCTACGATGGGAAAAAAATTGATTAGGCAAATTCAATCAATATTTTGTCGGTAGAGCGATATACTGATGGAATATTCCGTCAGTATTCCATGTTTTTCTTGTAGTGCCTGATTTTTATGTTGAGAACCTTCATGGGTTGGGGAATGGCATATCAGACTATATCTGTAGTGGAAATTGCATTATGTAAAATTTGTGTTCTTCAATAGCTATCACTGCATAATGCTTGATTTGATGATCCCGTCCCCACGAGCTTAACTGAGATGGAAACTGGATGACAGATTTGTTCAATGAGTGAAAGGTCGAATTTTAAAGCTGGCAGGGCGTAAATTCCTACACCCAATATAACTCATCCTTTCATCCATCTTACCTCTCAGTTGTCGTGATTTACCTCTCTCGTGATGGTCATCAGATGGGTTGATGGGGATACTGAAGATGAGCATAATCACCTTTTTGCCCAATTGATTCGATGGTCCCTCTCTAAATAACTATACTAATTCCCCTCTAAAGGATTTGCATTCCCTTGAAGGCTTTGTGAGTGGATAACTATAGCGTATGTGAGTAGATATACAGACAGATATAACATGCGTGAATTGCTTATGTTGGTATCTGACGTCGGGTAAGATAACAATTATCTTATGGGTGGAAGAATACCAGAAAATAGTAAAATAAATGACACTGTCGAAAAATATTATTAATCCAATTTTTTTTTTCTAGAATCAGTACAAAGGTTTAAATAAACTCAAAACCCTAAAATGAAAAAAAAGAAAAGAAATTAGAAAAAAAAATTAACAGATTTAAAATATAAAAAAAATCCTAAATTGACTCAAAATCTTAAAATACAAAAAATGAAAATAACTTTTAAAAAATAATAGAATCTTTAAATCTTCCTTCATCAATGAAATTTTAACAAAAAAGGACAAAATCTTCGGATCTTCTTGCATGAGACGCCTAGGGTTGAAAAAAACTCCTCGAGTTTAGAATAGTATCAGCGGTAGCTCAGAAAGAAGATTATTTGGCATTAACTTGACAATCATTTCTTGTGGACAGATGCGTGCTAAAGTAGCTTTATTTGGTCCTTGTCTTCCAAAGGTTGATTCTTCTGCTAAATCATTTTTTGTTCAAGTGATTTTTGACTCTCTGTAAGCATAATCAACTTCCTTGGTTCGTCAAGTTCATTTGCATTAGTAAATGCTTCTTCACAAAAGATTTCTCAAAGTATATTTCTCATTGCATGCTTCAGTGTTATAGTGGCATGTAATTATCTCCTTCCTTGTGAATCTCAATTACTCTGTTTATATAGGAAACACTATCTCAATTATCAAGGGTCTGCACATCTTTTAAATATTCAAGATTTTGATCAATATTCCGAACATATAATTTTATAGGAAGTCTGCTTGGTCTATTAGATTCAACAATCTTTGGTTCATCAATAGCTTGTCATGGTTGCAAAGATGATGCCCTATTAAAAATGCAATCTTTGCCAATAGGTCTAAGCTTAAGTCGGGATGAGATTCGATGATAATCATCTAATGATGGTCAAAGGTCAAATTGATCTGCTCGTGGTAAATTAGTTGGACTAAAGGGCAAGAAAGTCCTGAGGTGGACCAAGGGGGAGGGGCTATGTGGTCCTTCGTTTGAAGGAGGGATTATTGGGTTGCAAAATTATAAACAAAGTCTTACATTGAAAACACATGAGAAAAATCACGGACTTATAAGAGAAAGATATCTCCATTAGTATGTAGTATTTTAGATAAAATCTAAAAATAAAATCATGAAAACTTAAATTCAAAATGAATAATATCATATTATTATAAAAATATTTAAATTTTTTCGATCGTAACAATCTCTTTTAGTCAATTAATATAGCTCCATTTTATAATTTCTTCACCGTCACAAGTGTCAAAATTTCTCCTGAATATCCTCTAAAATGGACCGTTAGATTCCATGCCTTTCTTTGAATGTCTTTAGCACTCCCATCCACTATTCTTCTTCTCTTGAACCTCAGCCTTCTTGGACCACAGCTTTCAGGATGGAGCTCAATTGTCTTGCCTCTCTTGAATTTTAATTTATGTGCTGGGATTTGTATCTTCTGGATGGATGACTGTGTTTCTGTTCGACCTCCTCTCTTTGCTTTTTGAGGGTTCACAATTGCCTTTATCCTTTTCCATTTCATGCTCAGGCTCCACTTCAGATTGCTCAAAATATGAGTACTCAGATACCTCAACCTTTTCTTCGTCATCTGTAGCCAATTGGACACCATCATCAGATTTCAATACCGGAGAACTAATATCCATGGTATCTGGGCTCACTAAATTTTGCTCCTTGGAATTATCAGTATTGACTTGTTCATGCAATTTGTTGTCATGATGTTTAAGAGCTAGGGAAATAAGAACCATAACATCCGGTTTCAGAATCTTTTGCAATGTTAACCCATTCTCTGCCATGAGCAATTTCAACTGGGTAGGTTCCATTTCTAAGAATTCAAAATCAATTTCCTCTGGCTTCAAGAAATTTTGCTCTGGGAATTTGATGTCATTATTTTCTAGTTCAATCAATTTCACTTTATCGTCATAAACTGGTTTGTTAGTTGTCTCAATCTCGTCGTCTTCTTCAATCAACAAATTATTGTGGCAAAAGGCGAAACGCTCGCCCCCAGCACCCTCGCCAATCCGTCCCAGGACCAATACGGATGAGGTAAATCACGAGGGCTAGTCTAACCAGCCCGAACAGTGACTAATGCATAAGGAGGGCAAATTATTGTTTGTAGTGACGATTGGATAGAACATAAATCTTGAGAGTGAGCTGACCAATAATTTTGGTCGCCCCTAATCATTGATTCTAGTTCTATAACTTTTCACCAACTAGGGCATGTTGGGAACTTGAATTCTACCTCAATATTACATGAAGTTGTTGAGATAGAGATTGAGTGTATTCAAAGGGAAAAAAGGTGATATTTTATCTTTTTTCTTCGTCTTCTCCCAATCAGTGATTTTGATTTTGTCTTTTCTATCTCGTAAGTGTCGTAACTGCTTCCACCATGCTGATGCTCGCCCTTGAGTTTGATGGCAACCATCTTTATTTTTGCACAATCGGGTACTTTCTCATAATAAAAAATTATCTCCACTTTGTTAATCCAATCAACGAATTCGTCGGTCTATAGCGCGCTAGAAAACTCGAAAATATCAATTGGAAACCCAATATCTCCATACCGTTCCTCTCGACCACGGCTTTCGTGATTGCGATAGGAGTTTTCAAAAGTGGAATCCAAATTAAGATAAGAGAACTTACAACATTTAAAATCTTACACGGCTAGGCGTCACGACTTGTTTCTGTAGATCTTTAAGTATCTCATCTTGAGTGTTACAATCACGACGCGAGACTTCCTCAGTCGGAACATGCCTGTCATGATCTCGATCACGATCCATGGGATTCAAAGAGCTATGATACCAACTGACGTCGAGCGGAATAGCGATCATCCTACGGGTTGTATTGATTCTATTGGTTCGAATACGAACTTCGAAAATAATCTTCTAAAATTTATTAATTCGAAGGAATATCAGAAAATAAAAAAATAAATAACATTGTTGAAAAATATAATTAATCCAAAAATTTCTTTAACATCAACTAAGTAAAAGTTTAAATAAACTCAAAATCCTAAGAGATAAAAAAATAATTAAAATAATAATAAAAAGGAAAAATTATTAACAAACTCAAAATAAAAAAAAAAATACTAAACGGCCAAAAAAAAACCTAAAATGAAAAAATGAAAAATAACTTTAAAATAAAATAAAATCTTCGGATCCTAGTGAAATTTTAATAAAAAGGAACAAAATCTTCATATTTCCTGTATCAGTCTCCGTACATTGGTGCACGATGTCCTCCCTTGCCAAACAAGTTCAAATCTGCAAGGAAATTAAAGTTAGTGTTGGTAATGCGCGATTTAATTTTTTTGTATGTCAAAAAACGTCGATTACGCATTCTGCCCATGTTTTTGAGGCTCAATCAATCAAGAAATTTGTCCTTCGATGAAAATAGACTTTAAAATATTGATCATTTAAATAAATATTCATTAGCGCTTTTCGATTTATTGGCCGGTAGAAAATTTTCATGGGACCGAATCGATCATCTCAGATCCGACGTTACCGATCTGATTAATCATGAGTCTCAATCAACCATGTGAAAATCACATTACGGGACAAATCGATCGACTTTTGTGCTCGAGATTAAAAAGACCTGCGAATAAATGTCACAATTAGTAGAAATAAGCGACCCTTCGTGTGGTCTTCTACCGACGAGCGTTATTGAGGAAACCACATTTCCATTAATGAAATTAAATTCATTATAATTCCCCATGAAAAAAATAATAACGGCCTATGCATTTTCATTCGGGAGCCCAATCAGCAATTGATGGCTAGTGGTCTCGCGAACCACGTCACTCGCGCGTGGTTCTGACATCATCATTCACCTTGTCCCTACCATTCCGGTGGGTAGTGGTGGTGGTGGTGGCCTCGCCCGTGCCGGTGCCGCGGTGGACGCATCATTCCACATCCTTTTAAATTAAACAGCTCGAGGAGGGGATGAGCATGTGCTTGCCCACCCACGCGCTCGCCTCAACATCCTCTAATCCCTCTTTCTCTCTCTCACACACACACACGCACACACATTGAGCACACACATTGAGCAGCACACACATACACAATGCAATTATTCCACTTCATTGAAGCAAAAGGATACCTTGTTCATGGATTGATTCAATTCAACGATGGGCATCATCACAATGATTGCGTGGTTCCGGAGGAGGTAGGCGTGGAACTGGGAAAGTAAAGAGGAGCAGGCGCAGAGGAGACACAACGTGGGGCACGACTCGGTCAGTAAAGGCCACTGGAATATTCATAATTATATATCATTCCCCTGCACTACACTGCACACATTCCCTGGTTCGGCCTTCCAATATTAAAATATGATTCTTTATGGCTAGGTCGTAGCCACCATCTTTTTGATCTCATCAGGCTCGGTCGGTTCCAATTCCATCGCCGCTGCTGCTCTTTTTCTGCCTTGTCCCCGCAGCCTCTCAAGCAGCGTCAGTAACTGGTAGGATGAGTGCAATTATATATCCAACAGGCACTGCCTCGCCCCGCAACACAAAAGCAGCAGTTTATTAGAAAATGGGGCCGTACTATCCTCAGGAAAAGTGAAGCAAAGACCAAGTGGTAAAGTTTGGAGGAAAAAGATTGCATTTAAAGAGCAGGGTGTGCGTGAGTGTGACCGGCCGGAGAGCAGCTGGGGCGGCTTGACTTTGTGAAGAAGAGACACATCGACTGAGATCACCCATGGAGAATCAAGTACTGGAAGTTCCGTATCACATGGCTCATGGCTATGGAGGAGGAGACGGGGCCGCCTGCAGCTTCTTCCCTGGAGGAGGAGATCATGCGGCTGCTGCTATTAACCCTACCAATCTACCGTGGTCTCTGCCGGTTTCATTTCATTCGACGAACCCAGCGGCTTCCCTGCACCAAGATCAGGAGCTCACCATGTGCCCTAGTTCTCTCCCTCCTTTTGCCCCTTCCTTCTACGGAGCTGGTGCCGTGTACCCCAATCCGTCACCTGCAGGGCTGGTGGAGTTAGCCGGCGGCAGTGCGTTTATGGGGTTGAATCGTTTCCTACGAGGGACGGATCAAGGGTCCGCCTCCTCGTCTCTCTTCGGCACCATTCACGCCGAGCTGGGGAAGCTAACGGCGCAGGAAATCATGGATGCCAAGGCTTTGGCGGCCTCCAAGAACCACAGCGAGGCCGAGCGCCGCCGCCGCGAGCGCATCAACGGCCATCTTGCTAAGCTCCGCAGCATGCTCCCTAACACCACCAAGGTAATACTAATATATGTTAGTTAACCCAAAACATCGATATCATATGCATCTTAATTACCTATTTGAGATTTATATATGTATCTTGCGCTATGCATATCGAATATTGGATTAACAGAAAGACCAAACAGAGGGATTGCTAGTGCATGTCAGAGAATGTATGCGCCAATTCTAAGAAAGACAAACATGCGCACTCTTGTCAGAAAGAAACCAATAGAAAGTTAAATAGAAAAGCAGCACTACGCCGCTGCAGCTTTATCTCCTTACCTAAGTTTGCCATTTCCTCTACGAAATCGCAAGTGGAAACATCAAACATGCACGCGCATGCCCTCTGCTTCGTTACAACTCTGTCTCCTAATACTATTCGATTATTTAACTCATCGATCCTTTTGATTATTTGATTCATTAGACGGATAAAGCGTCGTTGCTGGCGGAGGTCATCCAGCACGTGAAGGAGCTGAAGCGGCAGACTTCGGAGATGGTAGAGGAGAGCCCGCTGCCTACGGAGGCCGACGAGGTCGCCGTCGAATCCGCCTGCGACGAGGAGGGGAAGTTGGTGGCGAGAGCTTCGCTTTGCTGCGACGACCGCCCCGACCTACTCCCGGACCTCATCGGCGCGCTCAAGGCGCTGCGGCTCAGGGTCCTCAAGGCCGAGATCACCACAGTCGGCGGCCGCGTCAAGAACGTCCTCGTCGTCTCTCATGCTGAGGAGCAAGACAACGAGCCGGACGATGCTATTGGCGACGACGGAGACCACATTAAGCAGCAGCAGCTGATGGCCGCCGTCCAAGACGCATTGAAGGCCGTGCTGGAGCAGGCGACGAAGCACGATCAGTCGCCCGGCGGAACGAAGCGACAGCGGACGGCCTGCTTATCGGCGGTAGGTATGATCGAGCACAGCTCGAATGTCTGAGTACTTGCTGCTTAATTAACTCGATCGACCGGTGGACATTCTCTGCAGGGCCGGCTTGCATGCACTGCATGCATGCAGGGAGGTAGCTAAAATATAACATATATATGACATATATTAATTACATATAGTTTAAGTTCTTAATTAATCAATTACAGCGGTGTGATTTGGGTGTCTACGTACGTAGCTAAATCAACAAGGTTTGTGTTTGCTTGTGAATTGATGTGATGAGTTTTACTCAGTTTTATTTATGGAATTTGGAGTGAGGTAGGTCAGGTCTGGTAAATTTTTAAAACCCGGAATTGGCTGTGTGTTCTTTGTACTTGCAAAAGTTTGGAATGTACGACAAATGGGCTTTTCTATATATCGTCTTTGCATCTACTTTTTATACTCATTAAAGTTCGTCTACTCCTAGGAATATTTTTTTTTTATATCCATGCATTTTCTGGTACATGGATAAAGAAAATTTAAAGTGATATATATGTGCATACTGTTTAATTTATCACTATCGCATTTTTTTTCTTTTGAAAAAGAAAAGCTAGACGTTACTTAATTTGCTTGAATGCTTGTTATAGAACATAGCTAGCCAGGTCGTGTGTATTTTATATTTTATATTGTATGTTAAAGTTGTTACTAAATCGTAACCTACTCATATAGTTTATGAGAAAACTTAGATTAAGGCTTCTTTACTTAGGATCATTCCATTTTTTTTTTAACTCACCATCTGTTTTGTGGGAGTATTAGAAGTGTTTATTCTATTCACACATTGTACTTAAGTCTTTATATTATGCTAATGCGGACTTGATATTTATCTATACTCTGGTGGAATGATATATTTTGTGTTTTTATATTTACACATTGTATATAAGCCTATAAATTAATATACCAAGGTTTAGTGCATCTTGAAATGAAAAACTGCTGAATCTGCAATTTGAAGAACACTAATGCAGGTGCATCATGAAATGCAAAATTGATGTATTTAATTACTTCTATTAAACTAGTGCATCATGGAATATATAGAATCAATGCACCTGTATCTCGTAAAACATTCATGTTATTCTACTAGTCATGCTTTAAGACATCGTAATATCAATGTCATATGTGTCAAATTATCTTTAGGATAGGAAAGTTCCTTTATAATTAATTAGTTACCATGCCATTCGAGTGGTTTGTTAAGAATGACTGAGCTGAATTGAAATATATCTTACTTTTGTTTAGTTCATAATTTCAGGTTATCTCTGATTGAACAAACAATAAATATGAAATTGTAAGGAGAAGTTGTTAATATAAAAAGGTATATATATTTCTAGGGGGTGTATATATATTATTCATGAAATAAATAAATTGAATTGTAAAACTAGTAATAGTTTTTCAAACGTGAGTTGTTTGACCAAGACATTTTTGCTGTGTTACCACTTCCATGAATAATGTCAATGGGGTCCTGCTTAAGGAAAACATCAAAAGATAGAAGATCAGATCCATGAATAATCAGGTACACATCAAGAGATAGAAGAGGGAAGATGATTACTTTGCATGGCTTACCATTTGGATATCTCAAGGATATTCTGATATTAATTTACTTTAAAAAAAAATCTAAGCTTATTTATTGATAGGTAGGCATCAAATATCTTGTCTTCGAGAAAATAACTTTTTTTTAAAAAAAATAACAAATATACACACACATATAAAAAGAATAATTATTCAGAGAACATATTCTTAAAGAAAAACACACACACAGTTGAATAATTGAAAAAACTTTAAATTTCTATTTCAATTAACACTTTCGTTTTTAATCAATATGAAATCATTTGTGGTGTTACGCAATAGACATACAATAAAGCTTGATAATTGATGTAACTGCTAGACTAAGATAGTGTAAACAAGCAATATGCAAGCAATAAGTGTTCATGAAATGAACAAGAATGCCTCCTGTCTTGATGTAGGCATTGCAGGTATCTGATTAACCGGTTAACACATTATTTCACAGCAAGTTCAACTTTCACTAAATATGCAAGATACTCTAAAAGGCAAGTTAGTCAATAGTCAGAAAGCAAGAGTTACTACAGAGAGCATTCATCAATAGTCAGAAAGCAAGAGTGACTACAAAACCCCTACGTTTTAACCGAGCTCAATCGCTTATAACCATATATAGTTGCCATTTTTAAAACATTAATTTGAATGCATCAATGCAACGTGACTACAGAGAGCATTCATCAAGTCGATCTTGTCTGAAATGGGTAAAAATTAAAATATCGGTGAGTTGATTGAGAAGTTAACTGAAGGAAAATTTTGAGGAGGAGAATACTTGGAGAAGAAACATTAGCAAATAGATTCGAGGGTTCCAGCGCAATCATTCTGACGCTTAAATTAGGATAGTATATATGATAGCAAATACTAATAGAATGTATATATTGAGTATATGAAAAGCACCTTCTGCACTAGTCACTGTTCGGGCTGGCTAGACTAGCCCCCGTGATTTACCTCCTCCGTGTTGGTTCTAGGACGGACTGACGGGGGCGCTGAGGGTGAGCGTTTCGCCTTTTGCCACAATGAGTATATGAAAAGCATACTTGCGCAGGAAAGGAAAGATCTTTTATAACATTTGTAATTCTCACGTTTAATACAAAAATCATATTAAGGGATGGGAGATATCTTTTCATAATATTCTTGGTACCGTACAATTTCATCACCCATGCCCTATATTCGTGGAATAATATTATCACATGTATTTCTGACAATGTCATACATTGTATTTATTGAGATAATGACTTTCGAAGATTTAGATTTTATCAATCTTAATAAGTAATAGAGATAAGGGAGCAGGGCCTTGGGATCGGAGATGTTCGATCGAATGTATGAAAGGAAGCCAAGCTCTAAGGTCAAGGATATCCGACTGGATGTAAGGAGGTCAAATCCTAGGGTCAAGGATATCCGACCGGATGTAAGGAGAGTCAAGCCCTAATGTAGGGGATATCCGACTGGATCTAAGGGAGTCAAATCCTGGGGTTGAGGATATCCGACCTGATGTAAGAGAGTCAAATCTTAGGGTCGAGGATATCCGATTGTATGTAAGGGAACCAAACCCCAATGTTGAAGATATCCGATCGGATGTAAGGAAGCCAAATTCTAGAATGAGATTTTGAAGTTTGTTCAATCAGTTGATGTAATCGGTTTTAAAGGTTGTGATTGGTATTGTCTGATCGATTGAGTCTCTTCTTATACCGATCGACTTCTAGTCAATCATTTATTTTTTAATTTGATTGATTTATCATGGACTCTAACTTTTACATCATTCAAAATATTGACTTATTGATTTCACGTAGAATCATCAATATTCATCGCATCGCATCATAAAAAAAAATAGACTCCGAGTAGATAGATAGAGATGGAATCGAGGAGTTAGGTTACGACTACTTCTGCAGCAACGGCTCAGAGAGAAGATTAATGAACATGTAGACAAAAAGGCAGAGAAGACTAGAAAATCAAATATCACATTCCTATGACATAAGAAATGGATGAGTATGCATCTCTGAATATTAAGTGCTCACATTCTCAGATTCTCTAGAGAAGTGCCCAGATTCAGTGTTCTCAGGAAAGGTCTATATATAAATTCCTTAGCAGGAGCTCATGGCACATGAGGTTGATTTACTCCAACTCTCATGGAGGTTAAACCAATGACAAACTAGGACATTTCGAATACATCAGTTGAGCTTCTTGGAATACCTAAAGGCTTGTTTGCTTTACGGAAAAGGAAGAGAGAAACAAATAATTAATCTCTTTTACTTTTGCCCTTCTTTAAAAAAAACTAATAATAATTTACCTCCCTAAATTCAAAATCCTGCATCGGTGTTTGCCAAAAGAGAACACCTGGAAAAGGTGTCGACCAAGTTCTTGCTACAAAAACAATTCAGCAGAAAGGAACAGAACTGCTGAAATGTTGTAAGTATTCAGCGATATTAACAGGTGGAGGCCAGCGGATGCTGCTTTCAACGCATCGCTTCAGCTTTCTTCTCCTTTTTACGCGCTGGACCTCTCCACGTTCGTCCACGCTTTTGGAAAAGCAACCTCTTCAGCTTTCTCGGAATGACCTTCACGCCCTTCACCGGCGAGCTATCGACGACGAAGCGTCCCGACTGTTTAGAGGCCTTTGCGTCATTTGGCACGCGCGTGCGGGGGCCGATGGTACCTTTGTAATGGGAGGAGTGGCGTCGCGTCGCGTCGCGTCGGTTCCGGGCGAGGGCCCTCTTTCTTTGGCTCTGCTGTATCAAATAATTACTACTTAAATTACAATCTTGTCCTCCAGTGGATCATCCAAACTTATTGGTTCATTTTATCGGACGCCGTACATATGTTTAGCTCCGAATCCGATAAACTCGATTGGAGACATTTAGGTAGGCAAGGCAAGGAATCCAATGCGGTCACGTGGTTTTACTAATGCACGATTAATTAAGTGGCAGTAAAGGGTTGGTGAATGGGCAGTTTTGTCATTTGAGTTATGAGAAAAATAGAAACGGCAACACTCGCTCGCTCACTCTGTTTCCTTGCAGCGGCAGGCGAGGCGAGGGAAGAGGAGATGGAGGAAAGGGGAATGGGGACGGAGTCAGAGCTGGTCTCGATCCCGGGGACCCCGCGTGGGGTGTCGACGCCGGAGACGATGACTCCGTCTGGCCAGCGGTCGCCGCGGAGGCATGGGGCGTGCGGCAGCGTGGCGGCCGGGTCCTACTCAGCCAAGTCATGGACGCCGACACCAGCGATGATATCGCCGCGGTTCCTTAGCCCGTCAATATCTTCGGCGGTTGGGACGCCGATGAAGCGCGTGCTGGTGAACCTGCGGGGCTACCTGGAGGAGGTGGGCCACCTGACGAAGCTAAACCCCCAGGACGCGTGGCTCCCCATCACCGAGTCCCGCAACGGGAACGCCCACTACGCCGCCTTCCACAACCTCAACGCCGGCATCGGATTCCAGGCCCTCCTCCTCCCCGTTGCCTTCGCCTTACTCGGATGGTCCTTCTTCTCTCATTTCTTATTAATTCCTCCTTAATACAAAGCTCTATTGGTTTCTTCCCGATTGCTGCATTCCTTGATGCTTAGGCGAAGACATGACACAAATTTGAGTCATCTTCCCCTGATGTTAGGATTCGCCACCATTTCCATGGACATGTTAATTGGTAAATGATGAATGGTAAATGCAACTATTTCACTGTGACTTTGGAGTATTGGTGTGATGGGACCACATCTTGCGTGTTATTGCCAGATTGCAGGTCACGAGGAAAAGGATATAAATTGCTTTTCGGCGTTCTCAAGTCATTTCGGTGTCAACTTGAATTTGGCTCGTACACTGCCCGATATCACCTCGCGTATTGGCTCACACAATCTAAGTTTCTGTAATTGACAGTCGAGTCAAGCATCCACTTAGTGTTTTAGCAAAGAACTGTAGGAGACGGAGTCATGTTCCAAGTGATTACTAGAAGCATATACGACAACAAATGTATAATTTGTTTTTGTTGCATAATCTGTTTGGCCCTAAATCTATTAAGCCAAACTATGTGATCGCACCCTGTATGAAATTTAAATTTAATCCCTTGACAGCCTTCTATAGCTTTTAAATTTTACTGATTAAGCTTAAGCTTGATGTCTTTCTAGATATTTTTTTGTCCTTTTTGTGATAGTAATACAACTACCAATATTATGAATTGCAACTACTAACACACTAATTTTGTTAGTTCATAGTCTTTATTTATGAAATCGTATCTATAGAATGTTGTCTCTTTCCTATCTTCTAGATAAGTGATTATTCATTTAAACCTTAGAATGGCGTCAACTTAAATAGGTCGAATTAGATATTTGTGATCCCACAAGCAAGACTGATGCAAACACCAAGTCAGCAAAGGCGGACTGTGAACCATGAGAGCATAACCAATCAGTTGTCAAGGAAATAGTAAAAAATTAATCAGGATATACAATAACAATCTGAGAAGTTTCAGATTCATGGTCTCTGTGATACCAAATTGTAATTTGCTTTGGTAACCCAAGTTACATTCATGGAATAGGTGGTCACTTAATCAAGTCATAAACAATTAGATATTAGAGACCATAATCTTTTTGAACCTGTAACCTCGATCTGTTGTATATATTTCAAGCTTGAAGAGATTAAGTAAGATGCCACATGATTGATTCACTGTCTAAAAGTCTATTTCGTGTGCTACAGGAGTTGGGGCATAATAGCTCTTACTATAGCTTACTTTTGGCAACTTTACACTCTTTGGATTCTCGTTAAGCTACATGAAGCGGTGCCTGGCAGAAGATATAACAGATATGTGGAACTTGCACAAGCTGCTTTTGGTGAGGCTGCTTCTCTTTCATTTATTTAATTTGAACTGCAACCAGTAGACAATCTGGTAACTTTAATCTCTTTTATACAAGTTAACTACTGCTGTTTCTTTCTATCCCACATCTTCAACTCTAATTGATTCAGGTTGTTGGTTGCTTTTGAACATGCCATTCATCTTAACTTATTTTTTCTTGTTTTAATAGCTATTAAAACATACATGCATTAACTTCCTTTAAGGATAATAGTGAAAATTTACCTTCATTGTTATTTTAGTAATTCCAGTTGAACTAATTAACTTATTTTGCATATAGAGATGTTAACAAATATAAGCAATTAAATGTTTTTCCCCGTTTTGTGCTATGAGGATCCCTCAAACGCTCACATTGGGATGAAGGCAGGTCTTGAACCCAAAACCTTAGCAACAATTTTAAAGACCCTTACTACTAGGCTAGTTGGTACCCTCCAATTATCTTAAACTGTTTTCATATTATCATTTTTCTATGAAATATTCAAAACAAATTGAGGAAGATATGACAGCATTTCCTGCACTAAAAATTTCTTATATTGCAATTAAACTAGAGGTTGATTCATTAAAGTTGAATAAGCTAAAAATAGACCCAAGAACAATTTGCATGTTTGTAATGTAAGCCTCTTGTTCTGTTTTTATCTTTGATCATTATAAATGTATTCTAGCTGTACAGATGCTAATGATGCATGAATTATGTACCAAAATTGGTTGTCCCTGCTCCCTACACTGCTAATCAGTAAATTGTGTTGTATTCAGGAGAAAAATTAGGTGTTTGGCTTGCGTTATTTCCAACGGTTTACTTATCAGCAGGAACTGCAACAGCTCTGATTTTAATTGGAGGCGAAACCATGAAACTCTTTTTCCAGATAGTCTGCGGGACTCTTTGCTCATCAAATCCACTTTCAACTGTTGAGTGGTATCTTGTATTCACAATCTTATGTATTGTCCTATCTCAGCTCCCAAACCTCAACTCCATTGCTGGTCTCTCGCTTGTTGGAGCTGTAACAGCAATTACATACACTACGATGGCTTGGGTAATATCTGTCAGCCAAGAAAGACCCCCTTCCATCTCCTATCAGCCACTGCCCTCAGCTTCTTTTGGTTCAGCTGCTTTCTTGATCTTGAATGCTTTAGGAATAATAGCATTTGCATTCAGGGGACACAATCTTGCTTTAGAAATTCAGGTATTTAGTTCCTGATCTCAAGTAATCATTTGATCAGATGGAGATCTTGTTGCTTCATTCATATAGCTTCTAGCATTTATGTAGAAGTGCGGTTGGGTGGGATTGAAAGGTTCGGATTGTTTACCCTCTTTTCTGCCTTATAGAAATTACTATATTTTGGTTTCCAGGCAACAATGCCATCAACTTTCAAACATCCTGCGCATGTTCCAATGTGGAGGGGAGCCAAGGTCGCCTATCTTCTAATAGCAATGTGTTTATTCCCTATTGCCATTGGAGGCTTCTGGGCTTATGGTAACCTAGTAAGTATGCCAGTCGATAATGAATATTGCAACTTGTTAAAAGATTTTCTGAATTATGATTGGCATCTTACACCTTAATATGTTTTCCAGATGCCTCAAGGAGGAATACTAAATGCCCTTTATATATTTCACAGCCATGATATCCCAAGAGGGCTTCTAGCAACAACATTCCTCTTGGTTGTGTTTAACTGCCTCAGCAGTTTCCAGATATACTCCATGCCTGTTTTTGACAGCTTTGAAGCAGGTTATACAAGCCGAACAAATCGACCCTGCTCAATTTGGGTTCGATCTGGCTTCCGAGTATTTTATGGCTTCATCTCGTTCTTCATTGGAGTAGCTCTTCCTTTCCTGTCTAGTCTTGCTGGCCTCTTGGGTGGCCTCACTCTCCCGGTCACCTTCGCTTACCCCTGTTTCATGTGGATCCGGATAAAGAAGCCTCAGAGATTTAGCCTCAGCTGGTATCTTAATTGGAGCCTTGGCCTCCTGGGCATAGCTTTCAGCTTAGCCTTTTCTATAGGTGGTGTTTGGAGCATGGTAAACAGTGGCCTCAAGCTCAAGTTCTTTAAGCCTAATTAAGCTCCTAAAGATTTTGATATGCAAGTTCGAACTCTGTTTGAAGGACATGAAGTTTAAGCACATATATAATTTTCCATATGTTACGCTGTGATGAATTAATCCAGATAACATAGCTTCCAGTTATAATCTTCTGCAACTTGAAAAGCTTAATCAATTGCCTGCAAAACTGACGAAGAAGCAAAATTAATGGTGAGGTCAGTCGAGATCATCCCGGACCAGGAATGGTGGGTGGTTTTCTCGGCAATCTCAGCCGGACATCCAAATGGTAAACGGCCTTGGTAGAACTCGCCGCCGTAAAATCCGCGTAGCCTCTCGCGAAGGCAAACGCCCCGGTTCCTCCGACCACCACCAGCTCCTCCCTCCTCGCTTCCACTTCGAGGCTCCCCCTGTACGCCGGCGCGTCCAGCGCAAGGTGCACGATGTTGAAGGCCGATAGCTCGGCGTGCTGCCTTTGCCGCACCGGGACTACGACGCCCTGCGCCTCGCCGACGACGCGGGACGTGTTCGACGGTCCCTCCTTGAGCTTGTGACGGAACACGAACGCGTTGTCCCCATCTAGGCTAGCCTTATCCCCACGTGGATTTCCCAAAGCTGCGCCGCCGGCGGGAATATGAACGAAGAGCGAGAGGGCCAACCACGGCCCCAATTGTCTTTCCTCTGCTTTCTCGGGAAGAGGCGAGAGCAGAGGCAGCAGGATCACGACTAGAATGGCCGCCGCGACTACTACGAAGAAGATGATCCTGGCCAACATAATAAATTTTGCATGCCTCCAGCTTTTCCTAATGAAAGATTTATAGAACAGAGAGATCTACTGCACCAACTATGGATCACCTGAACCATCAAGGATTGCTCTGACCTGAACCATTTTGCCAACATATAAATTCATTTTTTTTTCCTAGTAAATTAAATAAATAAATCATGTGAAGAGAAACTCATCCACCATAAAATTGATTTATGATTTCCAAGTATTTTTTAGTGAAGGAAGAGAATTATCCATTAATAGGTTATAGGTGATAGCCAAGTATCAATGCATTTGGGAAGTTCTGATCGTTTTCACTTCAAGATTCAGCGCTTCAAAGAAATAAAACTCCATTCTTCCCTTTCAAATAGAAAAGGACAATAAGATTTAACAATACAATTACCTGTAGAGTGTTCTATCTTCCCAGTACCATTTTGTGTTAAATATTCTCAGATACACAAATGGACAACAAAATTAATGAAGAAAACCTGCAAAAGGACACTAATTTCTATGTTCTTCCTATATATATCTATCTTAATTAACTTGTGGCAGGTAGCTACCAAAGAAGCATCAATACATATGCAGATTTAATGGTTGATTAATTAGTTTATTAACATCCCGCTTCATTTTTTAACTTCGAATTAATTAACAGTGGCTAAAGTCCCTAACAGAGAACCTGCCCTTCTCCGACGAGCTCCCGCCGCCGCCGGCGTGCCGCAGTCCGAGGGTGAGCGACACGTCCCCGGCGCCGAACCTTGCGGCCGCCGCGGCTCCTCCGGCTAGCTGGTACATGTCGCCAAGGTTATGGCCCTGTGCGGCAAACGCGTCGGCGCCGGGGAGGAGGGCGTCGCCTCCCGCGAGGCTCGAAGGGTGGTGGTGGTGGTGGTGCCGTGCCATGGAAGGTGCGCTCTGGGAGGCGACGGTTTCTGCTGCCGTTGGCGCATGAATAACCGGTTCGGGTCTCAGTTGCGTTGGCTGTGCCGACGAGCTGTGCGGTTGTTTTTGTCGGGTTTCTTCGGTCTCGTGCTCCTTCGGCTCTTTCTCCTCCTCTTCCTCCTCTTCTTTGGATTCTTTCAGGTACATCTCCTCCACCATTGGTTTCCACAGCCGCACTCTTGCGTTGATGAACCAGTTGGCCACCTAAAAGCAATATAATCAACCACTAGCAACAATTTCTTCACTTGATTGATTAAATTTTCCGAGATTAAGGGAAAAGATCGAGGACAGACCTGGTTCCGGGACAAACCAGTTTGCCTCGCCAGAAAATGCTTATCTGCATCGCTCGGATATCTGAGAAGAAAACCAAGCCAACGAAATTAAATGACAGCAAATCTCAACTCATGATCCCATATATATGTTTAGAATCGATTCATCTTGCAGAACACAAATATATACATGAAGTCATAAATCCACCAAGCAACAAGATCTAAATCATTGAAAGCAATAAATCCTGCATAGGACGCTGGGTCTGCATGCCTGACCTTGTACCTCAAAATGTCAAGGGAAATCCTTTTACTGTTGCATTTTCAATGAACGAAATGATGTTGTTGGCAATGTTTGTATTTAACTATGAATAAATTAATGCTGGCTGTCGACCTCCTCTGGCCTCTGCTTTACCGTTATAGATCTAAACTGTATGAAAAATATTAATTATGATACTGCAATTGTATATAGAGAAAGAAGAATCACAGTATGAGTTCCCCCGTAGATCAAAAACCATATGCAATATGTATACAAGAAGATAAATCGAAATTCTAATGACTAAGTAAGCATTAGGGCATCAATACTAATGTGTTGTTGGGAGGGAAAACCCTAATTATGAAAGATGTGTAAGCAATTTGAACATCCAGCAACTATTTGAAGATCTAGATAAGTAATTATTTACCTAATTTTGTGCAAAATTTGCAGTGTGTAGGGCAACTATAAAGTAGGCATGGGTACTCGTGCAATTTGAAAAGGAACTTGCGAGATATTTGATGACTATAATCAGTTGACTACAAAAGTCAATATGGGGAGGAATTTATGTAAATTTTCTCTCTCAGACGTTCACAATATCAATGCAATGAGAACTGTATTAATTAGTTGAAATGAGAGTAGAAGCTAGTCATTAAACCATCGCAGCAGTTTGTTCCAACACAACACTAATATTACGTTATCCAACAAGAATCGACTGGGTCAAGAGCCAATATAATCAACAAGTAGTCTTCATGTCAAACTCTTCTAAGCAAGATAATTAAGGAGTACAAAGAAACATTACTTCCTTAGCGTAGAGTCAGTAATATTCGTATTGAAGCTCCAAAAGAAGAACAAATAAGAGTGTATATATAGAGAGATCGAGAAAGAGAGAGCAACAAAAAGAAAAGGAAATATAAGAGTGCAACAACGGAAAGTCAAATGAGCAAAATGTACTCACGTTATACGATAGAAATTTCATTTCTTAGATCATGCGTGCATCAACCTATTACGTGCATGCATCCTCTAAATTATATATATATATATTTAAATGATGGTTACTTTTTAAGGAGAAAAAGCATGAGAGACGTACGGGTGGAGGAAGTGCTCGAAGAGCCAGCCTCTGAGGATGTTGACGGAGCGCTCCGGCAGTCCTCGCTGCGGCCGCCACGCCTCCTGCTCCATCATCCCCATCTGATTGAACGCCCTCTGCTGCCGGAGGCTCTGGTCCAGAATCTTCAGCCGCGGCGTCTCCCCCTTGGTGATGCCGGAACCACCCGCACCCTCCTTCTCCCCCAGCACCTCGTACGTCTGCTTCAGCTGCGCCGCGATCGCGTCCTTCAGGCATCGGAAATGCCGCGACATCGCCTTCTGCGCCAGCGCCGTGTACGGCGTCGCCGCCCCGAACCCCATCACCGAGTCGAACGAGCTCACCACTATCTGCATCTGCTCGCAGTAGTGGTTGTATCGCCTCTCCACCTGCCAAATAAGGCCGATCCGATTAATCAACTAGTTGCAGTAATTTCCCGATTATTTTTACTACTGTCTCACTGATTGAGGACCACGGATGCAAAGGACAGGGAATCAACTGCCCCTTGCCAAAAGTCGAGAGGATGTGAGCTGTGCAAGCAACACGAACCAAGTACAATAATTAATTTCCCCCTGTGCGTGCCTCTGCTGCGTACAATCATGATGTAATCGCAAAAAGCGATCGAGTAAGAAAGACAAACGCTACCGTATTAGCATTGTGACCAAAATTAATTTTTTAACCACCATGCTTCTTCTATTCCCTGCTTCTTCTATTCTGCTTCTTCTTCTGCTCGAATGCATGCTGCACATGTTGTTAAGTGCAGTACTAGCTAGCCTATGATTTGATGAACGAACAGAACTGATCAACTAATTTAATACTAGATAATTTGAACAGTCAAACTTGTGGGAGAGGATAATGATCTATAATGCACTAATAGTACTCTAATACTACTGTTCCTATTCTGCTGAATGCTCAATTCTCCTTCTTCTGCGTGAATGCATGCGATGCGCATGTTGTTAAATGCAGTACTGGCCTAGGATTTGATGAACGAACAGTACTGATCGACCCAGAAACTAGCTAATTTGATCCATAATGCATTACTACTCCAATACGTGAATACTGTATGCCATGGACCATGGTTTCTTGTTGAAAATAGCCCTGATGGAAATCCACCTCCCCACCTAGTGAACAGAAATATGTTTAAGTACAACGATCACTGTATGTCAAAATATCGTTGAAAATAACCCAATTAGCCAGCTAGGATCACCTCAACCACTTCTAAGGAAACTATGGACTCAAAAAGCAAGGCTTATATATGTGTGGCTGCTGGACCTCCGGCCAACTTTCCGGCATTAAGATGTGTAGAGTAAGGAAGTCGAGGAAGCTGAGACAGAATAATTAAGTAAATTATATGATATGAATATATACATGCCTCGTCGAGCATGGACATGAGCTTGGCCTTCTTCCTTTGGTGCTCGAATCTGTCGGCAGGGGATAAGGCAGGCACATCCTTGGAGGAAGACGTTGATGCCGCGGCCGAAGTCGAAGCGCTGCCACCGCCGCCGCTAGGGTTACGGTTAGAGTTGAATATAGTGCTACTGCCGCGCTTGCTGAGTTTATTCGGTTTCAATTGTCCCCTACCCACGCTGCAGAATTCCTCCAGTAGTTCTTGCGCCACCTTCGCGTACTTGGAGTTTCTTAACACGTTGGCCACGCCCATGCCTCCGGCGACGCCGCCGAAGCCAACGTGTAACTGCTGGCCTTGCAGGTGTAAGGAAGAGGGCTGATGCGGCTGTTGGCTTTGTTGTTGGTTGTTGAAGTATAAGACAGCGCCTTCTCTCACGCGTAGGTCGTCGGCGCCCTTGGCCATCTCCAGCTGTTGAAGGGACGAAGAGAGCGAGAGAGAGAGGCCTTGGCCTTCGATGACCCGGCCGGTGGCGCCAAAGTGATTCTCGGCGAAAGATTGATGAAAAGGTTGGTGTGTGTGCAGAGAAGCGGCCGATGTTGGAGATGGCGATCGATGCTGTTGGGGCAGTGGTTGCATCCCCGGCGGGTTGATCAGGAACAGCTGCATCGCGGTGGCGGAGTCGGAGTTTAAACCCGCCGCCACCGAATGCTGCTGTTCATGTTGTTGCCGATTTGGGCCGTACCAGTCGGCGGCGGCAGAGAATCCGGCGCCCATAGCCACGGATCTTGAAGGAACATGGTATCCACCCGCCGGGATCTGGTTGGCGTGCAGGTGGTCCATCGTCGCCACCATCCCAGGCGGCGGAAAATTGAACATATCGGAGAGCATGTTACCGCCCGCATCACCGACGGCTGCGGCGGACTCATATATGCCGGTCTCGTCGTCAGTCTGGTCATCGATGGGGACGAGCGCGGGGTGTCCGGCAGCATCGAAGCCCTGCTGTACCCGAAGCTTGTTCCGCCTGATGTGCTGCTGCTGGCCGTGGTCGCGGTTGGCTGTGGTGCCGGGGAAGCTGAAGAGGCTTTGCTGGAAGCCTTGGGACATGGGAGGCTCCGGCGATGGAAGCGAGCTGGTGAGGAGACGATGGGCGAAGGTGATCGGCGTGGCTACTGATCCCATATTACTGCGCTCTCTTTCATCACCATCGTGAAGAGCAACCTGTCCAACTCACCTCTCGGCTCTCGCTGGCTGGCTCCCAAGCAAGCTGCACCCATCGCACCAACCAATTACAAAGCCAAAGAAAAAAAAGAGAAAAACGATCAAAACAAGAAGAAATCCATATAATTCAGAAAATATTCAATCAGAAAAGACAAAGCCTCCATCTTTAATTAATTCCGACACGAAGCTTGAGGTTGCAGCTGCTTAGTGCTTACTATGGATGAATTCTATTTCCGGGAAGAAGAGGGAAAGATTTCTTGATTAATTTAGATCATGAGCATCCACATCGTTGTCTTCCTCATCAGGCATGGCGCTTCCATCTCTGTCTGCCCCTGTCTCCTTTTTGCGTCTCCTGCTGCTCTCCTCCGCCTACAATCGCCCTCTGAAAGGGAAGAGCGAGAAGCAAGAATTAATATAAAATTTAGGAAAGGGAGAAATTTAAAGAACGAGGGACGATAGCAGACAGAAAAGAGAACCCATCGCTATTCCTCTTCTCTCCTCTCTCTCTCTCTCTCTCTCTCTCCTCCACAATTTTGCTGATCACATCCTCAACATTTCTCTGTTTCCTTTTCGCCAAATTGACTACCACTCCCATTGGCATCAAATGACCATTTGAGCCCCCGACCTCCTTTTCAACCCGCTCTACACTCATCGAATATTCAAATCTCCACCATTTTGCAGTAAAAATGCCAAATTTTAATTTTCCACGCCTGATTCTTTCTCCTTGGGCTAATGTTAAACCCTGGTCACTTTGTTGTGTTAGTTGACCTGAGGTGCCATCAGTATATGCCCGAAGCCACCAATAGGAGAATGAAAGGTAGGAGCCAGGGGCATTCTCGTCATTCCGCCACCTGCAACCGAGGCCCAGCTTAAAGCAGAAGATAAGGTTGTGATGAGGCTCAAACCACCACCATTAAAGGGCCTCCGAATTGAGCCGTAATGCGAGCCATCACCCTTGGCTTTTGATCCGACGGTTCTCCGTCGTGGTCCCCGTCGCCATTTGGTGGGCGTGCGTGTTTATCGTTTGTCGGTCGCTCTTAACGGGGCGAGGATCCGGCATCTATTTGGATCCGAAATAAACGAATGATTTGCCGAATATTAGCGGATCAAACATTGAACAATTAGCGGATCCGTCTCGTGCATTGCACTTTTTAGATTGATGTCACAGGAACCTCACCAAAGTCTACTATTATAAAATTTCACCCTCCCTTGTAAGTTGTAAATAGATTAATTAAATAATTAATTAAATTGCAACCAACAAAGACAAAGTGAGGAGCACAATAACACCAGCAACCACCCACTGCCATCGACATCGTCATCATCACACAATTTCTTACGATCCAAATCACGTGCAACACGCATGATCTCTGCACCACCTGTCAGTGTTCGGATCCGTTCTTTATGTTAACAACTTCTTACAGCTCCACTCTTAGATCTAATTTCCTCTCCCATTCTTAATGAATACTTTCCCGATATCGTAACAACATCAATTTATCCTCTCCCTTTGAAAAATTCTCCTCCGGCTCACAAGTAATAATCAAAAGTCGGTGTACTTTTCTGCTAACTGCTTCGTATTTAATGTGAACCGTGATCAGCCATATCAAAGCAACCGCATGCAATAATAATATAATACAATAATAATAATAATAATTAAAAAAAGGCGTGCTGTGGCATAACCGTGATCATCCATCCGTAATTTAGTAGTTCTTTTCGTACTTAATTTTGTTTTACTATAATTTTAAACATTATGTCCCTGAAATTTAATAATTAAGATTTAATCTTCCGGGTAGGATTCGTATATTGCAAGCACGTGATTTCTAACAGCAATAAATAAAAGACAAGAGAGAGTTGAAATTTATCGAAACGAGACGTCTTTTTCATCCATCTCCCGACGCAATCCATGAATTTGGTATCAACAAGCCAAAGGACTGATCGATCTCGAATTAAAAACCTTCGATTTTAACGTACGATCGAGCTCGGCACCAATTCCGATACCATCGGCAGAGAGAATATAATTCTGAGCCCGTTCTGAAACAGCCGAGCCTGGTCGATCAGTGAATGAGGATGAAACTGCTAGCTGCTGCTGCCTATTCTGCCTCCCAACTCGTGGGACCAGGCTTACTTTTATTAACACACTAATAAATTTTACAAATACGTCTCCCATTATTAATGGAATCAGTGTGTATACAATATTTAGCAATCGATCATTTGAAAGGCAGATTAGGGAGTAAATTAACAATTAATCTTCTCGTGCGTGCGTGCCCAGAGATGAGAAGCAATCGATGATTCTGCAGGGCTTGTGATTGATTGAAATAGTCTCTGCCTCTGTCTCTGCTGCGGACTGGGCGTACGTCCATCTGCAGTCTTCGACCTCTCTTTAAATAAAGCGAGGCAGGGCATGAACTAACCTTGGCCACGGATCCCATGTATCCTTGTAGGCGTTAAAAGCAACGCAGTCATGAAATTTTTCGGCGCAAATTTCAAGGCAATTCTTTTTGTTTTTAATTGTCTTTAAATTATTTATTTTGACGAATCGTCCAATGCCGATTGTAATACATATATTATATATAATTAAGGCAATGAAAATATGATACGAACCTTACTGCAACAAATGTTATTAAAGAGAGAAGAAACTTAGTAAACAATTCAGTAGGTACCTAACGCAGGTAGAGTGTCGTCTTCCAAGTACACGAGAGGCCTCTAACAAAACGTATCCCCACAAATCAGAGTATTAATGGTCAATTAGGATTTGGATGTATATAAAATGTAAATAATCCTTTTGCATATCGCATTAATTTTGGGGACCTCTTCGGAGTAGCTAGGAGCCTAGGACATGTCCACAGTGAACTAAAAAAAATGAAGATAAATATATCTGACTAAAAATAAGGACCCAAATTGTCATTTTTCTTGCCAAAACTTTATTCGAGATTCCATGTAGAAGGTTTCCATTCGCAGTGATACAAACAAAATGTTATTGAGTCATTTAATAAAATCAAAAAGAGATAATTTAATTCAATTTAAAATGTTTGTAATTCTTATGGAAATGCTATTTAGTATTTAAGTGTAATTTGTAAAAATTTCATTTGGAGAAGTAATAGTAAAAAAAGAGAAATTTTATCATATTAAGTAAAAAAAAAATGTCAATATTCATACGTGAAAATTTAATCTTTAATTTCACATTTGCGGATAAAGATTCTTAAAACCTAGTTTATTAATAATCTAGTGCCTAATTAACAGTCTTCATGTTTAAAATTAGATTTAACTTTTTTTTATTTAAAATAGTATTATAGATAAATAGTTGATCGAAAGGGGGTCTTGGTGCAATGATAAAGTTGTTGTTTTGTAACTTAGAATTCACGTATTCAAATCACAAAAATAATTTTTTGTAAAGTAGGATAAAACTAAATACAATAGATCATTCTTGAAAACCCCACACATGACTATTATAAGGTAGCTAGCAGCAGCACAGAGGCCTTGTGGCCAAAAGAAGCTGTTGTTACCTCACAGAGAGGAGAGGCTTATATGAAATCCATCTCTTCTAGTTTGTATGGCTTCAATTTTCCTTTTACGATACCAAAATAAAAGATCTAGTTATGATTGAAACTAAAATTTTGTATCTTTATTGATCCTTTGTCATACTTATTCAATTGAAAGACAGGATCAAGTTCAAAAAAAATATGAATATGTCGCAATTGGTTGATCATTAGGTTGTGTGGGCGCAAAGAGAAGGATATTGTTGAATTATATTAGGCTATATACATACATACATACATACATATATATATATATATATATTCCGCATCTGAAAATACATCCTTTCTTTAATTTTAGGTGAAGTAAGCAAGAAAAAAAAACTTTAAAACAAAGAGGGTAATTAAGGGCATTAAGGACCACTTGAGCTCTCTCTTAACTTCGACAATATAATTACTCATCTAGAAGCTTGTCCAATTAGTCTTAGCCCACGTCATGCATCATGCCATTTAATTTGCTGGTGGGAGCAAATTCCGCCACCGATCAAATTATCATCAGCGTCGTATCCTAAGATTTTATAAATTTGTGTGGATAACGCTTTCACACGCACCTAATGCTTTATGAACTCAACAAGTGTTTGTAACTTGATCCTCTTTACCTTATTAACATCCTAAAACGCATTTGATTTCTTTAAATAAATGCTTATGAATCTTATTTTACTTGGTTTCCAAGGATGATGACTAATCTCCTCACGAAACCCTTTGGCCTCATGATTCAGCCTCCTCTACCATTCGAAGGAGAAAGTTCAAATTGACCTTCCTCCTTTTTTATTTAACGATGAATATATATATATATATATATATATATATATGCAATTCCTTAATGTGTCACATTCATGACATATAAAATCATATTTTAGTTATTGAATTACAATTGGAATTCGGATATATTAATCAACCAACCAATCATGCCATCGTCACAATGACTCAAGCAAGGAAGAAGTAATTATTATGAAATTTATTCATTTAATTCTCTATTAAAAAAAGTACTAACCATAGGTATTATTTCAGTAGAGAATTGTTCAACTTAACTGGTATTTCTATCAATTTGCATATAATTCCTCATAAAAAAAACGTTATTTAATCTTCCATTCAAGTAAGCAGTGTGGTGTGCTCTATAAGATTCTCATGTTTGTAAATTGACGCCACCATAATTAAGATGTTACACTTATCCATAAATGTCGATGGTGCCGAATTTTAATGCAAATTGTCGATTACGGGCAACAAATCCTCGCAACGATCCATTTGAAATGGACATGATGCCCACACTAGTGTCGAGTACTCAATACGCATTTTAAGTCGATAAAATTTAGGATCACGTCACAATTACACACTCAGTACGATAATATCTCCATTAATTTGAAGGGATCTAAAGCTTCATGCAGATGAAAATTTTAAAATATATGTTATCACATATATATATATATATATAAATATATTGGCAATAGACAAGTAACTGTTCATTATTGGCGTTGTTGAAGCGTACAAATTTTCTCTTCTTTTAGCACAACAGGCACTGCACAGTGAGCAGCACACATCACATTATACAATCATTGGGCGACTTGTCTGCCATCTTCAACTTAACCCATCCAAATTTTTTAATGCACAATTCTTACCCAATTATCACTTTGAAACGTGGCGTGGAAGGATATTCACATCTTTTCATGCCCTTTATTTTATTTTCGTTCCTTACTATTGCTAGCTAGTGACAATTGGCATCGCCCAACATCCTCTTTAGTTAGTCACTTTCTTCCCAGTGTCCCACATTCGCCTGCTTAGATCGGCCCTAATCTACCTCCGGTTCAATGGATTGTCAAAATCAACAGAAATAACCGAAACAAAACTCCTCGAAACTTGCTTCAGTAGATATCGGTCCAGTTCTTAAAAATCGTTGCTTTTCAACGTAACGTGTGAGGAATATATAAAGGCGAGCGAATGGGAGGACCTTTTTTGTTTTTTGATTTATTTATTTATTATTATTATTATTTTAAAAAATAATAATAATAATTATTGAATAGCGTAAATAAAAGACGGAGGTGCAATTATTAAAGCTGATGGCAATTCCGATATCGATGCGCGGCCGACGTGGACCACTCACTGGCCTTCGCCGACAGCCGCGGCCCCGCGTCCACGTGCCCCCTGTGGTCCGGTCGTGGTCCACCGACCCGGCGCCACCACCACCACACTTGGTGGCTCGCCGGTGGCCGCCACCGCTTGACTCGTTTTTTGGCAGCTGCGCTGTTCCGGCGGCATTAGGACATCGATCGGGCCCGCCGTGTTGTCGCGTTCCGTTCCAGTAGTTAACTTTGGCCCCTTTTAACTCCGCCGAGATGAGATGCTCATGGTGTTGTCCGATTCCGGCGTGTTATCTTCTTCCTGTGCTGTCCCTTTTTAACTTGTCCTCTCCGCAACTGGATGCATATATTGGAATATAATGTTGAACTCATACGCTCACCGACCGTAATTTGCATGGCACGAGCGACAGCTACGGATACCTGCTAACAGGGGAAGGGAAGGATATGATCATCGATCAGCCATGCCCATGAACACAGCATTCACTCTGTCGCCGTCACGTAGTTTTCTTCTTTTCACCACTGACCGAGCTGGGCGACGAGAGTGGGCAATGGTTTAATGCGGTAGATGAAAGATAAAGGCAGGGACCATATGAATGCTCAGGTGATGGGGATGGCTACGTGCATATACGATCAGTTAGTGGATCCCACCGGGTGGTCCGGCGACGACCCCACGGCGGCGAGGAGGACAGCGACGTCGGCCACGGTCGGGATACGAGCTCTCTGACAGCAATTCGACTGACTGTCAAATCGACGGCTGCTGCGGCCAATCCGGTGATCGTAAAAGGATGAGGGTGCAGTGCAAGTTGCAAATATGATTGGCCGGATGGTGGCAGAGATTGAACTTTATAGCTTTAAAGGGTCGGGACCGAGATTGTCGCAGCTGTGAATTGAAAGAGAATCTGTTTTAGTTACTACAGTGGATAGCGTGGACATTGCATCATTAGAGTGTGGGGTTGTTCGAGGAAAACAACCGTCTTTGCTTGGAATTATTGGGGAGGCAAAATGGCAAATGAGCTGAGACTTTTGCAGCCTTGTTGGTTTACGAGCAAATGGATATCAGATCCGTGATCTATTTATTAATCAGTAGACTAGTAATTAACTGAAACATTATGTTGTTTTTTTTAATTTCTTAAAACGACTATGGGTTATTTTTCACATTAATTATCAATAAAAGAGATGAAATTATGTTTGTCAAGAAAGAGATAGAATTGGGCCCATCAACATCCCAACCCAAACCAACAGCATGTGAACCCATGGGCCAATTAATTTAATCAGAACTTTAAAATGAGAAATAGTATGTGAAAATAATTAATATAATTAAAAATGATCGACTGACAGTATGTTTTCATAATTTTTAAGTCGTAACCATTTTGAATATAGGCAGGTAATTTTAAGAGGGTTTTATTCTATATTCTTATCTTGAAATGACATGATAATAACGTTCAAGTTAGTCTTGAACTTGTTTGCATTATAACGGTTGCACTGGTTGGAGTTTGTCTACGGGCATAAATATGAAATTGGTCAAGATTAGCATTCCCAAATTTAGATAGATCCATCATGTCCAACCCCAGAGCCAAAAAGCCCAGACTACTCATCCATTATGTTCCAATATATATATATATATATATATATCATAAAAGTATTCTTTAATTAAATAA
>JBBUKS010000100.1:1636262-1657403 GCA_038050645.1 Hedychium gardnerianum
CTTATAATATTTGTTCTTATCCAACCTATGGTGTGAGAACTCTTGCCTATTTAGCACTACACCCGAGTTCTCATGGAAATGTAGCGGTCCTTGCCGAGACGTTACAGTCGGACCCTACAACGCGTTCCTTATGGGAAACATCCTAGCATTAGCATAATAGTTTAATTGATCCATTCATTGAAATTTACCATAGTTTAATGCTAGCTAACAACCTAACGCAACCCTCCTCTTTTATCCGAGCTTGGGACCGGCCATGATTAGATCGTCATCAGCGGAGTTAGGTTTAGGTTTATCCTTTAGACTATTAAAAAAAATATTGGTCAAGAGATTTAAGATTTAAATTTTAATTATAATATATTATTAGTGAAAAATAAATCTAAAAATATTAGTGATTTAGATAAATTTTTATTAATATTTTTTGATTTATTTCGAACACTAATAAAATTTGTTCGCGAGATTAAATCAATCCTTTCAAATTTAAACCTAATTAATCCTTAGACTATCTAGATTCTCGAGACTTCTAGAGTGATCTTGACACGCTCGAGTTAAACACTTGATTATTACCTCAGGCAGACTTTTCTCTACCCCTATACTTGGAATAAAATTTAACGTTATTTATTTATTTACTATTTTCAACACATTTATATGTATTATTATTATTATTATAAACTTAAAGATTAACTTTTTGAAATACAAACATTTTTTTATGCGTCTTCGCTTTGCTCTTGTGACACGTCAAGAAGATTCTTACATAAAGTGTCATCTCAAGAATACTTTCCTTTTCTTAAAAAATTATTCATGTTTTTCATGATACAACCTTCTAAATTGTATTTTCCTCCCGTCAATATTCTCGTCCCAAAAATATCATCTCATTTTCTCAACTCTCTTTGTTTTTTGTGCACAATCTAAAATCTCATGCACGACTCCATGTTCTTGTAAATTTAAGTAATTAATAATCTGAAATTCTATATCAACTTCATGTTCTTGTAAATTTAAACATGGCATTAATATTTTCTGTATCATTTTTTTTTAATTTTATTTTACATATGATTTTAAGCATGTTGAATTTATCATTAATACATTAAAATCACTCTAAACAAATTGCTGGATTTAAGGTTGTTTTACACAGATCTAGACCATCGAAAAATCGCTAACACTCAGACTAAAGAAAGTAGAACACAAGCTGTTGGCGGTAGATATCATGAAATCCATCAAACTAGTTCGGATTGATCTCGAACACAAACACAAGCTGTAATTTCTTGGTATTAGAATGGGGTTTTATTCTCAATTGTAGTATCACATTAGAGAAATTTTGGTGGAACTCTAATAATTTGAACAGAAGAGAACGAATGGTCCACTTCCGTAGTGGTAGTGGACTTTGTCTCTCTAATTGGGATTGAGCAAAGTCAAAATAAATTGAGTGGGAACACACAGCGAAGAAGACCACCATCCAAATGAGGGAGGTCAGTGAGTCAGTCACGGCCATTGCACTCATCCAAATTCCCGGCATGAAACACGGCGCATGGTGAACTTTTCACTTTCTCCCCGCTGCCAAATTTATATATATACAACTACAGATATTTGTTGAGATGATCATCTGTATATCATTGATTAAAATATATATGATGATAATCAGCGATCAAGATTATGCCACCTCAGCAAGTACACATGATTGTACAAGATAAAATATATAGACTATTAAAACTTTATATATATATATATATATATTTAAAATTGACCTGAATAATTAGATACTTACTTATATCACGTGGGATAGAGATGAAGGGTTGAGAATATAAAACCTTATAATTTTGATAGTTTTGAGTGAGATTTTTTATATTTATAATTTGTCATTGGCCAATCGACAAATAATACGTAAATTTGGACGATATTAATATTTAGTAGAGGCCAAATAAAAGTCTTCGAGCAAAACTTGAAAAATTAATCGATCATAATTTTGGTGTTTCTAGTGCATGAGAAACGATTTAAATAAGGCACATGCTTAAATTTAATGAAGGTCAAATTAAAAAAAGTCAAAACCGCACAATGCGGGTTTCTTTTATATATTTTATCTTCTTCTCTTCCATTTCCCTCCTCAAATCGATAATCTCTCCTCTTTTTCTTTTCGAGGTCAAAATCTGTCTGCAATGGCAGCTGCCACCGAAGGAGACTCCAACTCATTCTCTCCTACCCGCTCCTATCTCTGACTCGGCCCACAACGCCGCCGTCGGCGCCGCCTCTACCCATTGCTTCCGCGCCTCCCTCACCAACCCTAGTCTAAGACTATAAACCCCCGTGCTCCGCGAAAAGGTTGACGAATACTTGGAGTATTTTGGAATCTTCTTCCGAGATCGGATCCTGATCCGGGAGGTACAAAAGGTGGGATTTTCTTTTCTTCTGTGTGCTGGATCTGAAAGGAATTGTCGAGGAGAGTGAGGAAGAGGAGAAGGAGGGAGGGCAGGATGGGAAGCAAGTGGAGCAACGCGAAGAGGGCGCTGGGTTTGAACCTCTGCGTTCACGTCCCCAGGCCCATGGGCGACGAGGAGGACGACAATATGGTTCGCCGAGGTGCGTCCGCCGAGGGGCGGAGGGCCTCCGAAGCCGCGGCGACCGCGTCGTCTTCGCCGCGGTCGTCAATGAACGCGTCGCAGATCATATCGCGGACGCCGACGACGCCTACGCCATCCTCCGATGGCCTCCGGATACCTAAATCCGGCGGCAGATCGTCCAAGGTACGATTTCTCTACTGTAGATTTTTTTTTTCGGTGCGAGTATAAAATTGATCTGTTTTTCCCCCTTATTTTTTGTCGAAGGTTCATTCAACTGTTTCCCATTCAATGCCGAATCATATTTTGCCCTTTACATCTCATCTCCTATACGAATTTGCTCGCCGCCTTTCTTTTTGTTTTTAAATTCTTTACAAAGCACTTTCAAACATTGACTATGGAGGTGGAATTCTCTTTTGGCGTTTGCTTTTATCGATCTTTCATGTTTTGTCTTTGAGGACCAATTTAGTTTGCCCAATCAAAAAGGGAAGCCCTATCATATCTTTTTCTTTTTATTAATGTGCTGGTGCTTTCACAAGCCTCGAAAGGGCGGCTGCCTGCCTCATGCGAGGACTAGTCTTTTGTTTTTGGTTGCTTCCTGTGCCTTCTCCTGTTGACCATTCTATTCACTATTTAATTCTCCTGCTCACTTGTCCAAATTCTTCTTATAATTTTTGCATATGTTTACTCAAGAGAATGAAACCGTCGTGCTCTAGTAACTAATTTATCTAAGTTTATTTCTTTTGAATGGAAATAAATTTTTTTAAGTTTTGTTTGAGATGTTCACCCAGTTAACCTTTAGAAACTGGCTAAGCCATCTACTGGAGAAAACAAAAAACAAAAGAGTCTGTCCTTTTCTAAACAACTGTGCTTTAACAGAAAAATCTTCAGAAACCTTCAACCTGATTCAAACTCAAGAATTTCCACAAATCTGAAATTCAACTCATCCCAAGCTGAATCTGACATGTTTGAATAACTTTTGAATTCTTTACAAAATACCAAACCAACCTGATATAAACTCAAGAAAACCTGTGAAATCTGAAATTCAATTTGAGTCCCAACCTGAATCTGACATGTTTGAGTTTTTATCAAAATATTAGGCCAATATTTGGATTTATTTTACTTGACCTGACACATGACCAAATTCAGGAGGCTATTATGATTTTGAAGGCACAATATGCTAAGCTGGAGTATGCATCTTTTGAATGATTAACATTATACTCCATTAGTTTTTAATTAGTAATTATTTAGTCAGTTACACCCCTACTTAAAAGCGAAATTATAATTCGAAGTTCGACAATTATCACTGTGTTTTGTCTACTATTTCATATAGTTACATGGATCAGATCTTATCATCTTACAACTCAATTAAGCTTTATATAAGATTGTATCGTTGTTAATATTTAATTCAATTAATTTTTTTATTTATTATTATAGACTAAAAGTTTTATTTGGTCCCCTCTACTCCATTCACCTTCTAAATCAATTCAAATCTTCCAATTATAGAGCTATATAATCAAATGTGTTCATACAATCTTAACTTATTTTTATAATGTAAGCTAATCTAATTTGATTGGGTTCTTGTTTTCAAAATTTAGGGTTCGACTTGACCCACCCTGACCCTAAATTTAGATGGAACATTGGAACACCAGTGAGTGATTGGTGACTAAATTAAAACCAAAAAATATGTATCTAATAAAATCTATTAGATAGTTTGGGTAACATCCAAGTAATTAACTTACATACTATTCTTCTTGGAGACATGCAGCTACATGAATCTGCTCTATCTTCAACGTTTGAATACCATGTGGCTTGTTATTCTTTAGAACTTTGTTTGATTGGTTTGACATTGTTTAATTGAGATCCCTTTTTATGCAATACAACCTTTAACTCGATAGACTATTAGAAATTAAATTTATTATATCGCCAATTTATAACATAAGATCGGGCAAACATAGCCTTTTTTCTGAATATAAAAAAAGTATTAACAGTCTCACTATTGAATTAGCTCCGTCTTGTATCTTGACATTCAAATCATTCTTCATACACAACCTTCTTTTAATATGGTGTGGTGGATTAGTAATGTGTACATTCCATCTGTCATTATGCTCGTCTTTCAGTTTGTTTATTACTAGGCTAGTTCCTGTAGTTTGCTGGCAATCAATTTTTTTTGACAATGCAACGTTGTTTCTTCAGAGAACATGCGCTATTTGTCTTGGATCCATGAAAACTGGGCATGGTCATGCGCTCTTCACAGCTGAGTGCTCCCACATGTTTCACTTTCATTGCATTACCTCGAACGTCAACCATGGAAACCTTGTATGTCCTCTTTGCAAAGCCACTTGGAAGGAAATTCCATTTCAAGGTCCACTATCTTCTGATCACCCTCATGGAAGAACCAGAGTAAACCCAGTCAACTGGCCTCAAGATAATCATATGACCATTGTGCGGCAGTTTCCTCGTACAGATTCTACAAATAGGCAGCGCCATCGGTTTCCTTCCTACTTTCGTGGTTCTGAACCTGCCGTCTTTGATGATGATGAGCCTCTAAATTTGCAATCTGAAGCAACTAAAGATTCCCGCCAAGGTTACCTTAACACAGTGGAAATGAAGATATATCCCGAGTTTTCTACTATTCCACAGTCAGCTTCTTTAGTGGATTTTTCTGTCCTGGTCCATTTAAAGGCTCCTCGTTCAACCTCACAATGGATTTCATATCAGAATCTTGTATCAAGTTCTACAATACCACAACATTCTCGTGTTCCTGTTGACCTGGTCACTGTGCTAGATGTCAGTGGAAGCATGGCAGGCACAAAGTTGGCGCTTCTCAAGCGTGCCATGGGTTTCTTGATCCAAAACCTTGGGCCATCTGATCGTCTTTCTGTTGTTGCCTTCTCATCAACTGCTCACAGACTCTTCCATTTGCGTCGAATGTCCGACTCCGGCCGGCAACAAGCTTTGCAGGCTGTCAATTCTCTGGTGGCCAGTGGTGGGACAAACATCGCAGATGGGATCAAGAAGGGGGTCAAAGTGATCGAGGAGCGGAAAGCAAAGAATCCAGTGTGCAGCATTATACTTCTTTCTGATGGCCAGGACACTTACACTCTTTCCTCAATTGCTGGAGCAACTTTTCAAAACAATTCTGGTGGAGTTCATGAGCGCTCACAATTGGACTACAGTTCACTTGTTCCATCTTCTATTCTTAATGGAACAACAATACCAGTGCATACCTTTGGTTTTGGGAATGACCACGATTCTACCGCCATGCATGTCATTGCAGAAACCTCTGGCGGGACATTTTCCTTTATAGAATCAGAAATAGTAATTCAGGATGCTTTTGCTCAATGCATTGGTGGGATTCTGAGTGTGGTACTGCAAGAGATGCGCCTGGGGATCGAGTGCGTGCATCCTGGAGTTCATCTAGCTCCCATCAAATCAGGTAGCTATAGGAACCAGTTGTTTGACAACGCTCGTGCTGGATTTATTTATGCGGGCGACCTCTATGCTGATGAAGAGAGGGACTTTCTAGTTTCTATAAATGTCCCATCTGCCGGAGAGGATACTGTGTTGCTTAAGATAACCTGCAGCTACAGAGACCCACTTTCAAAAGACATTGTTCATTTGGAGGCTCAAGAAGTGAGAGTTCAGAGACCCAGAGTTGTCCTGTCTCAAACTCCCTCAATCGAAGTTGACCGCGAGAAGAACCGCATCCAGGCTGCAGAAGCAATGTCAAATGCCAGGGCTGCTGCCGAGCGAGGTGCCCTATCTACTGCAGTTTCAATACTTGAAGAACGTCGAAAAATACTATCTGAGTCACTGGCAGCAAAGTTGAAGGAACCACTGTGCATGTCACTGGATGCCGAATTGCGGGAGATGCAAGAGAGGATGGCAAGCCGGCAGAGATACGAGGCCTCGGGCCGTGCCTATGTGCTCTCGGGGCTGAGCTCACATTCATGGCAAAGAGCAACTGCACGCGGTGACTCCACCAATTCTGCTAGTCTTGTCCATTCATATCAGACACCGTCGATGGTCGACATGTTACATCGTTCTCAAACAATGAGCCCTCCATCTCGGCGTCGTGTACTTCCCGTCAAGGCTTCAAGGTCCTTCGCTTCTTAGTGATGGCCAAGCTGATCAAGGTACCATTTCCTGGAGGTAAAAAGAAACTAAAAATTGTTTTACAGGAGGTGGTGCTGAATTCATTAGTAGATTAAAGCTTAAAGCTTGAAGAATTTGAGGTGCATACGTGTTTTAGGGAATGGATATTAATTACTCCTCTGGTTGGTTGGATACAATGGAGAGTTGGGTAAAGTATTAGATTAATTCCTTTTTCCCCCTTCTTTCAGCATTGATTTGGGTAATGTACATAAAGGAGAAAGTTGTCCTTTAAGAGGATGATGGATGGTATGATTGTGCCCGAACAGAATTCGAGTATGGTTATATTTGAGGGCTTTTTATGTTGTTTACTATGAAATCTGCGAATGAACTTCAAATCTTCTACTTGGATGATGACTCGTGTAATTATAGATTCTTAGCTGATAAGGTGATTTGTTTGCGAGACCTTATAGAAGATCGTCATTCGACTTCACCAAAAGCACCGCATGCATCGCCTTAGTCGATGCGGTGGCAAATTAAACATTATGCAGGCATGAGCATCCGACACGTGTTCCTTCTTCTCCCCACGCGTCCTCCCTTACAAAAGGCCAGCTTGCCCATTTGCTGCTTCCCCAGTTTATAAGTCCATCGTGCTTTGTGATATGCTGCAGTGCATTGTCTGAATTTATAGTGCTCCATCGCTATCGCTCTTTGTAGATCATGGCGCAAGCAATGGGAAGGAAGGCAGCAGCTCCGCTGCTGTTCCTCAACTTCGTCATGTACATTATAGTCATCGGATTCGCCAGTTGGAATCTCAACCACTTCGTCAACGGCCAGACTGACCATCCAGGTGACCATATTTAATTATCATGCTGTAAACACTACTCTCTGAATCAACTAAGTAGCTAGATGATAACTTGAATCAGGTGTGGCGGGCAACGGCGCGACCTTCTACTTCCTAGTCTTCGCCATCCTCGCCGGTGTGGTCGGTGCCGCCTCTAAGCTTTCCGGAGCCAACCACATCCGGTCATGGGGAAGCGACACCCTCGCGACCGCTGCCGCCTCGTCGCTCATCGCGTGGGCGATCACCGCCTTAGCCTTCGGGTACGCATGTCGAAAGCTACGTACGTGCTTGTCTTTTATCTGATGCATTGATTAATTGGAGCAGGTTGGCGTGCAAAGAGATAGCGATCGGCGGTTACCGAGGGTGGAGGCTGAGAGTTCTGGAGGCCTTCGTCATAATCCTGGCGTTCACGCAGCTGCTCTACGTGCTGCTGCTTCACGCGGGGATGTTCAGCGCCACGTATGGACCAGGGTACAGGGATCCTCACTACGGGGTTGGAGGAGGAGCCGGAGAAGTTAAGGGAACCAGGGTTTAATTAATTAATTAAATTAGCGTCGTTTAACCTTAATGCTGGTCTTGTTAATTATTTCTTAAAAAAAAGCCTCCCGTACAGCTAGAGGCCTACATATGCACCTCTCAATCTTATCTAAGACAACTCAATCTATGCTGTCATTAATGAGTTTCTTTTTCATCTAAGCAAACTTATTATGGTGAGAAAAAGGACGCATACAACTACTGTCCCACCATGCTCACGCAAACAAGTTCGCATGATTTGGAGTAATATCAGATTTAAGTATTTTATTTTGTTTAAGAAAGCCAGTTGCTGCCATTAATTTGCCATTAACTTGGGATTGACAAATAAGTTTGACCAACTTGTCTCTTATTTTTTTGAAATTTTTTATTTTGTTATTAAGATGACTCTCTAATAATTAATAAATTAATAATCTAAATTTGTTATTCAAAAGTAAAATAAATATTTTAATAACTAGACAAAATAAGTTTATGTTTTTAAATCTTTATTTAGTTTCTTAGGGCATCACATTTTTTAAATGTATATTATATATCTATTATATTAATATTTTTCTTTTATTAATATATTTATTTATTTTAATATTAACACTTTAAATATTTGTTTATTCATTCATCTTTATTTTTTATATTATTTTTTTAATAAAATCTACTCATTAATTATATTTTAAAAATTAAATATTATTAATATATAAATATTATAACACTCATTCATAAATATTATAATATTCACGGTCCCGACGCAAATACAAGCAATTTGGTTAAGTCACTCTTGCCCAACAACTTAATAAAGATCTAAAATTTAGAAAGACTAAAAATATACAACTAAAAACATAAAAAATCATATCACTAATTTAAATATATTGTATATATATTTGATTTTTATATAAATTAAGATACTTTTTGAGTTTTTTTAGCACATTGCAATGTTAAATAAAGTCGATGATGATTTTTTTAATAAAACAAAAATTCAATTTGTTTTCGAGAATAAAACATCATATATATTTTTAGCGTGAGAGTTAAATAACAACAATAGGCAACGTTCGGGAACCTTCCAATTTGTCCGCATAAATTTATTGTGTATCTCAGTCACTTGCTCTCGGATGCTTGCACGTTATCTTACTATCGACGGCGGATTCACTCTTACGCGTAGGTCCGAACGAATGAACCCCGCAGTGGCACTTATGTAAATAAAGTTATGCATAGTGGCAGAGTGTTTAACTGGAAAACACACTCAGTTTTGTGACTTTGCTCTTGACTCTCAAGAACCTACCTTCCCCTCTCGTCTCTCTCTCTCTTTTTTTCCCCTCTCTATCGATCGATCTGCAAGCCAGAGAAAGAATCGCCCTAAATTCCACCAGATCCGGCATCATCTTGCTTTCTTCGAGATCTGACCCCTATTTTTCCGTCTGTCAGTGAGAATCGGAGCTCCATTCTCTGGGGCTACGATGGAGGAGGCACTGGAGGCGGCGCGGGCTAAGGACACCAAGGAGCGAATGGCCGGCGTGGAGAGGCTCCTCCAGGTGCTGGAGTCTACTACACGGAGTCTCTCCTCCGCCGAAGTCACCTCCCTCGTCGATACCTGCATGGATCTCTTGAAGGACAGCAACTTCCGTGTCTCCCAAGGTGCACTCCAGGCGCTGTCCGCTGCCGCAGTGCTCTCGGGTGATCACCTCAAGATCCATTTCAACGGCCTTGTGCCGGCTGTCGTCGAGAGGCTTGGGGATGGGAAGCAGCCTGTGAGGGAGGCGGCGCGGCAGCTTCTCATTACTCTCATGGAGGTAGGAATTTTATCAGAGTTCCTTTTTCGTATTTTCTGTGCCATTGAATATGTGATTTGTTTTGGTTATTAGTTATCTGCCGGAAAATTGGTTGGCGCTTTTTCCTTGTTGGAGGTTTATAAGTGTCTGTCAAATGCAACTTTGGATCTGTTGATTCTCCATTGGAACATTTAGGATTTTTTTTTCTTTTAAATATTTTTTTTCAGGGATTTGTCTATCTAATGGAATAATTCGATTTTCTTCGTCGTTGGACAAAATCATTTAATTTTCTTGATAGTGTCAACACCTGTGTCAGTAATTTAAAAGAAAAGGACGATTAGGATTTATATGGTATAGTGTCATTTTATCCATGATAAATTATCGTAGTTAGGGTTTTGAGATTCATCGATGTTTTTTTGCGTAATGCATTACAGTTTAAATCTTGGATAGCCGGTACAGAACTTTCTATGAAATATTTTCGTAGTTGTATCAGATATTTTGCAATGCTTTCCTCGTTAGGTTATGCTAGTAGGTGTTTGATATAAAACTTGTTGGTCCATCTATAACTGTGTTTGCAACTGCTGCCATTTTTCTCGGTTGAGATTATATGATAACAAATCAAGGTTTGCATGTATATTAGGTATCATCCCCAACAATCATTGTTGAAAGAGCTGGAAGTTATGCATGGGCACATCGAAGTTGGAGAGTGCGTGAAGAGTTTGCTCGTACAGTTTCCACAGCAGTTGGACTTTTTGCTTCGACAGAGCTACCTCTTCAGCGAGTCCTTCTTCCTCCTGTATGATTAACTTATCATTATTAAATAGCTGTTCTATTATCATACACACACACACACACAAATTCAACTTTATATGGAAATCAAATGGAGATTTTTTCCTGAAAAAAAGTTTTCCCTCTTGCTTGGCAGGTTTTGCAGTTATTGACAGACTCTAATCAAAGTGTAAGAGAAGCTGCTGCTTCATGTATTGAGGTTGGTACACAGTTCTGTTTTGGTGCTAAAGTTTCAGTTTGCTCATTCCTTTTGATGCATAGATGTGCTGTTTCGTGTGTTAGTATTTTTAACCTTCAATGCTAAACATTTGTAAATTGTTTCTAAACTTGATTTTATGCACCTTAAGATGCCCTGGTCCCATTTTAACAGCACAAGTGAGATAATTTCTGGCACCTTTTTTTCAGGAGATGTATGCACAAGTAGGAACCCAATTTCATGAGGAATTGCAACGCCACTCTCTTCCTTCTTCCATGGTAAAGATTTTTGGCTACTGATCAGGCTGAATTAAGTATAAGTGAATTGTTTCTCTGCAGTGTGCATTTTATGATTAAGGTCAAATGCTAAAGACTGAGAAGCTTGCAAATCTACTCATGAACTAATTGTCTTTTCAATAATGCAGTTAAAAGAAATCAATGCCAGGTTAGATAAGATAGAACCAAAGGTTCTGCCATCTGATGGGATTAGAAGTCACATTTCTACCGACAATAGAACAGCTTCTGCAAGTCATAAGAAGAGCAGCCCAAGGACAAAAATTTCTACCAGAGAAACCTCATTTTCTAATGGTTAGTCAGTCTTGCTCAAACATCTGCATGACCAAGTGCTTGTTATGTCATTTGGCTTAATTGTTAAGATGATTATAGTTCATTGCATATTTTATTTAAAATAGTGATATCTTTGGGGTATAGTTATTTCTTAATAATCCATTAGCTATTTTCTATTTGGAATGGTCAAACAATACCACATGAACATGTGTTCCATGTATCTCCACGTGTGGAAATAAAATAAAATATCTTTTCCCTTTTAATCTACAGCACAAATCAGTCTGATGATTTGCAGAAATTGTAGCTTCAGTGTAAGTGTGTTTTCAGAACCACTGTTTGCAAAATGAGAATCTCAAATGGTCCTTGTAGTTGAACATGCACACACCATGTTCTTTTTTGTCTTTCCCTTTTCTTCTGTTCCCTTGACTTTCCATTGACGGATTTAATTCCATGGAATTTCTGCCAACGAAGAGAATTTTTTGGTTGTATCGCTTAGTGGTAAATATAGCTAACAGAATGTCAATATGAAATGCAGTAGATGCAATCTACATGCCACATGTGCATATGCAATATTTCACTGCATGCTATATACATATACACTCGTATATGCATACGAAGTGTCATATATATGTGTTCTAATGTTTTAATCTCTCTTTTTACTTATCCACATTTTCCTAATTTAAGATTTCAACCCTCAATATTTGTAGGAAACTCAGTAGATACAATGAATATGATTGATCTAGATTATGTTTAATTTATTGCAAGTATATAATGAATGAATCAACATAAGCAAGAAAGATCTCTAAAGATGTGAGAAGGAATTACTAGTTGACAATCCAAAACAAAAGAAGTAATTTCTCGTGAAAATGCTGCTGCTTGTTTCATTGATACTAACTTTTGATATTGTTCATCTTTAAAAATATTAGGTAGGTATAAGCTATTTGTATGGTTTTTAAAAATAGTTTGGTTAAGTTTTTAACAAATATTTTATTCATAGGAATACAGTTAATAATTAATAATATCTTAATTATGATTGTCTATGCATATTCATGTGAGCCAATATAGCACATCTTATGCACGAGCTTGACTCTATGGGCATATATTTTTAAAAAATTTCAACACTTGATAAATATCTGCTATAAGGTTCGCCATCCATTATATATTTTTTCTTGTTGAAAAGATTCAGATTTGCTTTCTAATTTTCTTATGAGAAATTTTATGAAAAAACAGGCAGTTTAGTGTTATTTAACATCTGGATTTCAGTATTTGGCAGACAAAGAAGCCTATTATCTGAATGACTAATCAAACCATGGTTATTGTTTGATATTGGTTTTATGTACTGATTTGACAAAGGACCAATACTAACTTCTTTTTTTAAATTTTTTTTATGTTATTGGGTTCATTGTACCTTCTGGTGGAGCAGTTACCTGGTCTTATTTCTTGAACCCCACCCCGTGTTCAATTCTGGTTCAGAAGATGTGTTTTTTGCTCTGACCCTATTCTGTGGTTATATTTTACATAAAGTGTCAGTTTTATGTAGTGCATCAATGAATTTTAATTAGTTTTATTTTATGTTTTTCTGCATGTGATGTTTTCTCTACGTGGATGAATTGCAGGTGAAATCGATATTACTGAAAAGCCTGTGGTGCCTATTAAGGTTTTCACCGAGAAGGAGTTGGCCAAGGAGATGGAGAAAATAACATCTACACTAGTTCCGGAGAAAGATTGGTCGCTTCGTATTTCTGCCATGCAAAGAGTTGAAGGCCTTGTCCTTGGAGGTTTAAGTTTTCTATGTTTTTCCTATATTTATGTAATCAAATGAGTTTTCAAATTATTCAGCAAAGCTTATCATTATCAGGTGCATCAGTTCTCTAGCACATATGTGAATATGGTTCTAGTTAGTTTTTTTGGTAACTGATACAGATTTATATCTGTCATTGCAATGTTATAAAATTTGGTATAGTTACAAAAAAAAAGTATAGTTTAGGTTGTCTTAGAAATTGCCTAGTCATACATTAACTTCTATCTAGTCAAATTCCTCAAGGAATCAGATTCTTGTTAGCTCTTGGACAAATGTTTCTCATCTGTTCTTAAGCAAAGATTCCTTGTTTGTGGCATGGGAGACAAAAAAGAACTTGCTGATTAGCACATCCTAATGTTGACCTAGCCATGCTGTAGCAGGGTTTTGTGTTGATTTAGTGCCAATCCTTGTATTTATGTACATTCTACAATATTGCCAAATTTTGACATATTGTTTTATTATCTAATGATTTAATTCTACATATTTGATCAACAAAATCTTTCGCTTCAGAAAATAGTTTTGTTTGTAAATTATTTCAAGTTGATATCTGTCAACCTAGTTCACATAGGCAAACAGCATGTTCTTTAAGTAATATTTTCTTGGAATCTTGAATATTTTGTTTTGCCTGCCTCAATCAGCCTTCCCATGAATTTTGAGAAAATTTGGCTTTGCACCTTGTTCCCTCCAAATTTGTGCTTCACACTTGAGGATTATAGTTGCATTTCTCCCACAGATAAATTAACATCTGTCATGGCGTATCGCATGACCACATTTTTGATGAGGGAAGAAAAACCAAGGTGGGGAAATAACAATAGGTGAAGGGAAGATCACAGTAACAAACATGAAAGCTACCCTGTTATATTTTCAATAGCTACTTTTAGACAATTAGGAATATTTGGACTAATAATGTTTTTTCATGTGGATAAAATGAAATCAGTGATGCATGCACTATACTATAGGAGGGTTCATCATTCTTATAAAAAAATAGGATGCAAAATTTCATTCTTTACATTATTTATTAGATAATGGATGGTTTTATTTTTCTTTGAATTTGATTATATTTTGAAAAATGTATCAGGTGCTGCAGATTATCAATCATTTCCTATGCTATTATTAAAGCAGCTAGTTCCTCCGATATGCACTCAGCTATCGGATCGACGGTCAAGTATTGTGAAGCAGGTAGATTTCTCTTAAATGGTTCTTTGACATGCAGGTCTATATCTGACTTCTTTTTTTGAGTTTTGGTCATACTGGTAGTCCAAAATGTAGATGTTTTCTAACAAGCTTATTTGAATTAAGTGTTAGTAGGTTAAATCCCAAAGGGTTGCTGCTGGTAGTAGCTTCAATTTAATTAATCCCCTAGCTCAGATTGGGAGTTCGTTCTGTCATGTTATTGGCATCCTAGCATCAGTATCTACTTTAATTCACTCCCATTTGGGTCTCCACGGCCATTAGTGAAGCCCGACATTTACGATGACCATGCAACAATTTCCTCGGCATGACATCTACGATGACCATGCAACAATTTCCTTGGCAGTTGCTAAGTTAACATCAATCACGTCGCAGAAGAATTGCTTACAAGAATTACAGAATAAATATTTCTAAAATTTCCACAATTAGAAACTACCGAAGTTATAAAAGGAAACCACAAAGAAAATCCAAATTTCATAATTAACCATGATGTCTTACAGAAAGCCTAACTACATAGACAAAAAAATGGTTTATAAATTGCAAATCCTTGAAAAAGTCCATGAACTGTCCTTAGAACATCCTCCTAGTAAAGATCTGACCTTAGCTGACAAGGAGGGCAAAGAGGGGGAACTAAGCAGTCAAGAAACGGGATGAAATGATAATAAGTTGAAATGTATCTATGAAGCAAGAAAAAGAATTCTATGATATCAACAGCACAAAATGAATTAAACAATTACTAACTGCAAAATGACATATTGCTATTAACCATTAAACATCAGTCGTTCAGTGTGATTGGACCTTGGTACTCTCCAACATGTGCACAACAACCAAATGTAGCCCAAACATGTTGCGCTAGCACATTATGCTTGTTGATGTGGCTAATTTATCATTGAGGTTTTTTTTATTATAAAATGGTCTAAAGACCATCCAAATAAGTCAAGGCTTCAATCACAATGATCGACACCCATCTGCAACAAGTAATCAAATGTTTATTATGCCCTAAGTTTGTCTCGAAGCCTAATGTCAAAGTTTGTTAACATGCATCAACATACCTACATAGTATAAACTGCATGAAGCAAAAGACAAGTGTAAAACTACATGATCAATCTAAGATTCCATGTATCATAAATAACTAGCATGGATAGCAGCTTATAGGACATCTAGCATGATGCCCAGGTCCTGCAAAACAACCATGAAGGTCATTTGGGTGATTACGAGCAAAAGAGGCAATAAGATCATATTAGGATATCTTGCAAGGTTAGGTACACTAAGACATGACTACCTTGCCTTCTTATTCAACAAAAAAGGGAGAAGAACCTATCTCCTTCGCTTTGGTTAACTAAAAACAATGAGGAATAGAACTCTGTAGGTGAAAGAAGATCATCTCCTTGCTATAATTGACAATTCACTTAGGTTGCTGGAAGTGAAGAGGTTGAAAATGATGCAAACAACAATACACGAGGAGATACACAAGCATGCCAATACAAAACATGATCTCACCTTGTTTTAACTACAAAAGGCATAGTGAGCTGCATTGTGACTGTGTGGGTTTGCACATGGTGTGCTGGTGAGTGTCCTACGGGCATGCAGGTTTCTTGAGCAGATGTGCCGAGGAAGGGCAAACGGAGTGGGCGTGACAAGTTGTGACACTGGTGATAGACCTTGTGCCACATGGGCTTTGGCTCAAGCAATGCTGTGATGGAGTGAGGGTTGTGGATTCAGTTGTGAGATTGTGAGAGAGTTGGGGAGGTGGGTCAGTTCAAGGACAGGGTAAAGAAATTGTGCGAGAGAGAGAGATGGGAAGGGATCTAATAGAATTTTTTTTTAAAAATTATTTAAGTCAACTGAACCTATCTGATTCATTTCAAACTGATCCAAATCCTGGTCAGTCATAAAACTGCCGATTTCAGTCGGAATCAAGGTTGAGTGAAGACCAAAGGTGAATTTAAATTAATTGTTCCTACTCTTAATCAGCCAACAAAATCCTGAACTGAACCAGATTATATAAAGTTAGCTTTTAGACATCCTAGTTCAAGCTTTAGAACAATTGAATCAACCCTTAAACTACCCAAGATACATCTAATTATATCTCTTGATTACGACTCAGAATATAACAAATGAGGCAGAAACTTGCCCTCGTATCATAGTGACCACTAGAAATTGTAATTGAGCAATGCTTACAAAGAATTCTATTACTAAGTAGATTAGTGAACCATTACACTTATACATATATAGAATACATAGGATCCAAACAATAGAACCATGGTTTTGAAAAGCTTCTGCTGTGGCAACTTATGCTTTCACTTAGGTAGATTTTAAAAGGGATTGTATGGTTCTATACTTGTTGAGATCTTCCTTTATGAAAATGCAAAATCAAGTGATAAATATTTTGGGTAAGTTATGTTACTGTATTCTTAAAATGCTCTACTTCAAAATTTCAATTTTACATACTTCATGGCGCTATATGCTTACATTTTGTTTTTTTTAAAAAAAAATTGCATTGAGCTAAATTTAGCTCAAATAAAGTTGATTATCTTACCTCATATTTGATATTTTATGTGATGAAACATCCAAATATATTTAGTGATTTTTTTCCCACTCTTGATAGTAAACACATTAGTTCATGCACAATCTATGGTGTTCCTCATTTTACATTAACAAGTGTATTTAAGTAAAAATTTGCCAGTACTAATAATAGGATTATTTGTTTTGTTGAATGTTGCCCTCCTTTTTTCCTTTTACTCTGTTTCTGTTTAGGAGGATGTCCAACTGTGAAGATTATCATAATCTAGCATGATTTTGGCATACCTTATAAGTTTGATATTTTCTTCATTCAGGCCTGCCATCTGTTGAACTTGCTATCAAAGGAATTGTTGGGAGACTTTGAAGCTTGTGCTGAGACGTTCATTCCAGTAAATTTTATCCTTTTCTGTGCCTCTTAATCTGTCTAATATTATAAGTAAAATAACAAAATTTTATTCTATTTGCTCAGCTTCTTCTAAAGCTTGTTGTGATAACTGTTCTAGTGATTGCTGAGTCAGCAGACCATTGCATTAAAACTGTATGACAAAAATCAAAACTTCTTCATTTATACATATTCTTTATTCTATGAAAATATATGTTTTTCATGTTTTCTTTCTAATATGACTTGTTTAGATGTTGCGCAATTGCAAAGTTGCTCGTATACTCCCTCGGATAGTTGAGATTGCAAAGAGTGATAAGAGCTCTGTTCTTCGTGCTAGGTTTGTGTTCATTGTTCAACTGTTTTTGAGCTCTTACAATCCTATAACGCAAATAATTGATATACCAGATGCTGCGACTATGCACTTCTAATACTGGAGTACTGGGCTGACGCTCCAGAAATACAGCGTGCTGCGGATCTTTATGAGGAACTAATAAAATGTTGTGTTGCAGATGCAATGAGTGAGGTAGGCCACTGTAATGGATCTTCCACTAGGTTATTTGCTCACATGATTTGTTACTCTTGTCATCCTTAAGCATTGTTGACCTTACTGCACGAGTCTATCACAATCATTTCTTATAATCTCTTAAGCTTGAAACAATGATGGGCTGAATCAGATGGTTAACCTGGACAAACTTTGAATTAGGTTCAAGAGTCATAATTTTTTTTGCATCTTTAGGTTGCAAAGTGGGCTGTATTATTTATTTTTTGGTTTTTGGTTTTGTTTTATGAAAATTGAAGCTCACACATTGTGTGTTTCAGTTGCAAAGTGGACATTGTAAATATAGTTTCACATCAAGGGTTCTGACACTGACTTCTGATAGGTGCGTTCAACTGCTCGCACTTGCTATCGGATGTTCACAAAAACTTGGCCTGAACGCTCCAAGAGGCTTTTCTTGTCATTTGATCCTGCCATACAAAGGGTTAGAAATTTTCCTTTTTGTGCGAGGAACTTTCTTTAGGTCTACCTTATTTTAAAGTTGTGCAGCTTTTTTCAGTTAATAAATGAAGAGGATGGAAGTATACATAAACGACATGCTTCTCCTTCTATACGTGAAAGGGGATTACAATTATCACACAGCTCTTCTCAGGCAGTTAGTACAGGCATACCTGGATATGGAACCTCTGCTATTGTTGCAATGGACAAGGGTGCAACTAGTTCTGTTGGTACATCTCTTTCTTCAGCTAGCCTCCTGTCACAATCCAAGGCACTTCGGAAAAATCCAGAAAGAACACTTGAGAGTGTGCTTGATGCGAGCAAACAGAAGTTATCAGCTATAGAAAGTTTACTGAAAGGTGTGAGCATATCTGGGAAGCAAAGCTTCACAAGTACACGCTCGACCAGCTTGGATCTAGGTATCCTTGAGATGCTAAATAATCATTTGCTGTTTAGTGTTCAATTATCCTTTGACAATTACCAGTGCTCAATAAATGTTAGTTTTTCAACAAATGCAAATCTAGAAAGGGCTGAAAGTTTTTTTGTTTTTGTTTTTTCTCCTAGCGCAGGAGTTGATGCTCCATCTACTCGTGATCCACAAGTTCCAAATAGTGTTTCCTCCAACCTTTTTCCAGTACAGGGTTCAGTACTAGTTGATTCAAATGCTGCAAACATTGCAAAAGGCAATAATAGGAATGGTGGTTCAAATATGTCTGAGCTCCTGACTTCTCAAGTACAGTTAAGCAGAGACTCTTCAAAGTCATCTTACTTCAGCCCATCTGATACCCTATCAGCTTTGTCATTGTCTTACATGAAAAGATCTGAAAGATTGCAAGAAGGAAGTGGCATTGAAGACAATGTTGATTTCAGATTTTCTAGGCGAATTTCAAGTATGCAAATCGATAAACAGTATCTGGAAACACCATATAAAGATTCTTTCTATCGGGAATCACCAAATAGTTACATTCCTAACTTTCAACGTCCACTTCTTAGGAAACAGGTGACAGGAAGGGCGATTGCAAGTAGTAGAAAAAGTTTTGATGATAGTCAAATCCAAGGAAGTGAAATACATAGTTATATGGATGGTCCAGCATCTCTAAATGATGCACTCAATGAGGGATTAAGCCCTAGTTCAGATTGGGTAGCAAGGGTTTCTGCCTTTAATTATCTTCGGAGTTTGTTGCAGCAAGGCCCAAAAGGCATTTTAGAAATCACGCAGCATTTTGAGAAGGTCATGAAATTATTTTTCAGATACTTGGATGATCCCCACCACAAAGTTGCTCAGGCAGCTTTTTCCACGCTTGCTGAAATTATTCCCGTATGCAGAAAGCCCTTTGAAAGTTACCTAGAAAGAACATTGCCACATGTCTTTTCTAGATTAATTGATCCAAAGGAACTGGTTAGGCAACCATGTTCAACAACTTTAGAGATCGTTAGTAAGACATACAATGTTGATTCTCTTCTTCCAGCACTTGTTCGTTCTTTGGATGAACAGAGATCTCCAAAAGCAAAACTGGCTGTTATTCAATTTGCAAATAATTCGTTTAATAAACACACAATTAACCCAGAAGGTAATAGTAATAGTGGCTTTATTAAGTTATGGCTTGGCAAGTTATCACCTTGGGTAAATGACAAAAATGTAAGGCTGAAGGAAGCATCCATATCTGGCATCATTTCAGTTTACACCCATTTTGATTCAACAGCAGTCTTGAATTTCATTCTGAGTCTCTCTGTTGAAGAACAAAACTCATTGAGACGGGCCCTTAAGCAGTACACGCCCCGTATTGAGGTTGATCTGATGAACTTCTTGCAGAATAAAAAAGAACGTCAGCGTTCAAAGTCTTTCTATGACCAATCAGATGTTGTTGGAAGTTCTTCCGAGGAAGGTTATGTTGGAGGATTAAAGAAAGGTCACCAATTGGGTCGTTATTCTGCTGGTTCACTTGATGATGAAGGTGGACGTAAGTGGAGTTTAAGTCATGAATCTACTGAACTCGATGCGTCCATTGTTCATGTAACTTCCAATGAAATTCACCATTCCAGCCAAAATCTTGATGAGTTTATTTCTGACTCATTATTGCAAGGCACTGGTTCAGGTACCAATTGCCTAAAGAAAACAGATTATATCATCGAACATGAGAGTTCTATATCAACTCCGCGTCTTAGTATCAATAGATTTATTGGTTCTGATGGTCATAAACCTATCGACTTGAATCATGGTGGTGAAATTAGTAAAGGTTCTGAGCTTAAACACCTTAAAAATAGTCCTGTAAGAGCTAACCTCCAAGGTGACAGTGGGCCTAGTATTCCCCAACTTCTTCATCGGGTATGATTAAAGATATTCTGATAATTGTATTTTTGGTATTTTTAGCCTAATGTCCAGGTCATGCAAACATGTTTTCATAAACTAATCAGTAATATATATGCTTGAGTGTGTTGGTCTGAATTTTTACAGATTTGCAATACAAGTGATGTTAACTCAGACTCAGATAAAACCGAGGCACTGCAAGAGTTGGTTGAAATTTCATCAAAAAATGATATCTCTGTCTGGACAAAGGTACACATTCTTTCTATTTGATTTATGATGAACACAGCATCTATGTGCTAACGAGTCTTAATTTTTACCATTGGAGCAAGAATGTTAATAACTTAGTTTTGATAATCTTATCCTGAAGGCAATCATGTGGCACCTAAGTTTTGTCATCAATATGTAAGCTTTACACAGTTGCATTTATCAACTTATCCGTCTGCTGGGTGATACGTTTAATGTGTACTTCTTGGCTTTGATTCTAATCCGGCATTCTGATGAATATGAAAGTACCAAGGAAACAATGGAATGAATTTCAAAGTTACAACAACAACAACAACAACAACCGAGCCTTATCCCACTATGTGGGGTCGGCTATATGGATCATTTTACGCCATT
>JBBUKS010000100.1:1657503-1681835 GCA_038050645.1 Hedychium gardnerianum
TCCCGTTGCAGAACAGAGTGCTGCAAACTAGCAATTAATGGCTACGAGAATGATGGAACGAATTGACTTCTCGCATAGGTGCGTGTTGGTGACCGGGCCGGTGATCGTCGGGGCTGGGCCTTCCGGGTTGGCGCTGGCGGCGTGCCTCAAGGAGCACAGTGTGCCGTACGTCGTCCTCGAGCGCGCCGACTGCATCGCCTCGCTGTGGCAGAAGCGCACCTACGACCGCCTGAAGCTCCACCTGCCGAAGCAATTTTGCCAGCTGCCGCGGATGCCGTTCCCGGAGGACTTCCCGGAGTACCCTTCTAAGAGACAATTCGTTGAATACGTGGAGGGCTATTCCAGGCACTTCGAGATCAGCCCCCGGTTCAACCAGGCCGTTCAGTCGGCCCGGTTCGACGAGATCAGCGGGCTGTGGCGGGTGAGGACGACCGGGGCCGGCGCCGAGTCCGGCAACCGGAACCTCGAGGTCGAGTACATTTGCCGATGGCTGGTGGTGGCCACCGGCGAGAACGCCGAGAAGGTGATCCCCGAGCTCGAGGGACTTGGGGAGTTCGGCGGCGAAGTGACGCACTCCTGCGACTACAAATCCGGCGAGTCCTACCGCGGGAAGCGCGTGCTCGTCGTCGGCTGCGGTAACTCCGGCATGGAGCTCGGCCTCGACCTTTGCGACCACAATGCGTTCCCGGCTATGGTTGTCCGTGACTCGGTGAGTATATAATCTTGATCTTCATGATTAAAAACGACGCCTTTGTACTATTTTATAGGATGTCTCCGATGAAAGATTAAGACCGTTCCTTTCAAGGTTCATGTACTGCCGAGGGAGGTGATGGGGAAATCGACGTTCGAGCTGGTCGTGCTGCTGTCGAAGTGGCTGCCTGTGTGGCTGGTGGACAAGATCCTGCTGCTGTTGGCGTGGCTGGTGCTAGGCGACATCGAGAAATATGGCCTGAGGCGGCCATCGACAGGTCCCCTGGAGCTCAAGAACGGCGAGGGGCGGACCCCTGTTCTGGACATAGGCGCCCTCGGCAAGATAAAGTCCGGCGACATCAAGGTGGTGCCCGGCATCAAGCGATTCTCGCCGGGAAGAGTGGAGCTCGTCGACGGCCAGGTGCTCGACATCGATTCCATCATCTTGGCCACGGGATACCGCAGCAATGTCCCCCAATGGCTTCAGGTGCGAAAACGAGTCGCACGAATTCTTTTCCCATAAATGAAATAGCGATTAATGGATGGTTGTAGGGATGCGATTTCTTCTCCAAGGATGGGTTTCCAAAGACTCCATTTCCAGACAAGTGGAAGGGGAAGAGCGGGCTCTACGCGGTGGGATTCACAAGGAGAGGCCTCGCCGGAGCGTCCTCGGACGCAGTGCAGGCTGCATCGGACATCGCGAGGTTGTGGAAGGAGGACGTGAAACCGTGCCGGTCGCGGCCTGCCGCCGCTTGCCATCGCAGATGCATCTCACAGCTGTGAAATAAGCAAGCTTGTTTATTGTTTGTCGATGCGGTTGAATTGGGGTTGTAAACTAGTCTGTGTAAGATAGAACAGCACAAGTGCATGAAACCCTCTCTCAAGTGTAGCCCGAAGTTTTGGACACGAAAGGGCTTCTTGTACACTGGAGACGATGTGGTTTTTCTCCGCAACTTCTGCACCATCTTTAAGCTTTTACTATGATGAAAATATCATATTACTAAAACCCTTAGTTCTCTATCAGACATCTACAGGGGATGTGATCAGTCGATCTACAGGGGAGTCATTGGATTGTTCGCAGCGTGATCCCACTCTCCTTTAATTTCAACATCTTTGCAACTTAGAACAGTGATTTTCACTTCTCGAAGTATTTTATTAACAAAAAGCAAATCGAAAGGGTTCATTCTGTTTACATAGTTTTAGAGATTTCAAAATAGGTGTGGATGGAGTCCCACTCTGTTTTGAACGAATTTCCAAATGACAAAATGCTGGCAAACTTTGATTTAGATAAGAAATGATCATACAATTTAAATTGCTTTAATAGATCTGCTCTTCTCTTTAGCACTAAAATATGTACAAATCTACGAGCCAACTTTGTCTAAGAGCACCAATTATATAGAATACTCGTTCATAGTAATGCGCAAATATGAATTTCAAGTTCTTCCAGTAATTGCGGCGACAACCCTTCTCAACAGCTCCTTCCTGCAGAATAAATTAGTAAAATGTATGACACATGTAAACACTTTTTAAGAGACTAACAAACATCACAAACCTTATGAGTTGTCTATCTACCGAGGAAGTGGAAAGGAATCCTCTATTCTCGTCTGCTCTCCTAAGGAGATAAGGTATGACCTGCTCCACTGGCCCAAAGGGCAAGTACTTGCTCACTTGGAAGCCAGCATTCTTGAGTCCCAATGAAAGCCCATCCGCCATCCCCATCAGCTGTGCGAATTGCAGCTTTTGATCATCTTTTCCAATTCTCAGCTCCTCTGCCTTCATCGCAGCCATTTGTCCTACGCACGTCGATAGAGCTAAAATCACTACAAATTCAACAGTCAAGAAGATAATAATCGACTTGTATATTTACCGGATCGAACGTTGTGGGTGGCGAGAACAACTGCACCAGGTTTTCTGCCGACTCTTTCCATCATGAAGGAAGCGCAGCTATCGAAGCACTCGTGCGTTTCCTGAATGCTCCAGTGTATGGGAGACGGGGCGCCCATGGAGGATGCCAACTGCGTCTCTCTGGTCAAATAGGCACCTCTTACAAGCTTAACGCCCAGAGAGAACCCCTCTTCCTCCGCAGCTTCGACGACGTTCACCATCCTCTCCTTGGCATCCCTCAAGTACGTCTGGATTGTGCTGTACACAATGGGTTGCTCGCTGCGGTTGAATTCTCGCATCGCCGAGTACGTGAAGTAATCGATTGCAGGTTGGACCGATGAGTACTCTGCGTCGATTAGGAGAGGGATATTGGCTTGCACACACCTTGTGCAAATGGTTGATAATCTCCGGAGAGCGAGTCGGAGGTCATGCTCTTCGACCTCTGTGAGGGGCTCTGGCTCACGAGGTGTGAGATAGAGAGGGCTGGAATGGCAGAGGATCGGGAATGAGTGATTCTTCCATGGAAGTCGAAATGATGGATCCTTTTGCTCCCATCTGAATTGATCACTGATTCTTTCCAGCAATGAGATGGGGCAAATGGCTGTGATCTTTACACATACACTTGCCTGATGAGAAAGTAAAAAAATTTGTAAGGAAAAAAAAAGAATCTATTTTCCTCAGCTAAAGAACTTGATTGTTGGAAAATTCCATGGTACGCAGGTACAAAAGCAGGATACGCCTCTGCATTAGACACGTGCTCACGAGTAGGCGGCCTAACATAATTCGCGAATATTTTTTTGGGTGGTTAGAAATGAATTTATTGACTAAAAACGTACGGAGGCAAACGGAAGCGATGACGCCATGTCGACGGCGCGGAGGAACCCGGCGAGGTTGCGGTCGCAGGCGGCGCCGTCGTCCGCGTCCTCCATCCCGTAGTCCAGGATCGATCGCAGCCCCGCGTCCTGCCACATCTCCCGCACCGTGCGAGCCGCCTCCTCGACCCCCTCGCCGGCGCAGAAGTGGCGGTGTACCGTCGCGCGAGCGGTCGCGGAGACGGCGACGCGGAGCAGGTGTCCCTCCGGCGCTGCCGTCGACGCCCGGAGCGCCCAGGTCCCGAGGTCGACGAGCGGGGCGGCGGCCAAGGCGGAGAGGGTGGCGAACGAGCGGAGGAGGGTGGAGGCGGGGACGGAGGCGAAGAGTCGGCGGGTGTCGGTGAGGTTGACCGGGGCCGGTAGGACTTCGGCGGCGAGGGAGGAGGCGGAGGAGGAGGAGAGGCGTCGGGCGAAGCGGGAGCGGGAGATAATTGCGGCGATTTTGGTGGCGCTTGGCATCATCAGCGACGCCCTTTCAATTCTCGGTCTGTGATTGAAGAATCGGTGGAATCCTACTTGCGATATATAGAGGGAAACGGAATCTTTCCGGACTTAAATTGCGGGCAAAGCGAAGTTTGCGGGGAGACTTCAATTTGGTCAGAATAAATCGAGCTTTGACCAAGATGGGCTGACTCATGTCCACGGCGACTTAACTCGAGCTAAGCCCAACGAGACAAAGGACATAGCAAATGTTCACTTATCAAGCAAATCAGACTCTATTAGAACGGCTTTGTCCTCTTTGACCAAGAGCAGACCCAACAATGAGGTATCGATTTAATCAATTTATATATTTTTTTCGTTTTCTAAAATTATTATTTTTTAATTTTATGGGCCCACTGGGCCTGTTCTCGGACTGGACCTAGATCCTTGCACGGCGTCCATTCGGAACCATAGCGCGTGAGGCGTTGATAAAGACGCCCCGACCCACCGTTGAAACCGTCTTCTCCTCTTTCCCATTCATCTCATTTTCCCCTAGATCTTTCGTCAGGTTTGCAAATCCGCACGCAGATTAAGGTTTCGAATCCGTCTCCCTTCTCTTACTGAATCCATGATGTTTTTGGTCTTTATTCGTTTTTTTTTTAAATTTCTGCTGGATTGTTTTGGGGATTGTTAAATTCTTGTAGATTAAGGATTCAAATCGATCTTCAGTTTTTTTTTTCTTCGCAGGCTTTGATCATTTGATTTTTACTTGCTGCTGCTGAATTAGGTTGAGTTTTTGTTCACTTTTTTTTCATTGGTTTTATTATTCTTATTCTTATCATTATTACGGACGTTTAGGTTTCAAATCTATCGTCGTCTGATCTTTGTGTCACTTGATCCACGAAAATTTTGGTTCTGAATCCATCGTAGTCTCCCTCTCGATCAAATTGTCATGTTTCTCTTTGGTTTTTGTTTGATTTTGTTGATTTTTTTTTCCTTTTGTCTTACTTTAGGGGGATTGTTTAGATCGGATTTGAAGATGTTGGAAGAGCTGCTGATATTTACGCGAGGTGGATTGATCCTATGGGAGCTCGGCAAGGCGCTTAAGGGCTCCCCCATCGACGCCCTCATCCGTTCCTGCCTCCTTGAGGAGCGATCCGCCGACGCTGCCTTCCACTACGATGTTCCTGCCGGCGGCGCTGCCTATACGCTCAAGTGGGCCTTCGATAACGACCTTGGTCTCGTTTTCGTCGCCGTCTACCAGCGCATCCTCCACCTACTTTACGTCGATGATCTTCTCGCCGCCGTCCGTCACGAGTTTTCTCAGATATACGACCCCAAGCGCATAGCTTATGATGATTTCGATGAGACCTTCCGCCAGCTTCAGAAGGAAGCAGAGGCCCGTGCTGAGGAGATGCGCAAGTCCAAACAGGCTGGTCGGGACTCTACCATGGCTCCCGTGAAGAAGCAAATCCCAAATGGTGCTGCCAGAGGATCTGGGAAACAACGGAATAACAACAGTGGTGGCTCTGGGAAGGACGACTCTGATGGCGATTCAGGAGAGGGACGTTCTTTATCTAATGGTAGTTTGAAAGGGCAAGGGAATGGAAATAAGAAGTCTCAAGCCCCAAACCTTTTTGCAAAGGGAAAAGAGAATGGAGCCCCTGAAGCTGGGGCCTTCGATGTAAATAAGTTACAAAAATTGAGATCAAAAGGTGGAAAGAAAACAGACACTAGTGCTGGTGGTAAGGCCGCAAAGGCTGAGCCAAAGAAGATTGTGAAAAAAAATAGGGTTTGGGATGATTCGCCTTCCGAGTCAAAGCTGGATTTCACAGATCCCACGAATGAGAGAGGGGATATACCTATTGAAGCTGCAGCAGCAGATCAGGGAGAGAGCATGATGGATAAGGAGGAACTTGTAAGCAGTGATGAGGATGAGGATGATGAGGAAGTGGAGAATGAGAAACCTGGCACCAAGAAAAAAGGCTGGTTTTCATCTATGATCCAAAGGTAAAATGCTTTGATCTCAATCTGGACGGATTTTGGCTGGGTGATTTTTTTGGGTTTACTTAATGGTCATTTTCTTTTAAGTTGAAGATTTATTTACCTTGAACTAGGGCAATTTGCCTTGCTCTGTAATCATCTCTCTGATAGGCTTCACCTCCTTCCCCGAATAAACATTTAAAAGTATTTAGGGTTAACATTAATTGACTTTGAGACCTTGGATTTGTCCAAAATCTACCACTAGTATTTTATGAGATTCCCTGAGGCATAATCAAATGTCTGCCCTGAATTGTTTATAATTTTGTCAGTTCTTCTATCAGCATTTTAACTTTCCGTACCAAACTGTTTGAGATGATGAATAATTTTCATCTGGATATCTTGTTACAGAGATGAAAGCCTTCCCATATCTTTTCCAGCGAAGCCAATAAATTAACTGTTCTCAGGATGAAAGCCTTTAATTTTTGAGCCATATATGTGAACAAATTTCATAATCCTTTTGAGTTTTTTCAAATCTTCACTGAGAATAACTTATTGTTTCAAGTTTTCTAAATTAAATGAGACCCTAGATGTATGCCTTAGCTTATAGTTATGATTCTATTATGTTAAATTGTTGATTAAAGATTAGCAGTTATTTCATACACGAGCAATTTAGTTTTCTCTTATTTTATATTATTATTTATGCAGCCATGCATCATCAGTTGGCGTATTTATGGTGTATAATTGTACCATACTTATTAATTGGATAATATGTCTTAAATGTAGTGTATGGTTAAAAGTGAAAGATAATAGTGTTAGTGATTCTACCAAGAATCTCTAAAATAATAACTCAGTTAATCATGCTTTGCAGACGTTGGGTGACCAAAGAAAATTTTTAGAGGTCCATAATAGTTTGGTGCACTGGTTTCTTTGAAACCTAAGGATCTTAACTACAAACCTGTTATCAAGCAACTTTGTAGTTGTCAATTGTTTCAATCTTATTTATTTGTTTATTTAATTTTGCAGCATTTCTGGCAATGCTGTTCTAGAAAAATCTGATTTGCAACCAGCATTGAAAGCCCTCAAAGATCGGCTGATGACTAAAAATGTGGTATGTGTCTTGCCTTGTATGCTTGATTTTCCATTTAGATTGTGTTACCTAATTTGATCGACTGGTTTACAGTGCACTAACGGCTTACTGTTGCCTTTCTTATGCCACCCTTAGGCTGAGGAAATTGCTGAAAAGCTATGTGAATCAGTAGCAGCTAGTCTTGAAGGAAAAAAGCTCGGCTCCTTTACAAGAGTTTCTACCACAGTCCAGGTACATAATTTTTTTGTTTGTAAATATGCTCTGCTGGAGGTTTAATTTTATTGCAGAGGCATCTTTTGCAACCTTACAAAATACCACTTGATGAAATTGCAGGCAGCTATGGAAGAGGCTCTTCTTCGCATTCTAACGCCAAAACGATCCATTGATATATTGCGAGATGTCCATGTGGCTAAGGAGCAAGGAAGACCTTATGTTGTGGTTTTTGTTGGTGTCAATGGAGTTGGAAAATCTACTAATCTATCTAAAGTAAGTGCTTTTATCCTAGTTTGTTTTATTTAACTGGCATCAGGATTCGTTTTTGATGATATTTCTTTTTCCAGGTTGCATACTGGCTTTTGCAACATAACATTACTGTTATGCTAGCGGCCTGTGATACATTTAGGTCAGGTGCTGTGGAACAGCTTCGCACACATGCACGCAGACTCCAGGTGTGCAATGTTCTTATGATTGTTTACTCGAGATTTATGCTGGTTTCTCATATATATTGTTGCCAAATCTTTTTTCTGTCATATTCCAAGTTCACTTCTTTTATAGTTAATAATTGTTAGTTGGTAGAACTAGATTATATATTGTGGCAAATATTATTCAGTCATTTTCAAAAATACTTGTGATCCTAGTGTCTTCTGTTCTGTTTCCATTAATCTCATTTCACTTTTTGACCTTTGTTATACTGATTGTCTGTTGAACTGTAAGTTATATTTAATAGATGCACTGATTTCTTCTGCTTGGGCCATTGGTCAAATGCTGAAACTAAAACTAATTAAGCCATTGGTCAAATGCTCAAACTAAAATTGCTTCTGGAATCTTTGATAAATGTAACTAGACATTGGCTTTGGTTTGACTCGAGGAAGCCTCCAACTTTAGCGATGATAAAGCAGAACTGAATAATGTTTACTCAACTAAACCAAAATTAATCACAGATTCCTATATTTGAGAAAGGCTATGAAAAAGATCCTGCAGTCGTAGCAAAGGAAGCCATCCAAGAAGCTAAACGGAACAGTTCAGATGTGGTGCTTGTTGATACAGCTGGTCGCATGCAGGTTAGGCTTGACTATTTAAATGCCTTTCAGTTATCAAAGCATTTGGAGAGATGTCTGTTCTTATTACTCTCTGACATATCAGGATAATGAGCCGCTGATGAGAGCACTCTCTAAACTCATCAATCTCAACAGCCCAGACCTAGTTCTTTTTGTTGGAGAGGCTCTGGTGGGAAATGATGCCGTGGATCAATTAACAAAATTTGACCAGGTGTTTTTTTGTGTATTATTCACTTAATTTTTCTTACCGTTATGAGCACTTAGCATAGCAATATTAAGGAAATATACTTATTCCATCTTTTAATACTTAGTCTCATATGTTGCAGAAATTAGCTGACCTCTCCACAGCTCCTAATGCCAGGCTGATTGATGGCATCCTGCTCACCAAGTTTGATACTATCGATGATAAAGTCAGTTAACTGCAAAAGTTTATATAGATATTTATCACCTATGTTTTCCTCGCTTTTGTAAAATGAGTTTTTTCACATGCAGGTTGGAGCAGCTCTTTCCATGGTTTATGTTTCGGGAGCTCCAGTGATGTTTGTTGGCTGTGGTCAGTCTTACACAGACTTGAAGAAGCTCAACGTGAAGTCCATTGTGAAAACTCTTCTGAAGTGAATGTAATTTCTGCGTTCTCCCCGCACTGTTTGCTAGTGCGTCTTAACTCAATATGCCCCCTATGACCTTATTCTCGACTTTGGAAGCAATGAATCATGAATGCTTTGGTATGTTATGTTCCTGTCGTCTCTAAGTTTAGTTTTGTTATGTTACTGTCGTGTAATGTTCATCTCTCGTTTTTAGGTCTTCTTTGAAAATGGATCACTGTGCAATGATTGAACTTTAGAGTAGATGGAACAACAGATTCACTTGGGATATAATCTCAATAGAAAAGTTTTTTACTTCGTTTTTCCCCTCAATATTAAAGTACTTCATCCAGAAAAGCAAGTTTCTTTGCACTGGAGGTGTCTTTGTTTTTTGGTAGTTCACAAACTATACACATTTCCTTCCGGCAATTCGCAGTATCCCTGAGCATTAATCCGATGTAGTAAGATACAAGTAAACGTGATGCGTAGAATAATTATTTCAAAATAATATTTATTTACTGGGAGGATGAGATTTAATTGTAAATCGTTGTACAATTTATGTGTAGATAAATGTGGGAACATCATTTATTCGTTTGTCTGCCAGACGATTAAACAATTCCATTCTGCCCCCACGGGCATGGTGGTGGAGTGATTAAGGTGTAATAGGGATTTACGAGTATGGTGCAGTGTTAAGGTGTGATTGGGATTTTTAAAGTGCCGCGGTTTGATTTTTTATTGTGATATATTTGATTTTAAATTTAATGAAGTGTCAACTATCGACGACTTAATGTTATACTTTCATAATTTATCTTTGAGGATTGATAAAATTTTTTTTATGAAATTGAATTAATTATTAGTGGATAGTAAAACTTAAACACATGAATTAAAAAAATAATTCATTCTGCTTTTGACTTTTCCTTTCCAAGAAAACTAAGGTAAGATATTAAATAGATTTTCCAAATCACACATGGAATAAGACTGTGTGCATCGAGTTTGATTCAATTATTTATTTATAAAATAATAATATAAATAATAAATAAATAGTGTTTTCTTCATTGCTAAATAAAGAGTGTTTTGGTGTCTTAATGCATTTGTTTAGTTTATTTGGCTCTATTAACGCGTGAACACTCGGCGTCACAATACGATAAATTGATGATGTATTTTTCTTTCATAGTTTGTACCAAAACAATAAATTGATGATGTATTTTTCAATCCAAACTGACATATTTTGCACCATTAATGTAATTTTTGAAATAAAAATAATCGTTTTAGATCGAAATTAGTGTTTTTGAGCACAAGGTATTTTTTTAGCTGAAAACAAACTATTCAGAAAAGAAAACCACACCGTAGTATTTCAAGGAATGCCTGGGCACTTAGGTTATGTATAAAAAAAGAATACCAAAGTATTAGAGTTGGACACTGGATTATTAAAAAAAAAAATTGTCATAGTGTTTGATTATTTTTATTCAAAAATAAAATCACTTTGATGACCCCCAAAAGCAATACAATACAATAGTTTAGTAGGGGTGTCAAATACTTTTTTTTTATTCAAAACAATAGCCGTGGATTAGGTCAGTTTTGAAGAAAATCTCAATTAGTTTTCGTGGCCCAAAAATGACATTTTGGATAAAAAATCATATACTAGAGGATTAGTAAGTGTGTCATGTAATCAATATATTTGTTTACCAGTCCAAATGGACTATTAAAATAACCAACCCAAAATAAGTGATCTCCTTGTAGAGTAAAGCAAAGGATAGAAGAATTCTGAGAGTAGAGCAAAGCCTGTGTTCTTGCAAACTTTTGGTTAAGAACACACAATTTCAGACTTTGACCTCGTAAACAATTTTCCAATTGCTGCACAAAAAAAAAAAAAAATGCTGTATAGATGCACATACACCGTGTACATGGATCTAGAATTTATGACCGAACAAGCCTACACAGCTTTGCAAGCCGTGGATTTGCAATTTCATATCTTTGCAATAGACTTATTTGTAGATGACTAAATGAACACCATTTCAGATGCAACTATTTCTTCAAAGCACTTTTGAGACTGCGGACTGTGATAAGTAGTTGTTGCCTTTCACCTTCTACTTCTGCAAACTTCCAGCTAATCTCCGAATATCTTTCTTGCATTTCTTTCAACTCGTCTTCGGTTGATTTATTCTGCTTTTTTAGGACTGATATCTCATTTAGCATGTCTTTTATATGCTGATCACAAGTATAGGAAACCAAATCTTGTTCTCTTAAATTTGTTCGACAATACCTGTAAATAGATCAAAATCCGGATAAGAACACGGAACACTTTTATGTGCTGTCTTTTATTTCTCATCTGTTCTCTAATGATTTTTTTGCTCCTATCCTACTCTCTTTTATAAAATTTTAGTTTCTGTCTGTATCAATGAGGAAAATACTAGTAAAAAGGATAGTCACCTTGCTAATTCTTGAGATTGTTGCAGAGAGTTGGCATCACTTTCAAACTCACACTTGTAGCTCTCAAAATGATCATCTTCTTCCTGAAGTAGGTTAATACTCAACTATTAGCTTTGTCAGTAAAAATACAAATGTAATGTGTTTACCTACTCATTTACTTAGTCAAGCTAGCGTTTTGATTGCATGAGAAGTTAAGCATATGCAGTTTCATGAAAAATGGTTTCTCAATTCATTTTAATTCACTGAAACATAATTTGTTCGACTTTTATAGGATTTTCTTTTAGAATCTTTTTTTCTTTCTTTCTTGCGTTTGGTAGAACCATGAAGTGGTCAACAGGTCATCGAAGTGATACTTACAGTATTGTTTGTCTCCCCAAGTTCAGAAACCAGACTCCTCAACTTTTGTTTTTCTAATTCACCATCAGATACCATTTGTTTCAAGTGATCATACTTTAGTCTAAGGGCCTCTACCTCAGAAGTCAGTATAATAACAATATTCTCTTTTTTGTCTGTCAAATTCTTTAGTTCATTCCTCTCGTCCTCTGATTTTTCCAATACTTGCTTCAGTAGCACTATCTCTTCCTTGAGGAGTTCACTTTCTGAATATCTATCTTGAAGCATCAGCTCATTTGCTTTGTTCTTTGCCTCCAAACTTTCCACCCTGTTTACCAATTTCTCTCTTTCTTCATAGACTAAATGTTTCTCCATTTTGAGCTTCTCAGTCTCAGATTCTAGTTTTTCCATTTTCTCCAATGTGGCCTTTAGCCTTTCTTCAGAATTCCTACAACTTTCAAGCTCTTCATTCTTGCCTTTGAGATTCAAAAGCAGCTTATCTGTTTCTTTGGATTTGTAAACCAGAACCCTCAATAAATGCTGAAGATTCATCTGATATTGACCATGCACTGATATCAGGTTATGCTTGGTTTCCTGAAGAAGATTTTGCAGGTAAATGTTTTGAGAATGCAACTCATTAGCTTCATCCAGCACTCTCTTGACCGCTTTCTCGCTCACATAAAATGTCGATGAGGCATGTGAAGAAAGCCTCCTAAGTTCCTCATGAAGCCAATCAGCCGTGTTAACATTCTTCCACTTTGTTTCCTTCAGTGCTTCCTCTGCTTGAATGACCTTTTTCTCTTGTTCAACTTTAGCTTGTATAACGGTGTCAATATCTGTTTTAAATGAATCAGCCTGTGATTGCAGCTGTTTCTCTAGCCATTCAACTTGACACTCGAGATCATCGATAAGTGCAATATGTGCAGAACACTCGTACTGAATGCCGAGTTGTTCTCGCAGTTGCATCTGATCCAGCTTCAAGGACATGTCATGGTTCTCCTGTTTCAAAATCTCATAGTCCAAAGCTAGCTGTTCCATTTGCAACAACAACTCTTCGCGATCGTCGCTGTACAACACCACTTCATTGTTGAGGTCAATGATCTTCTTTTCTAACGTGCCATTTTCTATGCCATCTTGTTTAGCATCTGAGTTCTGAAATCCTGTGCATTTTGGGCACATCTCCCTGTTTTTTTCCTCCAACAGCTCATCAAGGTCTCTAACAGCAAGCAGTAACTCAGAATTGGCTTCCTGTGTTTTATGTAGCTGCAAGCGAAGACTCGAATTCAGATTTCTCTCATGATCTAACTCCTGTTTGATCTCTTCTAGCACAGACGAAGGACCTTTCCTAGCAAGGTGTGATTCAGCTGAAACATTGTCAGTAAAGCTTATTCTCTCCTGCGAAAGCACTTCGCATTCTCTGCGCAAAGCATCTCTTTCCTTTCGCAGACTACTTATCTCTCTCAAAAGCTCTTCTCCTTGCTTGGCATCCTTGATGATTTCCTTCTTCAGCTTCTCCAACTCTTTCTCGGATACTTCCACCTTTCTTGTTAGGGAAACAACTTCACTCAGCTTCTCGAGTTTGATATGAGAGAAAGGACGAAGGCATTCTCTTGATTCAGACTTTGCAGAACCATCTGTGCTTCCCTCACCTCCAGACCATTCAGAGCTGGTCACTGATCTTTTCTGAATGCTAACATCTGTAGTAGGCGATGAGAAACTGGCGGTATCATGCTGATTGCTGCCAGTGTTCTTGATGATGTCCTCTCCTGGTGTATATATTTCTGATCTGCCATCAGAGCTGCCTTCTGATGTAACATCAGGACTATTAGATTTATGGTGTTCGTTAGAATCTGAATAATTTGTCAGGTTTCTGTTTGCTGTAAATTTTACTCTGGGCTCTCTGCTGATATGCGATCCATCCTGGCAAAAAGAAATCATGTAATGCTCGCAGATCATCCTTGGTAATGAAGATCACTCGATTTCATAATTTAATATTATTCTCTATGCATGTTCATAGAGAACAAACTTATAGGACAAAGTGTGCATTCACTTAAATGGGATTTCAGTAAAATATACTTTAGAAACATCTACAAAACTATTCTGTGAAAATAATCTCTTACTTTCAGCATGTTCATGTCGTTCTTTACAAGAGCTTTCAGTCCCTTTTCATGATCGTATTTGCCCAACTGGCCTTGTAGTGTTTGCCCTTGTCCAAGCATTCCATCTTGCTTTATATCCACTTCTCTGCAGATTAATTCTTAAGAAAATTTCCCTAAAAACATGAATTTAAACACGACTACTGTACCTGTCTGCAAATTCACCTTGCATTCTTTGTATAGTCACCTGTCAATTAATTCAAAAGTTCATCACTGATGCACTCGTCACTTTTGGTCACATGAAGTATATGATCTTCTACCTTGTCTTTTCTTGGTAGAAAGTTGTACGTGATTAACTGTTCTAGATGCAAATTATGTTGCAGTAAGTTACTGTTTATGAATCAGAAGAAATGCTCACATGCAAGATCGCTCCAGCTTTGAGATGGAGAGAAATAGAAGAGGCTTTGAACACCTCACCATAATCTGATAGGTTCACCGTGCCTTCTCCCAGAACACCGAGTTCATTTGGTCCCTGCAAGAACTCAGCAATCAGCACTCACAACCGGGAGCACTACAGATACAATTGATCAATGGAATCTGAAAGTGTCCCATCTTTCTCACAGTCTTAGAAACTAGAAACCGATACAACTTCTCGTTCATCTTTCCGCTCTTTGCATCGCGCACTAATTTCACTGTTTCATAAATTGGGTTCGACCAGTTGCAGGTTCCATTAACCACTGCAGCCTTTTCTGTCCTCGCCGTCGGTTTTCCTGTGTCCAGCGGAACCAAGCTCACCATCACTGTCTCTGATCCCAACAGTGGTACCTAAAACACCAATAGTGGAAAAGAAGATTGTTCAACAAACGTGAAATTCTTAATAGAATTCCAGGTAAACAATCCATTGTTCTAAGCAGACCAACCTTCGTCGCTTGGAATTGCAATTTGAAAACAACCTTGATCTTGTTCTTCTCGTTCCTCCATCGTGCAGTTTTGAACATCTTAGATCTCCCTTTTAGTCCTCAGTACTGATCACTCATTGAGCGAAGTGTGGAAGCTAGCCTGGGGAATTAAGGGATAAATTAGATTGCTCGGATATCTTTGAAAACAGTAACTGTTTATTTGTCAAGGAACTTAGAGAATCGGAGGTTGGAACATATAGTTAGTTGTACAAATAAGGTAGAGAGTAGATGTGAGCGTGTGGGGTGGTATGTAATAAAATGTTTGTTGGTGAATGGCTTGAAGGTCACAGCAAAGGAGAAGCCATACTGACAGGTGATGATGATCACTTCCTGCCTTGCTATTTATCTTTCCATATATAATACAAGACAATACGTTTGTTTCACTCAATATAATCATCTTTTGCTACAATAAGACAATACAGAGAGAGCATCTATACTTTATTCTTCATGATGATCACGAGTCGGATGCAACTGCTATGGGAACCTTGAAGTATAACACTTGTTAGCGTTTCGCCTTTTGTCACAATTGAAGTATAACACTTGCTATCTCTGCATGAGTAACATGCACTGAGAAAAAAAGGTAAAAAGAAGAAGAAAACACCAGCCAATTCAAGTTGATTCTAGTGTATTTTTGTTTCTCTTTTTTTCCATATTTTCAAACATATAAAAATATCTTGTCCCAGCTGTTAGGTGCAAACTCCTTATACAAGACCATATATAATTACTTAGCAAAAATTTTCCTTTAAACATTGTCAAGCTTCCATGATCTGTAGAGTGATTTGAACAAGACAATCCTCCATGATGGTTTAATTCAACAACCATGTTTGGCTTGAGGCAGAAGGTGGATCTTGCTTGCCTTCAAAGCCTGAAGGGGAGCTCGTGCTCGTCTCTTCTCATGCAGGTGCATTGGACATGTTCTTCTCACGCCATGCCTGGTTCTCATCACTTTTGTCAGGTTTGTTACCCATCATTGAAGGAGCAGCAGCCAGCAGCATCTGCACTGCAACAGCCTAGTGGGTGAGAAGCATAGTGCAGTGCAGGTGTAGTTATTTAGTTTTTAAAAAATAATAATAATAATCTCATAACAAATTTTCATAAATTATCAAAAAATATTAATAAAAAAAGACTTATTCAAATAATTAATATTTATAAACTCACTTTTTATTAGAAGATTTGTTTTTTATACATCGTAATTAAAATTTTAAAAAAAATTAATTATAATTATTATATTATTATCCTGGGCGGAGTTATTTAGTTTTACAATACGCTGGGACCTTGATGTAAATGATGACTTATTATTAGTGTCCCGGCAGAAATTGATAAATAATAATATAAATTAGATTAATTGTAATATTCTCTCTTTAAATAATAATATAAATATCGTCGACCCAGCGAGACCATTCCATTCCCCCATTTGCTCGGATCCCTATTCGTCGCCGCCGCGGCGAAACCCTCTCCCAGCCGCCGCCGCCGCACCCCTCCTACGTCGACGCATCCTCTCGCCGGTCGAGCCGCGACCAAAGATGGTCGGATCTCCCTCCCCGTGCCGGCCGAGGACCGAGCCCTCGAGGAATGTGGCTCCTGATCGGGCCGCATCGCCCCTCTCACCGCCGCGCCTTTCGCGCCTGGCCCAAACTAGGGTTCCACGCAGCCGTTCCTGGCCCAATTAGGGCCCGTTTATATTTTATAGGAGTAATTTCAAAAAATAAATTTGAGGTACTTTTTAATTAAAAAATAAATGCTGAGACGAGAAAATGTAGGTCTCGTGCAATAAAAAAAGGGGGAAAATGATTTCTTTTCCTTTTAAAACTTTTATTTATTCGTATGCTTCCGATCTTACGGTCATGATTCATCCCCTTTACGGCTTTACCTACCGCTTCAAACAATTAATGAACATTTTCAAAGCATAATAATGTTTAGCAGTTCGTCTTAATCCAAACTAGCACTGGCATCGAGAGAGAAAGCCAAGAAAAGGAAGAAAAATATTTGGACCGTCCGATCTGATCCTCCTTTCATCCGAGCCGCCAGCAATGCCTGCGGGCGCGAATCTCCAGGAAACGCAGTTCCAACTATTTGGTCTCAGTGGAGCGAGCAGATTGTGGAGGCGGAGGTTGAGGGAAAAGGGGGACGCGCGAGACGAAGTCTGGGAGGAGTTCTTCCAGCTAGCTTTAATATTGGCCAGTGGATACTGGAGATGTCGCCGGAGACGGGCCCAGAGTGGCTGCCCGATGGGTGGACGGCGGTGGCGAAGACCACCCGGAGCGGTGCGACGCTTTGGGTAAATCCAAGCGATCTTCTTTCTCGACTCTCTACTTTCTTTGCGCATTGTCCTATTGTTCGTGTAAAAAATTGTTTCTTGCAGGGGGTTTAAGGTTGTGATGTTAGATTCAGTAGCCGTGCATGCTTGCGCGCTTTTTCCCTGTGTTCATGTTGTTAGTATTGTAGTGTTGTTTATTGACACTTTGTGATTGTTTTGGATTTGTTGAGGAAAAGACTGGAATCGAGCAATTCTTGTGATTTGGTGTTTTTTTAAAATTCTGTCTTTGTGTTTGGTATTTCTGAAATTCTTTGAGTCTAGAATAGATGAGAATTGAAAAAGGTGTGCCTTGATTCTCACTTGTCTAGTGTTTCTTTTGCCCACTATTCCTTCCAAACGAGTAAGTTTAGCCACGAGTATTTTGGCTGCCGAGCAGTCTGTAGGCGATTGAGTGAGCTTTTTGAGATGATGTATTAGTCAATCAGATGACTATGAAGGCTTTGCAATAGAAGATAAAAACAAGTTAATGAAGGATTTATGCGCGGGTTAACTAGCAATATATTTTAACGTCGTGGAAGGTTTTTTTTTCTTGTTCCCATCACACAATCAAGTCAAGCTACTAAAGTGGAAATAACCAGTTAGTTAAATCAAATTGAAGTGCAACAGAAAAATTTGTTCCTGAGTAACTCAGCATGTGCCTGTGAAAAAGTAGCAATTCTGTTTATAGTTGATTTCTCTAATATTTCATCTCGGAGTCTCTTGATACTATTCAGAACATTTAGGTTCATTTAAAGTTGAGTGGTTTAGTAATACAGAAGCTAGATAGATAACATAGCTCTGTTCTCTTGTGTTGGCAGTGGCTAGACCAGCCATAGCATTATAACTATATTTGTGCATATAAAGGAGGTTCCTTTAGATTACTACATGTGTAGTTTGAATTAAAAATCTACAAAAGAAGTTCTCGAGAAATTTTGGACTCCCATCTAGTCTACTTTCTTAATTGTATAGTTATGCAATGCTTTCTTTTTTAGTATGAACTACTTTGGTTGTTTAAGATGTTACGTAAAGGCTCAATGGTGACAATGTCTCTCTATATATACTTTTTAAGACCTTAGTTTGAATGGTTAGCATTTAGTCTCCATACTCTAAACAATATAGTTTACATTTATCACATCACTGATAATGAAATGCAAATAGGATAGTCAGCATGGAAAAAAAAAACCTTGGAAAACAATGTGCAAAGTCATGAAACAGGATAATACGCTATTTTTTATCCATGCTTTTAATTTTCTTGATTTTAGGATTTTCATTAAAAGACAACATAAGCAAACCAATGATCTTCTCATATGTTTTGCTTCCTTGTGTGTCAATTTGATTTGAACTCAACAAATTAGCTTGATCAAGGTCAGATTAAGGATTCGACTAATATGGAACACTTATATTCTCTAAGTTGTTTGCATATATAGTTCAGAATCATAATAGCAGCTTGTATGCCATAAAGAATGGGGTGAAGTCCTACATATGCGCTTTGATTCTTTGGCTCTTCATTTATCCCTTGCTTGACACTATGGTCGATATCTGACATCCCTAATGATCATGTGTAATTTTTTTCGATTATGGCTATGTTAGACATTGAAGATACTATTATTGATCAATTTCCATACAATTATCTACTATTAACAGATGTGTGAAATAACTTAAAACAACCCTTCGTTCTATGAGGAATTTAAGATTAAGAGTCATCATGAGGGAAAAACCCAGAACTTCTATTAGCACTAGTCAAAACTAAGGTGTAGATTAATTTAGTTGGTTATATATACATTGAGAGTCTGAGACCAACAAATCTAATTTTGTTTCAATTTTGATCTTGGTGAACATTGTTGTATAACATTGATTAATTTTGTAATTGAGAAAAATACTATAACTCAACTGTAGTCCTCTGTTTTTCTTCAGTTCGTCCATGATCCCTCTACCGGTTCCGGATTTTATTCCAAGGAAGAAGTACTTAAACATTTACAAGAGGGAAAAATTTCCAATCACACAGCCATTCAGACTAGAAGTGCCACTACGAAATCTATGGAGAAGAAACTAAAGAAGTGTTTGTCCAATTCACTACAGAAAGAGAACAATAAACCAGACTCTGCTGAACATGTTTGCTCTTGGATACCTCTTTTCCAATTCTCATCTGATCATTGTGGAATGAATGACTTATCTTATATATTCGTAGTTGCTCCAGAAAATATGTTAATCCTTTTTCATCTTATCAACAGGTGCATGACAAAAAAAAGGACAGTTCAGGCGAGTTGCCTCCTGGTTGGATCAAAGAGATCCGGTCTAGAAAGTTTAGTGATAAAAAGGACCCGGTAAATAGCTACATAATTGTGTCTCTTAATTCTGTTGTTAGCTCTTCTAACTAATTAGCCCAGTTTATCAAATGTGAGATGTTAATCTCTAGATTTGATTTTTTTTAGTTCAAGCTTTTGACATGATACACCTTATTTGTAATTTTCTCCTTACAGTTACAATATTTTTGCCTGTATTCCTGCTTCCTCCATTTCTTGGATATTGATTTTATCTGCTATTTTCTGAAAATTTTCCTCTCTATCTTTGTTCTACAAAGATCTCAAACGAAAGCCGTCTATCTTTTGCGTATAGCATTACTATGACATTGATGCACCGGTAAATAACATGCATGATGACTGCGCCCCACTTCATGCTCTCATGAGTAGTTTCTCTAGATGTCAGTAGTTTTGCATAGATTGTTTGACTTTCCATCTTGCTTTTACTTGATTTCTATTGATCTTGCTAATTAGATTACAAATTAACATCAATCTTACTGGATTATCTTATGGTTATTTTGTCCCTTAAATTTCTACAGTTCTACATTGACCCAGTGAGTGGTTATGAATTCCGCTCTCTAAAGGATGCCTTTCGCTACATTGAAACTGGTGACATTGAGAGATGCTTATACAAGCCAAATAAAAGAAGGATCTCTGACCTCAACACCTGTGAGAAGGAATCTCCTGTAAGCATTTCATTTCTGTTCATTTTTAAAGCTACTATTGTTTTTGATATTCTATTTTTTTCTTTAAGTAGGTGATTGCTTACATGTTAAAAGTATGTTTTTAGTTTGATATATAATTATAAGAACTATTTATCATATAGAATGTAAAATTTATTTTCTTGGTTTTTTAAGTTGTGAGAAGAATTTTTCATTTGTGTCTGATTCTAGTCAGTAGTCATTACTAGGAGCTTGTATAAAAATTCTCTCCCTGCAAGATTTAAAACTGGGAGATGATGATATTGCAAACCATTCAAATCAAACTATCAGTAAAAAAAAAAAAAGTTAATTGATATCTCAGTACAGTGAATCATTTTAATCATGCTTGACTAGTAAAAGGAATAGGATTGTTAGGTGAGCCATTTCAGAGTGGGACATTACTCCTTTATGAAATGTAGTTCTGTGTTTGCCAGCATAAGTTTGTAGATGGGAAATTAACTGGACAATTGCTTCTCAATTCTCACTTGGTCATTAAAAAAACAAAGAAGAGGAAAGGCAGGAGAATAGGAAGAAATACCTGGGAAGTAATTGAGGAAGAAGAAACTTAGCATTTTTGAGCCTAACAAACTAATGTGTGAGTTTTCTTATTTGGACTATCTGATAAACGTTTTGTCAGAGTAAACCTAGCAGTAGGCTTGGAGGTGTTCCACTTGAAAAGGATCATTTGCATTGTTGGTTGGGTTTCATGTTCTACCAACTAGGAACTTAGGGCTTTGAGGACAATAAGAGGAGATTGTGACACCTCAATATAATCCAAGATATGAAGTTTTGGTCTAATAAGAGGACTTTATATGGTTTAGATGACTATCACTAACTTGAGTTTCATGATTTTCATCTCTCTCCAAACATCATGAATGAAACCATATTTGTTTAGAACGTCCTCTTTCAAAGGTACCGTATCAAGCTATTGAGCATTGTGATAATGAGGACAAAATCTAAAGAGTAACCAGGTGTGAAATTTCCAACAAGGAGTTACTGAAGATGACTGAGGTACTACGCTTTTTGATGATCTAAACAAACAGAATTTAATATAAGCCCAAAATTTATGTACTCATCAGAAATTCTGAGATGATGGTCTACTACACCTGTGTATCTGAACACAAATCATCTCGTTAGATACTATTCAGGCGAAGATACATGTTATGAAATAGTTTAGATCTATCACTGGATGGCTGATTTTCTTTTTGTAAAATCCATCTTAGACCCTTAGTCCATTTGAATTCTGATTTGCAGCTTCATGAATCCAAAATAGTAGACTCGAAAGAGAATAAATCAGAGAAATGTCTATTCACTGGAGGGAAACACAACTTGGATGTGAAGATGGAGACCAACACCAATGAATTTCCATGGAAGTCACAATCACCTCTAGATCATGTCTGTGAAACAAGTAATTTCATCAACTCATCCGCATAAATCACTACTCATGCTTTGAATTTATTAGACTTCGCTTCATACTTTCTACCAGACCAATCTTGACATTTCCTGGTCGGTGTGTCAAAGTGTAGGAAATAATCAGATAGTCCCTTTCTAATTCATGTTCTCACAATACAGGTGCAAGAGGGGCCAATTCTGGTTTCATGATGTCATTCGGCACTAAGCAGTTAGATTGGCACCATGCAAAAGAGATCAAAATAGTTGGTAATCCTAATTCAATATGCCATGAAGATAAGGAATCTAGAATAGTGGAATCCGACAAACATGAAGCTATGGTGGCAGCAACAGAAACCCTGTCAGCATTCAACAGCTCTTGTCTCTCTAAGTCGCAAAGTGTCACATTTGATGGACTTGTATCGGCAGAGCAGCTGAACAATGGTGATGACTGTATACCTTGTCAACCAGATAAGAAAACAAATGGGCTAGGCTTGCCAACTTTGGATGAAAATTTGTTGGCAAGTACAGAGGAAGAGAACTTGAAGTTCAAGAAGCCTAAAAGGGAAAGAAATTATAGATCAAGTGACAGTCACAGTATCAAAACAATCACAATGCCCCTTCGGTCATCTCCACGATTGGCTGCACTTAGAGCTGATACTGAAAGCAAATCTGTACTGGTAAAGAAGTGGAAGACAGAAGCAAAACCGCTTGATCTGCCACATGTGAATTCATCAAGTGAGAGTCATAGTATAAGTGGCATTCCAACAATATCATGTAACAACCCTGAATTTTTGAAGAAGACACATCCTTCTCTTGCAGAAGCTGCTCCACTGGTTGAATCAGGAATTAACATAGAGAATCCAGTCTCAAAACTCACTTCGATCTTTGGAAATTCTTGGTCAGATCCATGCTTAGAATTTGCTTTTAAGACACTGATAGGGGATCTTCCAGCATCGGATAATACTTCAACATTCCATGACTGTTCTCAGCAACATCAACAACAAAGTAGTTCAGCTAGAAGTCTGAAAGACTAGGATTTGTTAACGCTATGTAGCATCGAACATGTCAGCCAAAATGAACATTTTGCGCAGCTGGAACCACCTAAGAATAACAGGTTGCCCTTCAGAGGCAACATAATTTGCTTGGCAAAAACAACTTGCAGTCCCCAAAATCTTGAAGGAACTCCACTGGAGACTTTAACTGAACCCTTGAGTTATCGGAAAAGAAAGAAAGAAGAAATTGTACTGTAACAATAATGTCTTTTGGATATTGTGTTAGAGTTCGAACCTATTCTTTTGCACTGCAGCATGCTGTGGAAGAGGGCGATTTTGTATCTCTTAAATCACTCTTCCTGATGCTCCTCTTTTGTTACTTTGACGGTAGCTTTGGTGTTTAAAACCAGATAAAAAGAACTTTTTTAGTTTCATAACATTTTAGTTATTTAATTTTTTTTTTTTGTAAGATTGCATGCCATCTTACATTAATCGCTTATTATTCCGACGAATAGTTGAAGATTTTCACTTGTAAGAGGATCCTTTTACAAGTGAAATTAATTTTAATAACTTAGATAATTTTTTACATTATATAGTTTTATTTATTCAAACCTATCTTAAATCTTATAAAATTATCTATAAAAATATCATTTATTTAATATTATTTTTATATTAATTCATATGATACAATTTATTTATGACGCAATTAACATCATCAATTATTATTTTTGTCTAGTTATCTAGAAGTGAAATGAAATGACATTATGGATATCAACCTTGTCATTAAATGAAATGATAACGAGCTCGCTCCGAGATAATAGTACAGTGGTAGGATGACTTTTTCGTATCTATGAATTTTTTTAATAATTGATGAAAAATTTATATGATCAAGTTAAAAAATAATATTTTTTTTAAAAAAAATGACAACGAGCTCGAGAAAACTTCATTACAAAATTACTATTAGTTACGTAATCAGCTAGTAAGATTTGAAGGCCTCTAGTTAAAGTAAATTTAAATCTAAAAATTATTAGCAGGAGTGCAACCTTTGTTACTTTTATTAGAAATATAAAATAATTTCATATCTAATATCATCGGTTAAAACTAAAAAAGTTGTAGGTTCGAGAAAAATCTTTATTTTCAAATTCTATTTTTAAAAAAATATCAAAATTTTTTAACACTTTTAAAGAATAAATTTCATCAGGAATTATTGTGCTTATAAAAAAGTAATATATTTTTTTTTCAAAAAAAGAAAGCTAAATAAAAATTTCAAAAAATGTAAACTACGTTCAGAAAAAAATCAAATATAATAGTCATTGTATTTTTCAAAAAAATGGTAACTGGTCCCGGCGGGGCTCGAACCCGCGACCTTCGGCTCATAAGACCAACGCTCTAACCAACTGAGCTACGGGACCAACGCATTGAACCGTCTCGAGATAGTTTTAATAAATTATTCACAGTTTGCGTACTGCATTTTAATAATCAATCCAAAAACAAGGGAAATGGCCGGGGTTTACAATTTTTCCGTTGTGACAAAAAAATGAAACGTTTGTCCTCAGCGTTCCCGTCAGTTCGTCCTAAGATCAATACGGAGGAGGTAAATCACGGGGACTAATCTAGCCAGTCCGAACAGTGACTAGTATATAAGGGAGGCAGGAACCTGACTACTCGCCAGGATTTGTACAATTTTTTCAATATAGAGATGAAATAAGTAGTCGAAGGTATTGATTGATGCTAAAAATTCTCTAAGTATATTGCTCATGTTTAATCACCTAAGTCTAAATACAGAATTATTTCATTAATTAATCACATAGATAGTCCATTATATTTAACCAAACTGACTATTGCAGCATCACTTTGGGTTTCAGGTTGTTTTGCATGCAAGCCAATATAATTAAACCTTTAGATTAAAATCTATTCTGGTGAAAAATATTATTTTAGTCTTGTTCAAAAATATAAGAATTCGATAAAAGTTAAAATCTGTTATGCTGACAGCCTCCCCTACTATCTCACATCTTAAGGAATAAATTAAAAAACTC
>JBBUKS010000100.1:1699841-1709910 GCA_038050645.1 Hedychium gardnerianum
AAAAAAGACTTGGTTAGCAACAATAAAATAAGATAAAATTTATTTAAATATAGATGATGATATAGTAGGGGATAGAGTCCAATGGCGTAAAAGGATCCATATAGCCGACCCCATATAGTGGGATAAAGCTTGGTTGTTGTTGTTGCTTGGCTTCATAGTGTTCAGAGGTGGTGCTGTGCGCTGATCTTTAATTGTGAGTCAACTGACATCTCAATTGATGGATTGAGACACTCCAGTCATGGGCTGGATGGGTGCTGGCTGCGGATAGGTTGGCTTTTGATCACATTCTGCTTCATGGTTTATTGTATACCTGGCTGATGACTGATCCAGCTTCAACAGATTAGGCTGCTTTGTACAACTTTGCTTTGTTTCTAGCCTATGTTTATCTGTTGTAACACCTTGTGACTCTATTACAGAAATTGGATGAAAACTATGATTTTCAATCAAAACCATTTTTTTTTTTTGAATAAAAAGGTGGAGGTTGCAAATCACTAATGTGGTGTTTTACATTCGAATTATTGAGCTAAAAAATCAGTGGTCACCATTATTAGTCTATGACTCACCATGATGTTGTTATCCTTGATTGTAAATACCATGGTGATTCTGTCACTTATATAAAATATGAAACATTACCACAACGAAGATGCCCACCCACTTTCTTTGGATGTGTACTCTCTAGTTTTATTTTTTTATTATTTGAATGTAAAAATGATAGTTTCAAGAAAAATAAATTTGTTATCAAAATATATCTGAATATAATAACACTAAAAAATTTATACTCTATACCATATCTTATTCTAGGTAATACTTTGAGATCAGCATGGTCAGTAATGAGATAGTCTTTTGATTCAATTTCAAGAGTGTCACTTTGGAGCAGGTATATCATCGAAAATACAAATTTTTAAAGTCCTAACTGTTTTAGTTTTCTTCTCTCTTAGTAAGGGAGAACCAAAAAAATTTGTTTAAGAAATAAAAATGATACCTAAATTATCTCACAGCGTACATTATAATCACACTCTACCTGAATACAAGCTGCATCATTTTTTTTGGTTATATTTCTTTCTTTGCAATTAGCTACCCTGATTAAATTTGCTTTTATATAATGTAGGCTAAAGAACATGCTTCACTGTGGTCATTAGGAAATGGAGGGTTGTGATTGCATTGAGCCACTATGGCCTGCTGATGAACTTCTGGTCAAATATCAGTATATATCAGACTTTTTCATTGCCCTTGCTTACTTCTCCATTCCTCTTGAGCTCATCTATTTTGTAAAGAAGTCTTCCTTCTTTCCCTATAGATGGGTTTTGATACAATTTGGTGCTTTTATCGTTCTTTGTGGGGCAACTCATTTAATTAATTTGTGGACATTTACCATGCACTCAAAAACTCTTGCCATTGTCATGACCATTGCAAAAATTTCGACTGCTGTAGTGTCGTGTGCAACAGCATTGATGCTTGTCCACATAATTCCTGATTTATTAAGTGTAAAAACAAGGGAACTGTTTTTGAAAAATAAAGCGGAAGAGCTTGACAGGGAAATGGGCCTCATAAGGACACAGGAAGAAACTGGAAGACATGTTCGTATGCTTACTCATGAAATCAGAAGTACACTTGACAGGGACACAATATTGAAGACTACTCTTGTTGAACTGAGGAGGACCCTGCGGTTGGAGGAATGTGCGCTATGGATGCCATCACGTAGTGGTTCATGTCTTCAACTTTCCCATACGCTGCACCAACAAATCCCTACGGGTTTAACTATGCCAATTAACCATCCTATAGTTAACAAAATTTTCAGTAGCAACAATGCAATGATAATTCCACATTCATGTCAATTAGCAAGGATCCGACTACCATCAGGGAGATATGTGCCACCAGAGGTTGCTGCTATTCGAGTTCCGCTGTTACATCTTTCAAATTTTCAGATTACTGATTGGTCAGAACTTTCTGCAAAAAGCTATGCAGTAATGGTCTTGATTCTCCCATCAGATAGTGCCAGGAAATGGCATGTTCATGAGTTAGAACTTGTTGAGGTGGTTGCTGATCAGGTACGCTCACCCTCTCTTTCATGTCATAATAATTACTTGTTGAACTTTAATTTTTTTTCCATTACTTTTTATATCCCAACATGTTAAAACTTCTTTTGCCTTAATTTCCATATGACTTTACAGTTTCTATTCAGAATCATCTTTCTATGCATGCTTTCTTAATTTAGATTTGTTTCATTTTTTATTATTTTTACTAGTAGCATTCTGTTTTCCTACTTTTTGTTTAGTTAGTTACTTATTTTTGTTTTCCAGTTAACAATGAGTAATCTTCATGTTTCTAGAAGATTGAATAGTTTTCTTTGCATTGCCGAGCACGATGAAATTGACTATTGTATAATGAAATACTTTTATGTTTTCATTTAGTTGACCACTGATATAATATTCCTTCTTGCTAAGAAGGCTATATTATTTGATCTTAAGGTCTGACCCAATTGAGAGGAAAGTTCGATTAGACCCATTTACAAGATTCCAACATATTAATGAATAAACTAACATGATGAGACATTAACTCTAGTTACAGTTTTCAAAGTTGGTGGATCCTGATCAAATGCCAAATCTAATTTTGTCAAGAGATCAATCATCTGAAGGAATTCTATCAGGTACAGGTACACCACAAGATCATAAATAGGGATGGAAGAACATCAAATTTGGTGAAAATTAATGAAATTTGGTGAGGGTAACTACACGAACTGAGAGTTTTACCATTGAGAACACAATTGATTATCTAGAATGCAGTGAGAACAATAATAACATATATGAGCAATGGCAGAATATATATACCCAATGGCATTCTAGAGTGCAGAATGTCGATGGAAATCAAATCGCTATATGGAGATTTAATTTCCATTTTACTACCTTTTAGGAATCAACTTTAAGTCATCCAGCTTCCTCGGCCCTTCAGCTGATTTTCTTAAGTCTAATATCTGCTTTAGCTTTAGAGCTAGTATTTGTGTGTTGATGTCTTTAATCATGGCTGTAACTGTTTCTCTTTCAGTTTCCAGAATTTAAAATCCTTTCTTTTGAGAGTAGAAGTTTTTTTTTCCTCTCATTTTTGTAAGCATAATGAGTCCTAACATCTTCATTCAAAACATTCATCACCTTTTTTCAGGTAGCTGTTGCACTTTCACATGCTGCTATATTAGAAGAGTCTATGCGGGCACGTAATCTACTTATGGACCAAAATGTTGCTCTAGATTTAGCACGGCAGGAGGCTGAATTGGCTATTCGTGCTCGTAATGATTTTCTAGCTGTCATGAACCATGAAATGCGAACCCCATTGCATGCAATTATCACTCTTTCTTCCCTTCTTATGGAGACTGAACTAAACCCCGAGCAACGGTCAATGGTTGAAACTGTATTGAAAAGTAGCAGTCTTCTAGCAATTCTGATTAATGATATATTAGATCTGTCCAAGTTGGAAGATCGAAGCCTTGAGCTAGAGCTTGGAGCTTTTAATCTTCATTCTGTCTTCAGAGAGGTAATTAGACTTTTTTTCCCTTGCTCTGTTTGCATTTGTTTGGTCTTTTATTAATTGTTACCATTATAATTATTTCCATCACTTAGGAAATTTTACTTTTTTTATGTTCCATGTATCAGGTGGTGAATTTTGTAAAGCCTGTTGCAGCAGTCAAGAAGCTACCTGTCTCACTTATCTTGTCACCTGACCTACCTTTATGTGCCATTGGAGATGAAAAACGACTTATGCAAATTATATTGAATGTTGCTGGTAACGCTATCAAGTTTACAAAGGAAGGACATATTTCTATTACAGCTTCCATTGCCAGGACAGATTTTTTAAGGGATTTTAGAACTGCTGACTTCTATCCAGTTGCTTGTGACGGTCACTTCTACTTGAGAGTCCAGGTTATAGATTATATGAAAGCTGATATATTTATAATTTTATCTCCTGTTAGATATGTTATTCACTTTAAATGATTTGCAATTATTGGTCACATGAAAACTTATTTATTAATTCCATTATCTTTGAATAGATATGTTGTACCTTTCAATTATTTGTCATGTTCTAATGAGGGTAAGGACCAGAAACAAAGTAAAAGAATCATATAGGTTAGTTCAATCCTCGATTTTAGGAATTTGTGAAATATTGACTTGTTTTTGAGGAACATTTTGTTATTGGTAAAGTTTTGTTTCAACCTGTTTGGATACTCCCAGGACATCCACTCTGATTGCGCAAAATCTAATTTCCTTGCAAATCAGAAACTTAATTATTGCCTGCTTAATTTCGACCTAATTGAGTTGAAATTTGAATCAATAAAAATGTACGGAGAATAAGTGAAAATTTAATTCACTTTTTTACTTGAACCCTTTCCTCAACTATGCTTAGTACGATTATGAGGGCATCTGATACTCATTGGTTTATGCCAATAATGTATATCAAGTCATCACAAAGCACATGTATGGTCCAGGTAAGTATGATTTAGAAGCACCAAATGACCCAAGTTACCTATACTGACCACTGAACCACTACATAATGGCTTTGTATTGGTTTGTTCATGTGTAGCAAAGTCCCCTAGGTGATTCTAGAGTTGAGTATTTGATGCTCGTTGGATTACACTGATGTTTCATAGGACCATAAGTCTTGGCTTGTTTATCTTTTTTTGCTACATTTTATGTTCTGTTTGTAATGCTCACAATGCCTCTACCCTATGCAGTTATGGCAGACCAATTATATCATTGTTTCTTTATTACTTCTCTGTTTTTTTTTAAAAGAAGATTATCTCAAAACATTCATATTCAACCATGTAAGCTGGAAAAGTCTACCAAAAAAGTTGATTATTTTTGTTGAATAATACTTGGTCTCATTAAAAAGTATATGATTTTGTCTGATTGCTTCTTGAAAGTCTGATAAATTAGCAGCTGTAAAACTCTCTTACTCACAAATCATGTTGTCTAGACTGAACAGGAGCAGGCTTCCTAAATGGCTTGTGAGTGATGCAGGTTGCAATCATAAGTTTTTTTTTTTTTCTGCTATGGACTAATATTGCATTTTGATTTGATGCACAATGGTTCACATATGATACACCAACAGTTTCATCACAAGATGTTTGTTTCTTATTTTGTATATTGAAATTCTTTTTCTCATTTTTCAAAAAAACTATGCTAAATTGGCCTTTGCAATATCAGGTAAAAGATACTGGCTGTGGAATTAGCTCTCAAGAATTACCATATATCTTCACTAAATTTGCACAGAGCCGAAATGTAGCAAGTCAAAGTTACAATGGAAGTGGTGTTGGGCTTGCCATTTGCAAGAGGTACAGCCATCTCATTGTTTTTGGCACCATTCTGTGTAGTGTACAAGGGATCATGACTATGATTTTTTCCATCTTTTCATACAAAACTTGCTGATGTCATTTTGCATTAAGTTTATTAAAACGATTATAGGAATTTTTCCTAACCTTAGATTCGTGTATCCAGTGCCTTTCCATATTTTATGTTCTGTTCAGAGAGGCTTTTGGTATTAGTGAAATCTCTAGAATTCTTTTAAACATGATACTAGATTCGTTTTTGTTTGCTCCATATTTAAGTTCTTAATAAGATCATCATTTGAATGTGTACGAAACTGATCACATAGAAAACTTATAATACTTGTTTGCAGGAATCCAGATGAATTCAGGCTAAACAGTTTGTCTTGCATTTTGTTACAAAATAAACTTAAAATACCAATTCAAAAAAATTGTTATCTTCTCTTTATCCTGCATCGCTCTATCCCTTTTATCAAATTCCATTTATAATTTTTTCTGATATATTAGAATTTCTCGCTTGTAAAGCAATTTTTTCTGACATATTTTAGTCTTGTGGAGATTATTTGTTCTCTACCTTATATATAGCCTCTTCCAACCAAATATACATAGTAATATTTACAGAAGTCCCCACTAGGTGCTCAGTTGGCTAGTGGGTGATAGATTTGCTACAATGGAACAAGGGTCAATTCCCGACGGACACATGCCCTCGGAGAAAAAAACTCCTTTCATCCCCTAGTTATTTGGCGGTCAACTATAAGCCGACCCTGTGATTTATCTCCCTTCACATAACTTGGGGACGAATTGTGAGGGGTGTCTGGGGTGAGCGTAATCAACTTTTTTTTTTTTTTTTTTTTGCTACAATGAGAATATTTACGGAAGATCCATTCCATTTCATGAGTCAAACTTATTAGTACATATTCAATTTTATCCCTATTCCAATTAATTAAATTATCAAGAGAGATTATGGTATTCTTGAAATCCCATTTAACTCTATTATATATCTTGAATGAGATTTTCAAATTTTAAATTATTAGCATCATGTTTTATTATTTGAGTACTGGACTGGTTGTAGAGTTATAAATTTAAAGAACTAATATCTATTATTTTTTCACAACGGTTGGGCAATGTGCAGTTGATTTACTGTTCACTGAAATAGAAATCAAGTAAGACTTGGGAAACTAGACCATTCTCATTAGATGCACATATTCTTATCCGGTGTTTGTTTATATAAATTGGCATTTGGTGAAATTCAATGCTAAGTATTAAAGGATTGTGTTGCTCACATGGTCATAAGCTATTAATCTTGTTTCTAAAAGCTTTATGTTATCTTCTCATACGTTTAATCTGCTTCCTTCTTTCTGCTCCATCAGATATGTAAATCTCATGCAAGGTCATATTTGGCTTGAGAGCGAAGGGCTTGGAAAAGGATGTACCGCCACATTTCTGGTGAAACTGGAAATATGCGAAAATCAAAACATATCTCACCACAAAAATGGCCCGTTGTCATGGACGAATTAGAACTGGTAGGATGATGCTTCCACCACCACCAAAGTTATATATGCCAAATGATCCAGAATGGTCTATTCCTCAGAAATCTTTGCATCAAGGATGTTGAGAACTATCCGTATTCATCAGCCACTCAAAATGTACAAGTTTTTACAATGAAAAAAATATATATGAGAAGATAGTGTTGATTCACCACGTACATGATCTGATATTAATATTTAAGGGACTATCTTTGCAATTTTGTTTTGCATTTGTTGTTTTAAATTTTTATCCATCCTTAGCAGCACCATATTGAGTACGAGACGATTTTTTATTGGAAGGGTTTATCCACATTCCACTACTCCAACAGTGTTCTATCTGATATTTCTATAAAAAAAATATAAAAATCTATTAATTTGAGTTCTTTTTTGACTATTTAGTATATAATTAATTCTCATGATTTTTTTTTTAAAAAAATTATGTCAAGTTGTGCACTTAAATTTTGACTTCCCCTATCGATCATAAAGATCGTATATTTCTCCATTAGAAATCGCAAGTTGTAATTTCCTAATAATTATACAGGTTGGAATGGAATTTCCTAATAAAGTTCTAGAGGAAGATAGTTGACTTCAGTGGTATTTTTCAGGATTAATTTTGGATCTGATCTCCTTAACTTTAGATGTTACTAATTATTAAAAAAAAATTAATCATGACATCATAATAGGGCATCAACTTCATTGGTTATTATTATTATTATTATTAAAAAATTTAATTGGTATTAATTATGATTTGATTAATTTTAAGATGATTAATTTGATTCATGAAAACAATTTATTGATCAAAATAAATTTAAAAAAGTATATATAAATTTTGAATCTTAAATATTTGATTGGTCGAATCATGACAGTGGACCCGAGCGACTTCGTTGGTTATTGACTTACGCTGAGGACACGCATTCGAGACAGAAGTGTCTCGATCATGGACCATCAATTGCCTATTAAATTAAGAGGAGATTTTATTAATTTTTTCATCTAGTAGTGCATTCACAGTGTCAAATTAATCGATCATCTTAATTTCCTCTTCTTTTCCATAAGTATTTTTTTAAATAAAAATAAAAATAAAAATTCTATCTACTTCTCAACTACACCATAAACAATCATCTCCTTCGACTCGAAACTTTCCGATTAATTAAAAAGATAAACTTGCGCAACGGATCGGCACGCCCCATGGCCGAAGATGGAGGCCCCAGCTCGATCGTCATCGTCATCTGCACCTTCGCCGCCGTGATGTTCCTTCTGATCGCCTATTACTGCCTCAAAAGCACCTTCGACGGCCCGCCGGCGTCCGGTAATCGGAGAGTAATCGCCGCGGCCTCCACTTCCAGGCCGCTCAACTCCGCCTCCGCCGTCGCCGAGGCCGCCGGAGATGCCCCATCAACCGCCCGCGCGGAGACCGTCCTGACGCGGCTGCCGATGTTCGAGTACTCTTCGGCGGCGCAGAAGAAGAAGATCAGCTGCAGCGTGTGCTTGATGGACTTCAAGGACGGCGAGAAGGGGCGGTTTCTTCCCCGCTGCTTCCACTGCTTCCACGTCGAGTGCATCGACCCTTGGCTGGCGTCGCACTTGGAGTGCCCCGTCTGCCGGGCGTCCGTCGACCCGGCGGCGCCCGAGCTCTCCGCCGTGTGAATTCGTCGAATTGTGCTTTGTAATTGGTCCTCCGGCGATCTTGTGTTACTGATTCACAGATTTGAAGAATGAACAGATCAAAATTCCTGATTATTTGTGGTGTTGAAATATTGGGGCTTTAAATTACTTTTATTTTGTCGACGTCTCAATCTCGCACAGCCGGACCGCATATAGCAGCGTGGTAGATGAACTAATTAATCTGCAAATAAGACGATTAGGTGGGAAATGGAATCCCATCGATCTGGTTTTCACATGTCAATTATTGGAGTTGGAATCCTATTGTTTTTTTTATTATTATTTCTCTTCCTCTAGCTACAATAATTTGGGGTTTTAACAAGAAAAAATTGGCAGAATTAGGAAGCAAATCGATCGATCATTAAACCAAAAGTTTAATTTTAATACCATGATTATTAATTTCTCTAACTATCACCGCGAACGAATAGTTATGTAAAGAGACAACTGACTCCTCCATCAGGAATAGATAGGCTGTTTGTCAAATGTTCTAGCTATGTCGTTGATTTTGAAGTAATTGTTTGCACCACAAGTGATCGAGGGTTAAGAAAACTATTTGACGCATCGCAAGATCAATATGATTCCTTTCGATCTTCTACTACGACCTATTGAAAATTCAATAGAATATTAAAAAATAAAAAAACAAAATTTATTTTTCCAAAGTTGAAAATGATAGTTGAAAATTAATATTCATCAAAACTATCTCAAAATAATTAAACAAATATTTAAATAAACCAAAAGTACAAAAATTATCAAAAATATTTTAATATTATAAAATTATTAAAAATAGTAAAAAAAATTATTCAGAGTCTTAAAAAAAATCTAAATTATATTTTTTTATCCGAAAGTGGCCGATTCCACTTGGTAATAAAAAGATAGATCTTTAAATAAATTTTAATTTGACATATAGATTATCTCATTTAACATTCGAATTAAAAATTACTATTTCACAAATTTACTTTGTTGTTTCACATTACTATTGAATTTGAAATTACAAGTATTCTGTGAGACAATATTTTAAGATTTTGGAGATATTTGTCGGCAATAGGCTGAATTAAAAATTACAAAGTATTTGTACTTGATAATCTAAGATGGTCAGTTTGGGTGAATTAAATCAAATTATTGTGTTGTGCATAAGAAGAATGTCGCTGGATTAAGCCGAGTATTTTCAAGTGATCTCGAGTGATGTGACGTATGAGCGGCTCGAGTGCTTCCCGAGTTATTGAGTGTTGAGTCGGGACGTTGAGTGCCCGACTTGTCGAGTCGTCAAGTGCCGAGTCGACGTTGAGTATAGCTGAGTCATTGAGTCTGAGTCTGCCGAACTGCCGAACCGATCGAGTGTGAGGCTAAGTAGAGTCTTCAAGTGCTGAGTCGGGATGTGCTGAGTCGGGATGTGCTGCCAAATCGCACGACCAACCGTGTCCGAGTGGAAAATTAAAAAAATATTGAGGTCAATTATTTTTGTTTTGAGGATTATTCAACGGTTTAGATGTTTTATTTAGATATCCATGATTATGACAATAACAATTACTCATTTTACAGTAAATTAATTTTGAGAAGATCATTCATTCATTAT
>JBBUKS010000100.1:1718087-1737726 GCA_038050645.1 Hedychium gardnerianum
TGTAACTCCTAGTAGGTTTCTAGCACATAAGGGGCAAAGATGAATGAAAGCACACACACTGAAGTGGGGAGAGTGTGATTGGGTTATGGGTGCAACTTGCTTAATTGGATCGTGTATGTACACTTGATAACAAGCTGTTTTTTGGTGTAAGTCATTGAGTTCTCCCCCAAAACTCCAGAGTTAAGTGTCCTTGGTGTGGAGCAATTCTGGGATGGGTGGCATCCTTAGAAGCTCATTATCNNNNAAGCTTGTTTGTTTAGTTTAACGAGTTGTTTAAACTTGTTTGTTTAATTGATCTTGTGTATATTGAACGAACATAAATAAATTTTTATCAAGTTGAACACCAAGTTTGTTCACGAACGTTTGGTTCATTTACAGTCCTAGATACGAGTTTCACTCGATCACAAATATAAATTTTCAAACGAATTTTAATTTGACACATATATTATCTCATTCTAATACCCGAATCAAAATTATGATCAGTTAAAATTCGCCTCTTCCTCCTGTATAAATCCTGCATCACTTGTCTAGCTACAAGCCTACGATATACTTAGCGATGCTGCAAAACGATATATGAATTACTAATGCGGGCTACCTACCAGTCTCATCGACACTACATATGCGTTTATGCGGTCAACCCAAGCCGCTTGCAAGTTGTTGAAGTGCCCGTATTAAGAGCGTGTTCTTACTTACGTTTGGTGTCAAAGTTATGTACTTGTGTCGAAATAGGAAGGCACATGGATGCTTCTCGGAACTGGTCGCAGTGAGCTCGCGTAGTAAGGTCAACCCATAGTGTATGGATTGTCAACGGCATCAGTGCAAGTTGTGATCTTATATGGAGTGTGTGGAAGCCTCATGCGCTATACTCCTGGTCCCTCCCACTCGACTGTAGCTTTTGGATGAAAAACACATGGAAAGATTTACTTCAGATTGTGCTGCGGCACGCAATGGATTCTCTGTGTTTTCAAACCTAGGCCAGGCCCAGGGGTTACTTTTTGGTAGTCAATCTGAGTCGTGGCCATTGAATTGATTTTAAAAAATAATAGTGTTTATCGATTCAATCAACTGTTAGAGGCCTTTTTGTAAAAGGTATTCGTCTTTGGAATAATTGAAGTCATTGAGTGGAGCAGCAATGCAGCTTAGAAAAAGAAAATGGTGCTCTAATTAAGTCCCTTAAACCAGCGACCATGCCATATCTCCAGACCTATCCACGATCGAGCAAAAAAGAAAATACAATAAGGAGTTTCAAAGAAGGATCGGACGGAGTTTATTGTGTTTCGCAATTTGAATCTGTAACTATAAAATCACACGATAATAATTTTATCTTTATATCAAAACTCCCCTTCAATAAAATACTTACTTATAGTAATAGCATTCAATTAATTTTGTTATAAGTACCTAATTAATTCAGGAGAAGAGTTTAGATGATAGATAAAACTTTAAATTCATGAATATTATAGAAATCAAAGCGAGAAAGTGATAACTTTCTGTCAAAAATGCAAAAATACAAACATAAATGTATTGTCTGATAATGAAGGACATACTAATTTTGGTTTAATGCTTAAGGATATGTGGGATGATGAAGCAACAGGTGGATTGCTGGCAATTGCCTTTTCGCTATTTGAACAGGAGTGGGGCAGTTGTGCTACAGTCTTATTGGTGGAGAAGCCTCAATCTAATTATATGTGCTTGCTTGTTGAAATTTCTGTCAAAAGTATGAAGACCTAAACTAAAAAAAAAAAGAAAAAAAAATGGGCACATGATTCTTGCTTAAGGTCAATAGAGTGTGAGATGGGAGAAGAAACAAAGAAGAAATTAACAAGTGTCAGCTTCTTTTGTTGACACAGAGCAAAAATAATTAAAAAAAGGTCAGAAGGAAAAGAAGAAAAAGAGAGGCCAAAATATTGCAGCGAGGAGATAGTGGAGGAGAACCTATTACTTTCTATTTGTAAATCCTGCCTTTTTCATTTTCTTTTTGGAAATGGAACCTTTTTCTCGTAATGTCAACATTAAAACAGAAGTTACGGTCAAACAGTGCAAATTATTTGCTTGCTTTAAGATCAATATTTTATAACAGAATTTGAGATCAAAATGGAACCTTTTTTCTAGCAAGACATTCGCTTGGTTTACGGTTCAGAATAGTTCCATCTGAAAGAAAGTCAATAAGTAACTGAAGAACATCACGCTCTGTAAAAGCTCAAGTTAACTTCCTTAGTGATACAGGCAACATAGCAATCTGACCAGAAAATCCAGAAATATATCATGATTATACTACCATAGTACTCGCTTCAATAAATTAGTAACATGGTATGAGCAATAAGCAAAGATCTCAGGACCTCACTTCATATTCTCCAGATCGAGTGAGGGCTCGAAAACCTTTATAAGGTTCACTTGGTGTATTTTTAACATCTAGTTTGTGTATTTGCAAGCCTGAGAATGCAACCCCCATCATCCTAAATCCAATTCGAAAAATTGGGAACACATGCAATTTCTCCAGACCTGCCTCAAGAACTAAATTGCCCGACAGAGACGGGGATTTGCCTTTAGATACTTGTCCGATCGACCAGCAGCAAGTCTGTAAGAAAGAAAGAAAAAACATCATGATGCAAGCAAAGATAAGAAAACGCCCAGACAAGGGAACTTGTGGGAAGATGTTGAAATGTATCATCAGTGCTAGTGCATCCAAGGGGAAAATTTTGAAAAAGAAAATCTGAAAAGTTCATATAACTGAAAATCATGATAAAATTACTAATGATACCAATTTCATCCAGTGTTCCAACTATTCTGACTAAACTGATCATTCTTTTTGGGCACCGATCATGTACTCACCTTGTCCGCTAGAATGTTCACTGTGCCATGATTTGGGGTTAAGTTTGCTGATGAGACACAAAGTGGCAGCTGAAATTGCACTGTTATCGAATCAATTGTTTTTCCAGGATCATTGTGTATTCCAACCAAAACGCTAATACGGGAATTTCCTGCATCGGAAGTTAACTGTGGCTTCACATAGATTGGCGTGCTCTTGAGTTTTTTAACTCTGACAAAGACACAAAGCACCAGAGTTATTAAACAAACTCATGTTGAAGGATACACAAGGGCGAGAAGTTTATTTAGTGCATCTCCAAAACAAAATAAGAACCTGTAACTCATCAGCCTAAATTCCCCATCAGGAGGCACAAAAGAAAGGATTTGATCTGATTCCCAAGGGCGAAATCGAACACATGGATGGAATCTTACGTCATTTAAGATTGAAGGGTTTGAAAATGACAAAGTCAAATCAGGAAGACCAGGGAGATGAGAGTTTACTTGAACTTCACCATATATCTCACATTTCACTAGAATCCCATCCCTGAAGATGCAAATCAAACAATCAAAATATGCTCCATTATCATATGCCAAATGAAAGAGTTCAAAATTTTATCTTTGAATTCCAAATATGCAATATCATCCACAACATTTTTGAGATGTATCAAAACCTAAAATTATGCAATAACAGTGATTTTGTAAACGTTGCTACAAGAACATGCAAATATATTAATGTGCTATGGATATGGTGAGTTGCTGAGCATGTTAAGTAAAACACAAACAAATGGCACAGTGTTCCTATCAGTACAAACACCAGTGCCTAGTAAAAGAGAAGGAAAAGAGGGTTATGGGAAAGATAAAGATCATAAGTAACAACTTGAGAATCTCTAAGGATTAAAAAGAACATCTTCATCATCCAAAAAAAAAAAAAAAGAAAGAAAACTACATAAGTAAATGGATAGAGAAAGTAAAAGACCATAACTCAGTTTGAAGTTGCTATAGAGCGTGTCTCATATCCTAAACAAGCTCCAGTTAAATATCTAGATTCTAGAACAACTCACCTGACAAGATAAGGCAGCAACAATAAGCTACACTGGCCCTCAAATATACTTTTATGATCTACTCAAGCAGCTGAAGATGAACAAAACAAACTACATAAAATAATGAGTACATATAAGAACAAAACATCATCCCATACCCATATTTATATATAAATATATAGTGAAAGTTCTTTCTTTGTGCAAGTTTTTTAGAACCCTTTGAACCATTCCTGGTTCAAAGGATTCTAAAAAAACTCGAAATGTATCTGATTAAAATTGAGATTTTTAATTCATTTAATTCTTTTGCATTGTTCGGCTTTTAAAAGCAAAAAATAAAAAGACAAAAAAAATTCGTTTTCGGTATTTTTAATGACAGACTATCGATAAAAATAATTAGATAGATTGACCTATGAGTTGCACAGAACTATAGTAGTAAGATTCAAATTACCAACTGGTTATAGAGAAAAGGAAAAGAGATGTAAGCAACTTAAGAACGAAAAAAAGGCAAGTAAAGACTTAATTTACATGGATTCTGCATAACAAAGGATTATGAATAAAGAAAAGTCTTGATGTGAGAAATTAGCAATTAATAGCAACGTATTGACAAAATGACAAGTCCAAAACATTGATATGAAGAAGAATACTACAGAGAGGGATTCTGCATCAGAACCTGTTAAAGATTGCATCCATCTCCTCAACAAGGTTGACATAAACTTCATTGCTAGAATGCTTTGTGTTAATTTTTCTCCATGGGATAGAAGATGCTGTGGCATCAGGAAGTTTAGTGCTGACATTGGAATTTTTACCAGTCACAACGCTTAACATTTTGCTAACAATATTTGGTGGGGCTATCATCTCCCTCAAGATATTTGGTTCCATTGTAAGAGGAACACCATTATCCATCATTTCATCCAGAAGCTGAAATAATAGCAAATACCTCATTATTTTATTTAAAAAATAATTGTTATTTACCAAGAAGAAACCCAACTAGAGAAGAAAATTTGTTCAATAAATCTGAAATAGCTTTCGGTCAGGTACCAATCAATACCAAAGTGCAAAATTTCTGTTGCATTATATGAGATTGATGCACTTTATTAAATTAAGATCTTCAAAAACCTTACAAATATACAATTGCTAGCTTTCTGATATGTAGAAACAAAATAAACCATCCTAAGAAATTAGGGGAACCAACTTGAAAGCTGATTTACTTTTGAAAAAGTTGTTAAGAAATTCTAGCCTGGCCTGGAAATTGTATTGAGATGAAACAAATCTAGATATCTAGAAGTCTCTTAATTGGTATTAAATTTAACAAACGAAAGATTGAAAATACTCTTTTTCACTTATGTAAGTTAATCTAAAATTCAGTACATCCACAGCAACTTGAGAACATATGACACCTGAATCTATTTAAGGATATCTTTTCTAGAATTTGTTAGTGTGTCACTGTGTTGACACTCAAATTCCCCCAAGTTCTTGTTCATTCTAGTGTTACCTCCCAAAAGTTCCCCACCTATATCATGCCACAATCAATATGATAAATGATTCCATACCCACACATAAGTGATTCCATACCCACACCAACTAGACGGTTACCTCTCACAAGTTTTCTACCAATGAATACATGAACCTAACGAGCTTATCACCCATGCTCAAAGAAAAAAGAACTATTCAGGAGAATACAAGTATATATGCATCCAATTTTCTTTAATGCTTGGAGTGCTTGAATTCCTAGATAAATAGATCAGTTTTAGTTGCAAGCATTTAAGCTTTCTCTAGTCTGAGTATAACCGAATTTCAGCCCCCTAATGATAATCAAGTGAAGGATTAAAGCCAAGGGGAAAAAAACAATTTTGGAAAGTAAGCTTAATGAACCAAACAAGCTCTCTTGATGATATATCATGTCTTAAGCTAGCAAATAATTTGAGAAAACAATTCAGAGAGGTATTCAGGATAAAAAAATTCAACTATAAGCTACAGAAATACCTGAAAGAACCTTCAAAAGTATATGTTAATTCAGGTTCCATGATTTTCAGAGAGTCTACAAAAGTATATATCCGTTGCAACACAAAAACATTTGGTTGATCAAAATAATGTTCCGTGTTGTTGTTTCAGTCAATAGCTGGAACAGTATAATTTTAGTATCATACTATCATGTTGTGTCTATACTCGGCATACTTTGGTACACTTCAATGTGTGCCAAGATCAACTCATGAGCTATAATCCTATAATACTCTCTAGTCTCTATTCAACTTTGTTTACCTCCAAATATAAATGTAGAAGTAGAAAGTTATTGAACAAAAAATTTGAAAGGACCAAGTCAGAATAGTAACATGCATCTCGACTAATGATTATGACATACTAATTCCAAAATAACTGTCTTGTATCGGATAAGAGCTTTGGTTCTAAGAGCTTTGGTTCTAGTAGTATCCTAGTGAGATCATCAATATAATTTTCCAAGACTCAAATTAAATACTGCTTTCGGATATCTAGAATTAGAACTAGTTTTTTTATATAGCTATAAATATATCTCAGGGACTTGAACAACATGACTAAAATTGGAAAAGACATAGGTGAAATATATGAATCATCTTGATTCCTTTAACTTTGATGTCACTCTTCTTTTCTATTGCTACTGCTTTAATAGGCGCTTACCTCTTCCCTCCTTTTTTTAGAGTATCTCATCTCCTCCCCGTTACCTACAAGTGAAATTGAAGCATAAGTTAAGGAAAGAAGATGCTTCTGTCACAACCCAAGACAAACCCACTCTTAGTCGGTGTCACCAACTATGTTGGCATGGGTGTCAAAAATGACATTTATCCTATCTAAATAGGTCAATGACTATAATGATACATTTTGACCATGCCGAATTATGCCCACCAACACTTGAAAACAAATGGTCAAACTTTAACTTGCTCAACCAAGTGAGCAATTTTGATGCTAAATCATCAATCAGTCAACTGCCATTAGTACAAAGTATTCCATGTTTATATTACAACAGAAGACTTTTTTTTTTGCATGAACTACAATGAAAATATGAGATTAAAAACCATAGTTATTTATAAATGGAAGTAAGCAACATACCTGATATACAATGACAAAATTATCCTTAATCACATCCTCATTTAATCCTCCTAGATAATCAGTCAAAACATCTGCCACTCTACAAAGGAACTGCAAAAGTGAAATAAAGAAAGGTTACAAACAACTGTTCTCAAATATAAAACATTACTTAGTACACAATATGAAGCACTGTGAACAAAATTAGACAGAAATATTTAATGATGAATATACTACATGAATCAGACTCGGTGATCTAGGAGTGGTTATAACAAATAACTTTTCAGAATAAAAAAGTTTATATAGAAGATTTTGGTGTTTGTGATTGAAATATAATTCCTAATTCTTTTTCCAACAGATGTTCTACAACTATCAGATTTGCAGATAGAAGCTTATTTTACTTGATAAGATCTCAAGGAACAATTTGGGCACCTAAAATTAACATGCAGTTGAGCTATAATGCACATCTCACAGATTTAATGATCTCATACTCGATAGAAAAACAACAAAGTAAACTCTCAATGTTGCCAAGATCCATCCCATGCTTTTGAGATTAGCACCCCATGATGAAACAAGGTCATGTTGTCAAAGAGGAAGTTTGGACTAAAATATAACATATTCGCATGGAAAGTGACTAATAATTCTTACCTCATTGGCAGCATGAAAGGGGAAAAAACTTCTCAAGGAACAAAGAATAAAGGAGCAACAAATAATGTACTAAATTCCAGTGAATATAGGAAGTGAAACACAAATAGTTCTTAGGCCAGAGAGAAGGGGGAAAAAAACTTAAGGTCATAAATCATTGAGCATCAAAATTTCATACACAACCTTCATAAGCTACCTGCAGTTTTGAAACCGTATGCAGATTTTAAATTTGGGTAACACCGTTAAAGTAGCACAAAGAGTCTTCCATTTTGTAGACTCGATCTAATGAAGGCAGGGAGTACCTTAGGCAAGTAGCTTGAACAAGGTGTAACTCCTAGTAGGTTTCTAGCACATAAGGGACAAAGATGAATGAAAGCACACACACTGAAGTGGGGAGAGTGTGATTGGGCTATGAGTGCAACTTGCTTAATTGGATCGTGTATGTACTCTTGATAACAAGCTGTTTTTTGGTGTAAGTCATTGAGTTCTCCCCAAAAACTCCAGCGTTAAGTGTCCTTGGTGTGGAGCAATTCTGGGATGGGTGGCATCCTGAGAAGCTCATTATCTTAAAATTCATATTCAACTATGAGACACAATTATGAGGCCAATAGCATAAAATGTTACATATTGGTATTGAGTAGACTTTAGTGTTACAAAGCAGATAGACTTTAGTGTTACTAAGTACATGGTGTATTACAAATGAGCGATTAGGAGGAGGACAATCTCTTTTCAGAAATATCTCTCTTAAGGCAAGAGCAATGACTTAACTCATTTTAGCCACCAGTCCAACCTAACTTAATCGACACAACTCAAGGAAGATTGACAACTGACAGTATAGCAGAATGAACAACAACTTTCCTTTGAGGAAATACATAGCCTCTCCAAATATTAATTCCAGCTCATAGATCCATATAGTCAGAAGAGGTGATTAAACACGCACCTCGATACCCATTAATGGAGGCATTTCGAACTGAGTACACGCCAAAAAGATGATCCCATCTCGAAAGACTTGAAAGAGGTAATGTGTTGGAGATGCGATCACAGGCAAAATCTAATTCATCACGGGACAAACATGTGGATTGAGCAACAAAGAAATCATAATAAAAAACCACGCTTAATCCAAACTTAAAAACAGTTGGCAGCTTATGCAGCGTTAACCATTTTTTTAACCGATGTTTATAATGATTCAGATTTTTCTTTACCATGGAGGGATCACCGCCTTGGGAGAGGACGTAATCCCAGAACCAAGAGCAAATGGATCGATCGACGTGGTGCTTGGTCATCTGCTTCTCGAGCATGACCTCCCTGCAGCAATCCAACAGCGCGAAATTAGTTTGCAATTCAACGTCAGGATGAAATCGGAACAATAGACGAGTAGCCACCATGTGGAAACATGGTCAGGCCATCCCAATCTGAGGTGAATAGCAGAGATAAGGGGAAGATTACCCGGCGTCCGAAAGGAAGAATATACACTGAAGCATCTTCAAACTATCAATCCTGATCCCCAAAACTCGATATGACGCGGGGAAAATCGATAGTCAGAAAGCGGCTGATTCACATGGAAGGAAAAAAAAGGCCGAAACTAACGGGCCGTTTTAACGGGCCGGCCAAGGTAGATAGACCGTCTCACTTTAAAACAAATTTTGTAATATTATTTCTTGTTAACTTTTGAATAGAAATGAGTATTCGATTAAAATCAAATTGAATTAATCAAATTGAATCGAACTATTTTTTTTAATAAATTAAATTAAACAATTTTTTAATAAAACTAAACCGAATTGAATAAAAAAAATATCGATTTAATTAAATTAATCAAAATTTTCAATTGTGATAAAAAAATTTAATTAGATTTAATAAAATTTTGACTTCGATCAATAAAATCGGATTTAAAAATTCGAAAAATTTAATTTATTCAGTTTATTCAATTAATCGGATAATAAATTTTAAAATCAAATTCGAATTAAATTAATCATTTTTTTTATAAAAAAATTAAATCAAAATTTTAAATTTAATCGATTCGATCAAATTATTTAATTTAATTAAATTTTTTGCTTCACTCTTATTCTTAAATATTTGTATAATAATTCTAAATTTAAATTTGAATATGGACTAATATTTTAGAGGTTAAATTTTTAATATGCATAAATTATATATCTCATTAAAATCTTTGTATGCATTAAGTACATGAATAATTGCAGGTACCATAGCTGGACCTCATCCCATCTAATCCCATCTAATCGTTCCTTTGATCTCTTCGCCAGTCCCTCGGTGCTTCTTCTCTCCTCCAGAGGAAGCCGCCTTCCACTTCGTCTCCTTCCCTTTCTTTCCCTTCCACCACCAGGCGTTCTTGTCCGTCAGGGGGAGCTAAATTTGTACGGACAATCAACTTCATTCCTTTTGTGTTCTTGCGGTCAAAGGTGATAACTTTAATTCAGTGGTTGATTGTTGGTGCTCAAAACTGGGCTCTAAACTCGTGTTCTGTGATACCCTAATTCTTCGTGGCCTTTGATGATTGCTTTCACATGTCGTCCTTCTGTATTCTGAATTTATTAATTATCGTAATTATTATTTTTTGAATGGAAAGGCTGTTTTGCTAACTTCTTTTATCAGTTTTTTCTATTAGATTTTTTGTGTGCAACCAACCTCTTCTTTTCTTATTTGGTTGGTTTTATTGGTAAGTAAATAGTTGTTAACCTCGATTTCTTATATTATACTAGCAATAGCATATGAAATTATGAGCGGTTGATTATGCGAGGGAAGGTAATTTTTTTTCTCTTCCCGTTCTCTCTTTCTTTTGCGATACCTGTTTTCTTCAGAGTATATACCGGTGAAGAAAACATAGATCCTTCAAAACTAGGGATTTAACTGAGGGCTTTTGCTAGCAAATTTATCTCTGTTGATAGAGTTTTTCATGTTTCGGGTACTTCGGATTTTTTTTTCTTAGTTGTCATAGCTCCTATGGTGCAAATTTTTGCTCTGATTCTGCATTTTCTTGTATAAAGTAGTTCTTCTAGGTTGTTTGTCTACCTGGTCATTGCCCATAAAATTATGTGCTTGATTCTTTAGGGCATATTCAATTTATCTTTTCACAACTTGTTTAAATACATACTTCTCAAGTTAACTTCAAATTTCTCTTGATTTCATTTGTTACCTCTCTTCTTTGTTAGTAGGTTGTATTAGCTAGTAAATTTCTCTGTAGAAGGTGTTGGGATATTGTTTCTAGATATGAAGTTTGTAGAAGGAATGTGTTGAATCAAAGTGAAATGTTGCTTGGTTCACATTATCTATAGTCTGGTCTTGTAGGTATCCTCGATCACTTCAAATAAATATTTGCTTATACTGGCAGAAGAATAAAGCCGTCGTCAATCAACCTCAGCCAAGAGATTACTGGAAATGGGTTCTGAAGGGCCTTCAGTAGTAGTTGTTCACGTCACTGGATTTAAGAAATTTCATGGTGTGTCTGAGAACCCCACCGAAACAATTATCAGAAACCTGAAAGGGTTCGTGGAAAAGAAAGAATTGCCTGAAGGTCTTGTTCTTGGTAGCTGTAATGTTCTTGAAACAGCAGGAGAGAGCGCACTTCCTCAACTTCTGGAATTTTTCCAGCATGCTGTCTCTGGGAAAGTTAATGAAAGTTTGAACAGGAAGCAAACCATCTTGGTAAATTGGAATCACCTTTGTTTTTTTAGAAATCTAAGGCAGAATGAATTTCACATTTGTCTGCTATTTCTTAAACTGAAGTTCTTACATTATTTTTATCCCAAAATGAGATTTTGATGCTTTTAATAGCTTTATGTCTGGTTAGGGAACATAATATATGTGTGATATGTTTTCTTAGATTCAAATTTTTTACCAAATAGCAGTGACAAAGTTATTCATCTCTGTTGTGTTTGTTACCTATTACCTGTTGTTACTACCAAAATTATAAAAATAATCGACTCTGTCCATTTGTGTTGGAATTGTCCAAAAATATGAAGCATGGTCACCTTTAGCACTAGGTCAGTTATCAAGCATGGCCAATTTCGGCATTAGATCAGTTTAATGTTTTTTTTTTTAGTTTGAAAAGCAATTTTGGTTAGTGGGATAGCTACTTACAGATTGCTAGTTCTGTGTCCTTGGATTGTACAATTGCACATTGAAAATCAGCATGTATTTTACTAGCAAAGACATTATCTGGACAAGAAAATCAAGATTTAGAAGATAGTCGAGATCTAAATTTTACCCTTTATGATTTGTATATCTGTCTATATCTATTTTATTTGATAATCGATGTACTTTATTACCTTATTATAACCCAACACCTAATCTGCTTGATATATAAAGAAACAAGTGGTTGTTCACTGTATATGTAATTGTCTTTATTATGAAGCAAATCAACCAAGTTATGGAACTTAAATGTTGGCTACTGCATGACAAAGTTGAACCTGGATGCAAAAGAAGATTCCTCTTTTCTTTTTCAGATTACCCTCTTTCTACAAGTTAATATGCATATGGTATGTAATTGTGTATTGTGAAGCATGACAACTCAAAGATGAGTTGAAACATAGAATTTTGCTTCTAAATTACATTGTTAAGCTGGATGAAATTGGAATTCATTTGTCTTGTTCGGACTATCTCTCACTCTCTCAACATGTAATCTGTTCATTTTTATGATTTGGTATCTATTTCTGTATGCATTCTAAAATGCATTATCATTTGTATCAGCTTCATCTTGGGGTTAATAGCGGTGCTATGAGGTTTGCTATTGAGAATCAAGCAGTAAACGAAGCTACTTTTCGCTGTCAAGATGAGAAGGGATGGAAGCCTCAGGTTTTATGTGCCATACTTCTTTAACTATTATATGTTTTCTATCATATTTTGAGGACTCTTCCATAAATAGAAAGAATGGCCTTTATCATTAATTTTGCAGAGAGTCCCAGTTGTATCTTCTGATGGAAGCATTTCAACTGTTCGAGAGGTATACAATTACTTTCGTTCTTAGAACGATTACTTTTGACTAGCTATTTAAGTAGTGTTTATTCTTAATTTATATTTTCTTTTTCCTAAAGAAACATTATTAAATCACTCTGATATTTTTCACCTAGAACTGTGTTTAGATTGATATTTATGAAATTTCAAGCCCTGGCATAAATATTCATTTATTTGTATTATTTTATCCAATAGTCATTGTTTTGACAAATCATGAGTGCTGCTAGGGTACTAGTGCATTCAGTTTGAAATATTTTTCAGTTGCTACCAGACAAAATGGCTTTATATAACTGTGCATGAGTGAAGCTCCTCTGTTAAGCCAAATTAAACCATCAGTTATTTGATTGTATAAAACCATCATCAATGAAATAGTTTCTCTCTGTGTGAATGTACCTACATCAATATATTTGATGTCTTCATAAGCACATGTTTCAACTAGTTGGGGATAAACCAAGTTGATATTGCATTACTGTTTCAACAATTTCATGATTGATTGGATTGATAATGTGCTTCTGAATGAATTGAAGTGGGGAAATTTATTTGCATCATTCCCTTTGGTAGTCCCCTCTACCTATGTATATTAGCTTATTGTAACTTTTAGATATACTATCTTGTCTATTTGCCTCTTTACAAAGAAGTTTATGATACTGCTCCTCCAACTAGTTTAACAATATTTTAAAATGCTAGATTATTACAAATGTATTGAATTCTCTGATTTATTAAGGACTTGGTCAGCAAATCTTACAAACTTTTTTTTTTGGAACTAACAAATGGTGTTGATCTCTTGGGATTGCACCTTCCCCTAGTCCATATTTATATGTTTTCATGCTTCCATAAAATATCAAATTGGCAACGATCTGCATGACATATATCTCCGTTGGCTTAGTAGGAAGATTACACATTTCTGTTGTCTGTGTTTGATCTGTATAAGCTCCCATGTATCTGATGTTTCTTCCTCTGAACTTGACCTTGCCACTGAACATTAGAATTTGTTTTTAGCTCTTCTATGATATCAAACTGCCTCTTGGAAGAATGCAAAATCCAGATGTATATCACCAATGTATAAGAAAATTTGTCTATTCTATATTTGCACACTCTACATATTAAAGATGACTACATCACTGTATAATAGATCCTTTCCTAAAGCATTCTTGACTAGTGATAGAATCCTTAGAGCTGCCTCCCAATGACCATGACAATAAGGTAGCTTGACTTTTCAAGTAATCTTCGGTTCTTTGCTAACTCATATTACCCTTGCATTAGTTGGAAATTTTATTCATGTGCGTGTTAAGTGACTTAGCTCACAGCATACCAACTTGCTTCAAAAAATCAAATACATATTCTTGATGCGAGATATAAATATCTCCCTCTAGATAGGCAACCTCTATGCTAAAAAAAATACTTCAGATTGCCTAAATCCTTGGTTCAAAGTGTCAGTGAATGTATTCTTTCACCCTTGTGATACTCACAGAATTATCGCTGATAATAATGCTATCATCCTTATAAACAATGAGAACGATATTTGTTCCAGGTTGTTCTATGTATATCTCCTTATCCAGGTCATGCAACGATACCAACTCTGATACATTTGCAACATGATTACTCTCCTTTGCCATAGAGATCATATGACCTAATTTTCAATCTGTACCACATGTCATGGTGTTAATTTTCAACATGTATCAGGTACGTGCAAATTATTCTAATATCGAGGGCAGGATATTGTCGTACTTTTTTGTAAGATTAGGTTGCTATAGTACTGCAGGTCTAGATTTTGGCACCTCGGCTTGTGGAGCATAAAACTCAATGATAAGGTTGGGTTATACAGAAAGGTAAGGAGAGGAAAAAAAGTGCTGAAATAGAAAACAACTTAAAATTGAGATGTTAGAGAACTTGAGAAATGAAAGGATTAAGATAAAGGTTAAACATGGAAGAATGGAGCTTCTAAGAAGATAAAATAGTAATCATACAAGTGATAGTCTACTGTAGATTCAGTAGAAGATAGAAGAGTAAATAAGCTAAAGAGGTAAAGGCAACTTCAAAGAAGAGCTACAGAAGCTCTAGTTGGAAGAGTTGAATCATTTAAGATTGAATATGGCTAAAGGACAATATAATATTAAGGGGATTGAAATTTAAATGGCCGCAGTATAATTTCAGATATGAGCACTAGACTTGGTTGAATGGCAAGAAAAACTCATGTAATCAACGAGTCGTTCGAACTCTCAACTTTCTATTCCCCTCTTCCCTTGCCTGCACAATATAGCTCCCAATTTATTCCTTATATTTGGTTATAGTCCATTATATACAGTTTATATTTCTCATAGTTGGACTTCTAGAGAAAACAGAGGTGTGAGCTAGCTTAATGGAGGGTCTATGTAAATTATCTATATGGTCATGGGCTTCCTTCCTGCCTCCACCATGATGGCTATCCCTCCAGTATATACACAAAGGATAAGAACTGCAAAAAAGCTCTACTTTTATTTTACACAAATACAGGAGTGACCATTATTGCCTCCGTGATCATGGAGCACATATGGAATTTTAGCATCTGCCTTTTGTTCTATAGGCATATATAGAAATTAGCATGTTTATTCAATAAATGATTTACTTAGGTAAGTGCGACCTACATACTCTATCTGAATATCAAATTTCGAATTCAACTTTTTTCAATGTGAAAATGTAATGTGCTTCTGGAGTAATTTTGCAAGACATTTTTTAATTAGTATGTTTGAATATAAAGCATTATCTGATCCTTCGTAACTGTATTTTTCTAATCCTACTTGGAAACCTAATACCAACTCATACTTTGATTTTCCTTAACCAAAGAGTGGAGCAAACTTTATCTGTTAACCAACATCATGATAGTGATGGACATTCATGATTAACTTAGAATTTCCATTTCCTTCACATGTTCTCATCTTTTATCTTTTTAATCATGATTATTTTTTACTAGGGAATAAAATTGACTTTTAATGTCTTCCCTTCTGTTTGTTTGCAGACTTCTCTTCCTGTCAATGAAATTGTCAAGGCATTGTCAAACATGGGATACGATGTTATGCCTTCCAATGATGCTGGCCGATTCGTGTGCAATTTTGTGTACTATCATTCTCTCAGGTTTGCAGAACAAAATAGAATAAAGTCACTGTTTGTCCATGTTCCTCTCTTCTTGACAATAGATGAGGAAACCCAGATGGAGTTTGTTGCTTCCCTCTTGAAAGTGCTTGCCTGCCTGAGCTAGTGTCACCACTATTTGAACTTTTTGGCATGTCAAACTGATTTGAAAGTAATCTCAAATGGCAGTGCCAAATAAATAAAGATAAACCAAAAAGAAGGTCAAGGGACTTGATTTGCTGGGGTTGTTTGTCTGTGCGCACCAAAAAAATGAAAGATGAAATCGATAAGCGCTCAACAGGTATGTAAGGTTATGGTTGTATGTTCATATGGTATGATCTTACTGCTAAGACATGCACCATACATTCCCTGCAATAAATCTGTGTAGATTTGATCCCAAGTGCTTACATTTTTAGTTTCTTTCAAACTAATCGAAGGAAATGAGATTCTTATTTGTTTGAAGTTGGAGGGCAAAGTAGACTCTAGGCAGAGTGTTATTAAAAAAATGATATATTCAGTTAGTTTTTAAATAATCGATTCGATTTTATAAAAAAAATTCATCGGTCATCAGAATAAATCGAGAAGCGATCGCGATAGACGATCCAAAAGTTTAATATATTTTGGTTGCATGCTTCACTTGAAAGAATTATTTTTATATAAATATATCATAGTTAAGAATTAAATCGTAAGTGGCCTGTCAGAGTGGTATAAAAAAAATGATTAATCAAATCGGGTAACGTTAGATCTGGAGTGACCGGTCCGGTCTCACGGAAGCTTCCCATAGAATATCAGGATAAATCGAGAAGCGCTAATGGAGACTCATCTAAATAATCAGTATTTTAAGGTCCGCTTCTCATTGGAGGGAAAATTTTCTACAATGCATCGTAGTTGAGATTTGAACTTTAGATCCCTTGACGTGATATAAAGCAATTATGGAACATTCAAAGTAACAAATCAATGCTTCAAAGTGTCACTCCAGTAGAACTGGTAATTGATCAAATAAATGTTGATCAATTTCTACCAACTAACAATTAAAGAATTTGGACTGAAGCAACTCACCTCAAGTACAACTATACATGATACAAATACAATTTTCGAACTACAAATTCTAACACAATAAATTAAAAAAAATAAAGTACAACCGCTTTGTTTGCTTATGGTAAAAGCAAAAACAGAATCATGGCCATAGAGGAGATATGCGTCCAGCCGAACCACTTGATTCAAAGTTTCACAATTACAAAATAAATAAAGAACCCAATTTTGTAAAACCAAGATATCCAAAGATCCACGCTCGATTTGTCTGAGAAGACAAACCTCAAAAGTACCAATTCCCTCTTCCAAAATATGAATTATCTCAAACAAAACCACGATAACTATCATGTGTTGGAGAAAATTTCAGATATGGAGAAATAACAAATCCATGATTTTCAATATGAAAAGAACACAACCATCACATACCGAACCAGTCGGAGAACAAGGCCACAGCCAAAATTTCTGAAAGCGAAGAAGCAAATCAAAACCAAACTCCAGGCGATCTCCTCCTACTCCTCCTCCTCCTCCTCCTTCTGGCGCTATTCCCTCCTCATCTCAAAGGCAAAGGCAGCCTCTACTTTGACCGCTCAAACTCACTTCCAGCCCAACTCATACTTTATTACTTTACCATGTGATTAACAGTACTTAGACATGCTTTTCGTCAATCCGAATATTCCCGTCAGGTCCGGACTCGACCTGTCGAAATTATAAAAGTGCCCTCAAATTTTTGACGAATTCACGCGCCCAAAATCTAGAATAGAAGGACATAATTGTAATTCCACGTCGACGACGCTAAATGATCGTTGGAACTTGGAGGTTGCTGCATGATTGCCTCACTAACGCCCCCAAAGACCAGGTCCTAGGTGATTTTTTTTTATAAAGATTTTGATATTGTTTTAAAATAAAATTCTCATCATTTTTCATTCACTTACCAATAACTATGAGTTTAAAAAAAAATAATCAAATTAAAATATTAATTTTAAAAAATTATATAAAATCTATTTTTTTTAATTTTTAGATGCTAAATTATTAATTAAATTTGCATATTCAAGTTTTGATAATAAATTTTTTTCAAAAAAATAATAAGTATACAATTCACTTAGTCGAAAATAAATATATTTAAAATTATTTAAAAATAAAAAAATATTTTTAATTACTCAAATGAAAGACGGAGAGAACCATCCTTATAAACAGAATAAAATTGAGAAAAAAAAGAATAATTAAACATGATAATAATAAAAAGAATCATGCTCTCGTCATCACTCATCATCATCCGCGAAACATTAAAAGCAAATAAATAAAAAATATTAGATCGGTGAACCGGCTAGAGAGGAGTGAATAGTCTGTAAATCAAAATTCTCTATCTCTTGCTACTTACTTAGCAAAGACACACACATTAGTCCCCACGGGATGGGTTGATGGCTAGTGCATGAGGTATTGCCATCATGAGGTCTGGGGTCAAATCCTGGCTAGTAGTCAGGTTCCTGCCCTCCCTCATGCACTAGTCATTGTTCAGGCTAGTAGCTACCGCAATTTACCTCCTCCGTGTGGTCTTGGGTGGACTGGCGGGGGGCGCTGGAGGCGAGCATTTCTCCTTTTGCCATCAAGGACACACATTAATTTAAACAAAAATAAATAATGCATAAAATAAAGAGACAAAAGAATTACTTTGTTACAATCTGGGTGATTGTTAATTCAAGGCAAGTAAAAACATTAAACGAAATTCCTTCTTCGACCAGGGTTGGAGGCGGAGAAACCCCTTACACGAGTTATAAGCATAAATAGTAAAAATAGAGTTTGAAAGTTAAGAACGAGTGTATTATCTAAATTAGAGGACATAACCTTTATTTATAGCAAACTAGTCAAAATGATCGTTTTGTTGACGTGACACTTTTGGAGGCACTTCGGACGATTGAGAGCGCCTCCATCAGGTTGAGTCGTGATCCGCAATCAACGTTCAACTGATTTGACAGCATGCAGGTGCCCCGGTTGACTGGGGCGTCTTGGATGAACTTTGCTACTTATGCGCTCCGCAATGGCTTTCTTCAGCGCTTTCGGGGCGCCCTGGTTGATCCGGGGCATCCCGATTGATCTGGGGCACCTCGGATGGTCTGAAGTGCCCTGAATGAATAGTCAATTTCAGCATTTACTATTCTCAATCATCTTTCACTTGGGTGATGCTCTGGTCGTCCGGAGTTGAGCTCACTCGAACTCAACTCAATCCTTCTTCTCGAGCAGGTTTCCTCCCGGCTTCTCGTCCCTCAGATGCACTCGGGGCGAGCGTTTCGCCTTTTGTCATCAAGGACACACATTAATTTAAACAAAAATAAATAATACATAAAATAAAGAGACAAAAGAATTACTTGGTTACAACTTGGGTGGTTGTTAATTCAAAGCAAGTAAAAGCACTAAACGAAATTCCTTCTTCGACGAGGGTCGGAGGCGGAGAAACCCCATACACGAGTTGGAAGCACAAATAGTAAAAACAGAGTTTAGAAGTTAAGAACGAGTGTGTTATCGAAATTAAAGGACATAACCTCTATTTATAACAAACTAGTAGATATGATCGTTTTGTTGACATGACACTTTTGGGAGCACTCCGAACGATTGAGAGCGCCTCCATCAGGTCGAGTCGTGATTCACAGTCAATGTTCGACTGATTTGGCAGCATGGAGGTGCCCCGGTTGACTGGGGGCATCTCAGATGAACTTTGCTGCTTATTTGCTCCGTAATGGCTCTTTTCAGCACTTTCGGGGTGTCCTAGTTGATTCGGGGCACCTCGGATGGTCTGGGGTGCCCCGAATGAATAGTAAATTTCAGCATTTACTATTCTCAATCCTCCTTCGCTTGGGTGATGCTCTGGTCGTCCGGAGTTGAGCTCACTCGAATCCAACTCAGTCCTTCTTCTCGAGCAGGCTTCCTCTCGGCTTCTCGTCCCTTAGATGCGCCCCGCGCGTCCTTCTCGCTCCACCGATGTACTCTTC
>JBBUKS010000100.1:1737826-1753306 GCA_038050645.1 Hedychium gardnerianum
GTGTTATTAGGTACAGTAGCTAGGTTGACTTCTGAACTGACAAAGTTGAGAAGTATATCTTTCTTGACACGCCAATTAACGTATTTGGGGCAATCTTTCTTCAGATGACCTTTCTTTTTACAAAAGAAACAAGTTGGGTTCAGATCTTGTTGCATTTGCACCTTATTCCCTGAAGCCCCTGTCACTGCGAGTTGTTTGCCCTTACTCTTACTTTTATCCTTTCTCTTTCTTTTGTTCGAATACTGAGATGAGGATGCAAAGTGAGCACTATGAGATGCGTCACTCCTCAATCTTTCTTCTTCTTGTACACACTGAGCTATGAGCTCATTTAGTGTCCATTTATCCTTTTGAGTATTATAGCTAATCTTAAAAGGAGTGAACTGTGTAGGCAGAGAGATTATGATTAGGTTCACAAGGACGCTTTCAGACATTTCCAACTTTGGTGTCCTTAGCTTTGTAACCAAGTTTGACATCTCCATGATGTACTCTCTAATGCTATCCTTCTCGGTGTACCGTATGGACACTAACTTCATGAGAAGTGTAGTCTCAACCTTTTTGTTTGAGGCGAATTGGTCCGTTAATTCCTTAAGGAAGGTTTTAGCATCCTCTTTCTCGGTTATTGAACCTCTAAGGGATTCCGGAATAGATATTCTCATGATCATTAGACTCATGCGATTTGATCGCTCCCATTTGTCAAAGATCACCTTTTGATCCACATTCGAATCACTAGATAAAGGTGCAGGGTGATCATGTCTAAACGCAAAGTCTAGATCCATGCAGCCTAAAAGTACTGTTATATGTTCTTTCCATTGACCAAAGTTTGTGCCAGTAAGTACGGGGATGTTGTTTAGATTAGCAGACATTGAGAACACTACACAAACAAAAGCAAAGAACATAGCTCAATTTAATAAACAAAGCATGTATTTTTATAGTTGTGCAATAACAAAATGCAACAAACAAACATGCAATTTTATGAGTATTAAATGAGATACCTAGTGCAACATCACATTAAGTCTTTGGACTAAATTGTAACTTGCTATTGGTACTCTTTAAACAACTCATGATTATCTTCATCTGCCACATAACTCGCTTTCCTTTGGGCCGACACATTATGTATATGATACTTTATTTATTAGCTTCCTTAGTTAGCTCATGTTTTCTAGCATCACTCACAACACTTCTAATCGGCCATATAGTGCCCCTTCCTTTGGGCCGACACACTATGCGCATGAGTTAGAAGCCAATTTAGATTTGTGAGCTTCCTCAAACATACATCCGGTATAAAGAATGACTTTCCTTTGGGCCAACCATCTTTAACATGGATATACATTCATCTACGCAAATGCTCCTAGCCTCCTCAATAGTTCTCGCTTTGTCAATAGTATTAGCTTGACTAAGTAGCAAGTGTGAAGAAGAATCCAAGAAAAAATTGCTGAAACTGAGCTAAATTCAGTTATTAATCGATTGATATCAATTATCAATCGATTGATACAATGCTTAATCGATTGACTTCATTTGATAATCGATTAGAACACTTTATATGCTTATTCCAGGTCGTGCTAATCGATTGCCCATCAACGGTAATCAATTAAGAAGGTTACTCTTTGCGAGTTCATCCACTCCAATCGATTGGCCCAATCGATTGGTGAACACCAATCGATTCGGGACCTTTCTGTGGACAACCCAAATTTAGTATAATCGATTGACTCAATCGATTGATGAACACCAATCGATCAGCCGATCGATTCCGGAAGTTTCTGTTTCCAACCTTTAGTTCAGTAATCGACTGGCTCAATCGATTGGTGAACACCAATTGATTAACCGATCGATTTTGGAACCTACTGTATCCGGCTTTAAGTTCAGTAATTGATTGACTCAATCAATTGGTGAACACCAATCGATCAGCCGATCGATTCCGAAACCTACTGTATTCGACCTTAAGTTTGGTAATCGATTGACTCCTTATGGTAATCGATTGATGAACATCAATCAATCACCCAATCGATCTGGGACCCTACTGTTCGCAAATTAGGTTCAGTAATCGATTGATGATATCAATCGATCACTCAATCGATTTGAAACCCTAATGTTTGCAAATTAGGTTTAGTAATCGATTGACTCCTTATGGTAATCTATTGGTGAACACCAATCGATTGCCCAATCGATTCCAGCCATTTCTGTGCGTAATTCTGGGCATCTTAATCAATTGAGACTTATGGTAATCGATTGGTTAATACCAATCGATCACCCAATCGATTTCGGAGCTTCCTGTGCCCTAAATCGCGATTGCCAATCGATTGGTGAAGATGACCAATCGATTGGTATCAGAAACACCTGATTTCTGAATGCAATTCTCAACTCGAAAAATCCTAAAATTTCGTCGTAATTTGTGTTCTTCACAGACAATGTGAAAAACTCAAAATCTAGGTTATATCCTAGGATTTTTCAATGCTACATTCGACATATATACATCGATTCGCTCATCTATATGGAATCGAATGCAAAATCGTTATATTAATTTTCAAATCGTTGAAAAACCTTATGTCTTAAAATTGATGACAAACCGATCCTAAGCTCTGATACAAATTGTTAGAGATTGTTGTCTACATGGAACTTAATCTATATGCATCAACAATCACAAGATCTAGCTATCATCAATCTTATAGGCCAAAAATTGAATTTTGAATTCGATACAACGACAAACTAAATGCTGACCTAAGTCCATAGCTAATGTTATTATATCTCTTACTTGTCGTCGGAGTCCCTGCAAGCGCGAAATGACCTTCTACCAGAGTGGGTGGCAATCCGAAGTCCTTCTCAATGGAGAAGAGAGGAGAAAGATGAAGAAACTCTCAAAATGTCAAGATGCCCTAAAATGAGATAGCTTCTTCTCTTATATGCCTTGGGCTCATCCTATAGGGACCATCTACATAAAATGCTCATCCATCATTAAAGCCCATTAATGCTAATGAACCGAGTTATTGGATCTATACATTTAATCCATATCCATTAATTCAAACCCACTTTATATGCATTAAGCATTATATCATTTAATTGAGATTTAGTTATTTGATGGTAATTAGTTGTGTGTGTCAATTAAGTGTAAGCCCATCTTATAAAGATCAAATTCATCCATGTAAACTTAATTAGATAATTAGGTCTATCCATGTGAACTTAAGCCTACGGAGATTTGATTCTCCAACTTTGATCAGATTTGTCATTCAATCGGTTAACTGTTTTGTTCAAAAGCAATTTTACGATTGTTCTGTTTCTGACCCACTTATTTATGCTCTCTTTTGTATATGCTTCTTTTCCAAGGATTGATACGAAGAAAAGGAAAAAAGTCCTAAATTATTGCTACTTTAATGGGATTCCAAAGTGAGTGATCGACCGCCCTTGTCATCACTTTACATGATTCTTGATAGAATGCCCATAGATTCTCGCTCATGCTTCCTTATAAACTGCTTCCTGCTTGTTACTAAAACTGCAACATTGCTGGAATATGGCCATCAAGCCCAACGGGTATGCCGGCGGCGCCAAGGCCTTAATCGAGGACGTCATCACGGTGGAAGAGTTCAAAGAGTGGCTGAGGAGGTTCGACGTCGACAAGGATGGTCGGATAAGCGGCGAGGAGCTGCGAAGGGCTATCACCAGCATCTTCGGGCGGCTCAAAGGTTGGAGCATGGGGAAGCGAGGGATCAAGTATGCCGACGCCAACGGCGACGGCTTCATCGGCGTGGATGAGATCGACAAGTTGATAGAGTTTGCTCGGGTGCAGTTGGCTCTCAGGATCGTGTGTAATTAACTTAACTTGAATGCTTTTAGTCTAAATAATACGTGTGTCATCTCCAAGACAACGATGGAAGAAGCTTAAAGTTATTTGCCAGCTTCGTATGCGTGTAATTTATATACAAAGCGCGCTTGTAGTGTAAGATCCAAAGCAACCAAATTAACTGTAACTGCTACTGCACCGTTCAGTTATATCGATCCTTCATATATATATAATTGTCTCCTTGCGGTTTTATAGAGTTATGCCAGGATTTGATGAACTTAATTTGGAAAAGAAATTAAATTGAATATTTATATTTTGAATCTGAGCTCTCATAAGAAGAACAAAAGTTGGTCTGTCATCTGTTGGTTGTCATTTGTAACTGCAGAATGTGTTATGTCGAATTTTTCATTGTTGGATTTACTGGTGCTTGAAAATAAATGAATATTTATATTTTGAGAATCTCTTCTAATGAGATATTTTCTTATCGACAAGAAATTAATTAGTACATTTCTCCATCTCTAACTCGAGCGTGTCAGAGGAGCAATGCTAAGGTGCGACTTGCCCCCCCCCCTTCCCCCTTGAGAAAGGGGAAAAATGGTTTTTATAGGGTAGGGGACACGACCCCTGCTTTTCTAGCACACGACAGTGCCTTAGAGGCATGACCTGGTATTGAGGCAAGTTGGTTTGGAGGCACGGCTATGCGTGGGAGGCATGGCCATGCCTGGGAGGCACGACCAGGTGTTGAGGAAGCATGGCAGGCTAGACACAGTCGTTCTTTTTAAGCACGACCCGTGTCTAGGTTTTCCCAAAATGTTCACACTGCCATACTTGGGAGGCACGTTCGGGACATTGGTTCCTGCTGGGGTTGAGGCACGACTGTGCTTGGTAGGCACGGCCAGTGCCTTGGCTTTGGTTGGTTGTTTCCTATCCTGCTTTTCGCTCCGCTTTTCTATTAAGCTCCATTTTTGCTCCGAAATTCATCATGTCAATGAAAATAAAGAAAAAGTAGATCTCCAAAAAATGTGGAGTAAAAACCATGATAACTTAATAAAATGAGGTGTGATAATGTAGATTATGTCAATAAAATATAGGTAGATGCGCAATATAAAGTATCTAAAAATATATATAATCTACGCACATCACTGTGCCGACATGCAGTCTATGCTATTTACATTTGAGTGGATTTGTTATGTCTTTATAGTTGTCATTTGGATATTGTTATTTTGCATGGGTTTTAGCTTGTACAAGCTATGTGGTCTTGTATCGTGTTGTATCTACAATTGTCACAAGGGGGTACCATCCATTATGTCAGACAAGCATACCTCTAGGGTGTGACAATTTATTGGTATCAGAGCCACAGGTTGCGAAGCCTATTTTTGTATTTTTGATATTATGGTTTATTTTTTCGATGTAACTTTTTGATTTTTGGGACAAGTCAATGGCAGGACATCCCCGGCTATAGGATGTAAGGTTGTATAACTGATAATTTATGTTTATGCTAGTATTTACCTAGTTGTATGTAACAGGAATGACACGTGGTGGGTCAAATACTATTTGTGGTCGTGGTCTGGGATAACCTGTTGAGTCAATGTGACTCGAACCTGATGCCAGAGAGGTGATTTTTTGGAGTTTCAATTGATACTGAGTCAGATAGCAGAGGTTAGGCCCATCAAACCCCTATGGGAGATCATGGAGGACAGTCTCAGGATATACCACTAACCCAGACTACTACTAGTTGGGTAATGGATAGAGTTGGCATACCATTGTTGGCTCAATCAGTAAAGGATCAATTTACTCTGTTTCATGGAGATTCTGACCGTTGGGTTGCTCGTGCTTGGTTAGATAACCTAGGAGGCAAATTTGAGTACATGACTTGCACTGACAGAGAAAAGGCTGAATTAGCTGCATACCATCTACGTTATTAGGCTGTCACTTGGTGGAAAATGTAGAACATGATTTTTGGGGAAGAAACCATCACTTGGGCTTTATTTTGATATGCTTTTGAGAGGCAGTACTTTTTCGCTCCATTTTACATGGCTCGTTGTCAGCAATTCTTGAACCTCAAGCAGGGCAATTGTACTGTGATGGAGTACAATGCAAAATTTAGCCGACTCACTAAATTTTGCCCTCATCTTGTAGCACAAGACTATGATTGGCTGTTCAAGTTCACCTAGGGCCTTGCAAAATATATTTGGATCAGGATGTTAGGATATCTTGTCGGTACTTATCGGGAAACGTTGGATCGAGCCTTATTGATAGTAATGACTCAACAACATGTGTCTCGAGAGAAGGGAAACAATAAGTAGACGTCCCAAAGTAGACCTCCAAATCAGAACCATCATGTTATGAGACAGAAAAGAAAAGACAGGTATCAAGGCTCATGATCTACTACTGGAGAGTCTTCTCGACCACAAAAGACAGACCGATCGACATCTGGATCTTATCATTTCCATCAACAAAATCAAAAAAATGACACTAGTATGATATGATGTTACCAATGTGGTTCTAGAAATCATACCAAACTAGATTGCCCTCTGGACCAGGCTATATGCTTCTACTGTAAGCTTCTTGGGCATGTGAGCCGAGATTGTATGCTGAAGGCTCAGTTGGAGACTATTTATGCTGCCCCTTCAAGGGGTCGACCCACTCAATCTCGACCGCAGAGAGGATCCCAGAGGACATAAAGTTCTTCACATTAGTAGCGATTTCCACCCCCACAAGCATAGTTATATTATATCTTGGGTCAAGAGCACACAACTATACTTGTGGCTATGTAGGACCCTGTAACAACCTTTCCCTATAAGGCATATCCAACACATCAGTACTTACCTCTGCCACCTCAGTTGTACCCCTTGCCCCAACCTCAGTCTCAATAGTTGACTACTGTTCTTTTGACTCAGCCTCAACCCATTCTAGAAATGCAGCTGCCAAACTCAGAGGTTGGACAAGTCTATGTTGTCACTCAAGAGGAGGCATGATGGGCTGAGGGATCAGTCTTTTGGGGTATTATTTTAGTTTATTTTGCTCTTGCTGATTTACTGATTGATACTGTAGTTCACATTCATTTATATCTTGAATGTTTTTGGGTAAGATTCATAGAGTTCCTACACTCAGATCACATAGCTTGGTTGTATCTCTGCCATTTGAGAATGTATTGACCATCAATCAGGAAGTCAAGGGATGCCCCTTGGACTTCGGTAGCCTATACTCATAGTGGATCTTCAGGTGCTTGAAATGACAGAATTTGACATCATCCTAGGCATGGATTGGTTGACCACTCACCATGCTACAGTCGATTGTCGAGTAAGAGTAGTCATCTTACGATCTTTGGACCAATCCTCTTGGGAATTTGTGGGGACGAAGGATGATGGGATTGCTATTATTTCAACACTGCAAGTGTAGAGGATATTATCCTAGGGTTGTTAGGAATATTTATTATCATTGATTAAGGCTGAAGAGGATGGTGCTTCACAGCTCTCGGATGTTCTTATAGTTCGAGAATACCCGGACGTATTTTTGAAAGAACTCCCCGACTTGCCCCCAAAGAGGGAAGTAGAATTTATGATTGAAATGATTCCAGGTATAGCACCGGTGTCAAAGACCCCATATCGAATGATACTAAAAGAATTAGAAGAGCTTAAGATACAGATACAGGAGTTGTTGGATAGGGAATTTATCCATCCTAGTGTTTCCTCCTGGGAGCTTCAGTGCTCTTTGTTAAAAAGAAGGACTGATTACTAAGACTATACATAGACTATCGACAACTGAATGCAGTAACCATCAAGAACAAATATCTTCTGCCACGGATAGAGGATTTATTTGATCAGCTTAAGAACATCTGTGTATACTCTAAGATTGATTTACACTTAGGCTATTATCAACTTAGAGTAAGGGATGCAGATGTACTGAAGACAAAATGCGATTAATTGGGTTTTGGGCTATTGTTAATACCTTAATTAAATCATAGGTCGGTCAAGTGATTGATAGCCGTTGATCAACTAGTTAAGAATTTGCTACAAACTCATTTAATAGAATCTAGACGATTACTAAAGAGGAAAATAAATGAATAACCTACATAGGTTATTTATGGCTACTAGAATTATGCTGGTACTTAGTTTTGTTTCATATTTTATACTTGTAGGATTTGAGTTCGAAGTAGACCCTCGGATGTGAAGATAGTTATGATGTTATACAAATAAAGGCGGATATTTCTTTCTTTGTCTCTTTAGTATATCGACCTTAGTGCATGAGTTATGATTTGATTAGTAGCTTTACTACCTAGACTTTATTCTTATCCATGCTTGAATTTGATACTTAGGTTCTTGACCTTTGAGTTAATCAATTTGATATCCATGCAGTCTCATTTTGATTATCCATGATTTATAGTGGTACACATGTGTATGTTATGTACCATAGATAGTTGTACGCATGTGTGTGGTGTGTATTGTAGGTAGTTTTACACATGTGTATGGTGTGCATCTTAAGTAGTTTACCTTGTGTGTTGTGATTATATACATTGCATGGATATATATATATATTGTGGTTATATTATTATGTGATGTTTATCATATTTGTGTGATACTTGTGTATTGCTTTGCTGTATACATACATCCTATTTGTGATTAAGTCATTTCGTTTCTAGATAGTGATTGTTATACCCTGGGCTGCCCATGAGACTCATTTGTGATAGAGTGTTTCTCCCGTAGACAGGGACCATGACATTTTGGACTGTTCACGAGATCCATTCGTGATAGAGCGTTTCTCTCGCAGTCCATAGCTAGATAGCTAAGTGTCTTGGTCATTTGTATTTCGTGTGATAGAGCGATTACTCACTTGTATGATGACTTATTGTTGATATTTACACTTGTACATGCCTATGATGTCTAGTACCTATGTTGATCATTACTTATCGATGCTCATTGTATTATACATAGCTGAGCAGGATCATATATAGGTAGTTGATACATACTTATGTTTATTCTCAATTGGTAGAGATTTCCTTTGAGACTGTATGTTCCTTTGATCTCCTTACTATTAGTGTTATACACTATCTTCTTATACCCACGGAGTCATTTGGACTCACTATCCCATTGTGTTTAATTTTCTCAGGTATTAGATAGATGATATGTGGTATCGCTTGGAGGTCCTGTCTGCTAGTCCCATGTCACATCTGGGGTTTTTCATTTTACTTCTTATTGCATTTTCATTGCACTTTGGTTTCTAGGTTTGTTTTGTAATAAGTGGATATATGTGTGGATTTTGGATTTTGTTTGGTACTTTATCTTGGTTATTTTGTTTATTATGTTAAGCCGTGTCGGCATGAAGTCCATGTTATTTACATTTGAGTGGATTTGTTATGTCTTTATACTTGTCATTTGGATATTGTTGTTTTGCGTGGATTTTATCTTGTACAAGCTATGTGGTCTTGTATCGTGTTGTATCTATAATTATCACAAGGGGGTATTGTCCGTTACATCAAACAAGCATACCTCGGTGTGACAAAAATACCCCACAAATTCATTAGCAACCTCTTCCAAACTTGATGTTTGTTTCCCGGACTATTTGGTGAGTGTTATGATGACATTCCTTTTGTTGTTGTGCTTCACTAAGTCATGGAAGAACTTAGTACATTAGTCACTATTCTTTAGGTACACACTCTTAGCTCTTTATTGATAGAACATCTTCTTCGCCTCCACAAGGAGGGTGACCTTCTTCCTTAATGCCCCATAATCACTTGTTGGACCACCACTAGCCAAGAGCCCCTTTTGTGCTTCTTCTAACTCTTCTTTCAGCCTTGCCTCTTGTTCTAAAATATGTTGGTAGTGTTGCTTATCAAGGAATCTCAGTTTGCCTTTCAATCTTGTAATCTTCGCCTTTAGAGTATATTGTACATTCCAATTGACCAGCTCCTCCCAAGAGTTTGCTACCAAGTCTTGGAACCCTTTGTGCAACGTCCACATATTGAAGAATTTGAAGGGCCTATTCAACCTCTTATTCCTTGCTAGTGTGGAGACTATGCGACGTGAGTGGTCCGAGAGACAACCGAGCGTATTGAAATCCTCATAACTTTCATAGTCTTCCAATAGCCAATGTGAGTTGAATAGGGTACGATCAAGCTTGCAAGCCACCATTCCATTTATCCAAGTCAACCTACAACCAATCGATTGAAGGTCTACCAAGCCACAAGCATGCACAAACATCTCTAGATCATGTATCTCATAATTGGTGATCGACTGTCCACCCTCCATGTCTTGCACCGTCAAGAGCGCGTTGAAATCTCTCATAATGAGCCAAGGCTCAGAAATATTCTACCCCATTGCTATAAGAGGGCTCTATAAAGGTCGTTGTGCCATAATAGAATGAAGACCATAAACAAATGTGACAAGGAAGCTTTGACCTGTAATGTGGCAATTAATGCAATAATGAGCAAATTATTCCTCCATGACTATCACATCTAAAGATACCCACTGTACATCCCATAAAAGCACAATACGACCATGATTAGACAAACCAAAATTGTTAGCTTGTCCCATGCCTGCAAACCTCCATCTCATGATCAGATCTAGCAAAGTTTCTGTGAGCTTTGTCTCAAGGAGCGCCAATACCTGAATTCCTTTGTTCTTGAGGAGGTGATGGACCCCTCTGCTTTAGGGGCTTAGCAAAGCTGCTTATGTTCTAGGCTGTGACCTTCTTTTGGCACCCATCCAAGATGCTCGCGCCCGTAATTGCCTACTGCCCTGTGTTGGAGCTGTACTTCCCGTAGTGTCTTTGCTTGTGGCGCTATTACTTGCTGATGTGGTCTAGGAAGATGATGATGAGGATACCGCCATTCCTTGGGCCCCTTGACAAGCGTACATTGAGGGTGCACTTCCAGAATAGCCGATATGCTACCCTGCTTCACTCCTGGGCTTGCACCTACGTTGCCTTCACTGCCACCTTCATTCTGCATTTTTGAATTATGTTTAGTTGATTCTAGAACAACACCTTCATTACCTCCATGTTCATCCTGTTGTTCACATGGAGGCCGCTCCATCTCAATTGGAATGGGGTTTGCCTCAACGATCGCCAAGAGGTTTGCATCTGTTAGTCCATTTTCTTCAGCCCATGCATCCTGTGCTACATGTGCACCTGGAGATGGTCATGTACCCTGAGCTATTTGACGTCCCTATCATGTTCGACGTTAGTATCTTGATCGCCGCCGGCCTCTCGCTGATTGGGAGAGGTGTCATCTACCTTGATTGTGATTTTCCTTAGCTTGTGCTTCTCGTCTATGATGGTTGCGGTTCCGCTCAGCTGGATTCTGTTCAGCCGGCACATTGCCCTTGTAAAATGCCTCCTTTCGATGTCCCATCCTTCGACAATCTTCATAGAAATTCAGCACCATTTCGTACACGACTTCTAGCTCAAGATAAACTCTAGTGGGAAAGGTAACCAGTACCCTCTTGATTCATTCCCCGATTATCAAGATTTCCACCATAAGGCGCGCATACTCCAACCTTTCCCCTGTCTGCGTCATCTGATTAGTGTACAACAGTTTACCAACCTCGAAACCTATCATACTTAGCACCTTCGGTGACCAACAATCCGGAGGAAGGCCATGTATTTATATCCAAGACGGAATGAAGTGTCCATCTTCATCGAATAAGAAACAACGCGACATTAGCTTCAAGAAGATTGGAAACCCAAATGTAAAGTATGGTCCTCCGAGCAATACTTCGTCCCGGTCCTCCCTCATGTTGATTGGGTCGCTTGGAGGATATCTGCCCGCGCTGTCCCTATCACATCGACTTTCGAATTTATCTTTGAATCTTATAGTTTGTTTCAGGTTCTACATTCATGTATTTCTCTTTTATTGTATTTATTTATCTGTATCGAGTTTTTCGAATGTGTTTTCCCATAGTGTACTTAGTGTTGAAGCCGGGCCAGCTCGCAAATGGTAAAGTTTGGCATTCTTGTCGTGTGGACCATTTGAATAATTTTTTTTACTATTTTATACACTGTATGGATGGATATACCCGTGTGGGGGTATTTTGTATGTATTAGATATATCATGTATTCAGGAAATTGTCCGCCGTACAGGGGAGGTGTTGTCCGATTTTTGTCGGACAAATATCCTTCTGGGGTGTGACAATCTCTCCCTTTTTGATTATAGCAACTTGGTACAAAGATAAGTAAATATAAAAGAAATTAATAGGAATTAAAACAACTTTCAAAATGCTTCCCTTTAACTTAATCTCTCCCCTTGAAATTAATGTTTGCGGATTTTTTGAAAGTTAAAGTTAAAACTTAACTTTTAACCCATCCCTTCTCCCCCTTTGACATACATCAAAAAATAACAGGGAGTTATGTTTTCGAAATGATTTCCAAATAGATTATTACACTAAGTATGAAAATTTTCAAAAAAAAAAAAAGAGTTTAAATTTTTCAACAATATTTTTTTTATAAAAAATCACATATTTTTCAAAGAATTTTCAAATTATTTTCCAAGAATTTTCAAGATATTACATTTCCATGATTTTTAAAAACTTTTTCAATGAATTTTTAAAATATATTTCAAGAATTTTTCAAAATATTTTCCAAGATTTTTCAAAAGTATTTTCCAAGAATTTTCAAAAATTTAAAAGGTACCTCCCCCTAACTTAACACATTCTTTTTAACCACATTTTCTTTTTCAAAATACTTGAAAGTAAGAATTAATTTTTCAAATGAATCAAGCTTAACTACCCAATTAATCCTAAGAAATTGTAATATTTAAGCAATATTAATTGTGTCCTTATAAATCAAGCATGCACGATTTTAATAAATTGTCTAGCAACTTGCCCTTATCAAAAGTGTCTAACTAGTTGAATCTCAATTACAGATTTTAATTTAGTTAATTTAATTTCAAATTATATTTAGTTAGGGTTAAGATTAATCAATTTTAAAGTTTTTATTGATTTGCATGAATTAAGTTAATTAAGTAGGTTAATTAATTAGTTTATATTTAATTTATTTAATTGGTTTTAATTAGATTAAGTTAAATAAATTAAATGAATTTGATTAACTAAGTTTTAATTGAATTAATTAGATTAATTGAATTAATTAGATTAATTGAATTAATTAGATTAATTGAATTAATTAGATTAATTGAATTAATTAGATTAACTAAGTTTTAATTGATTTAATAAGATTAATTAAACTAGTTAATTAGGTTGAATTAATTAAATTGATTAATTAAGTTATAGTAATTAGGTTAAGTTAATTAAATTGATTAATTAAGTTATAGTAATTAGGTTAAGTTAATTAAATTTTTTGAGTTAGATTAAGTTAATTTATTTAATAAAGTTTAAAGTTAATTAATTAATTGAGTTGGATTTAATTAAGTTAAATTAATTGATTAAAATTTAATTCAATTTCGGGTTTAATTTAAGTTAATTAATTATTTAGTTTAGTATTAATTAATTAAATTTGATTAATTAAATGATTTTTTGATTAATTAATTAAAGTAGAATTATTAAGTTTTGTTTGAATTAATTAAGACGCCGCTCAACTCGCCGACCGTCGATTTTCCCCGTCGCTTATCTCCGGCCGACGCCACGGGATCGTGCCCTTGTTGGCCATAGCCGTCCTCATTATCTTTCTTCTCCCCAAGACCGCAATCGACGTTTCCCTCGATTCGCTCCATCACCGCCGGCCAAGCTCGAGTTGCAACTGTCGCCGGCCAACCATACATAACCAGAGGATTGTCATCTTCCACATCCTTTCAACTTACTCACCGTCGGCCAAGCCAATCTGCCCGTCGACCCCACCCCCAATTTCCATCTGCTACCGCCGGAATCACTCATCACCAGGCACGATCACAACCACCGACGAGCCCTAGCTAACCGCGGTGGTTCACCCATGGGATGCCAAGTCTGATTGATGATGTCTAGGCCACTCTTTCCTCTCGGGACTTCTCTCCATCATTTGGAGCTCCCAATCAATTGGAGAAGGATGCGATTTGCTCAGCTACTGAGTGGCTCCAAATTCATCTTCATCAAGTAATTTCACAGTAGCCACAGCCGACCCTTTTGCTCCGGCCATCTCTCCAGCAGAATCCGGCTAGCTACTATTTGGGGCTGATCGACTCTATTCTGGCCATCAGATCTGGTAAGGAAATTTTTCTTTAGGAGCAAATTGGATGAGTTGTTTTAGATTGATTATTGATCAGTGGAGAGGGTTTTTGTTATAGTTGTGGTGGCCCTAGCTTCGATCGTTTCATCCAAACCAAATTAGTTTCGACAACTTCAAGCATGGCTGATTTCGGTTAAGCTGCTGAATTGGCAAGGTAAGTGATGTGTGAATGGTTATGATGATTTTGAAGGGTGTTGATTGATTTTAGGTTGTATAGGGTTTAATGTGTAAAATAATTTCAGGTTAGTTATTGGTTAGCACGTATGCAAAGTGTGTTGTGGAGGATGCTCCTAAGTTGTTTGATTTAATTCCTAAAAGGAATAGTTTGGTTCTTCATGCTTATACATTTGCAATGATGAGTATGTGAATTAGAATTTGTGACATGTGGATTTCGGAAGATAAATCCGTATAATTTAGTTAATGAGTTCAAGTTGGATGGATTGATGCTTATTAGTTATCTTGAGATTTCATGAATGGATGTCTATTTTCCTTCATGGTTCTCTATGAATAGTTGATTAGGGTTTCATTACATATTATGGTTGTGAAGTTAAATTTGTGGAGATTAGATGTTCTTATTTGTTGGTTATGGTGTGTTTTGATTTAGGGAGTTACTAAATTGTAGAATGAGTTGGGAATTTGGGTAACTGTTCCTAAACGAAATTGATAGGTGATTAAACCTAATTGTGTAGTGATATAATGTTGTAGGTTTCATGGATGACCTAATTGGATGGAACCATACCATCTGGGTTACGGTTATAAGGTTGAAGAACTCCTGTTCCTAAGCCTTGTAACTAGCTCTGGACGTGGTTGGGTTGAACCAATTAGGGATTTCCTAATTTGGTTTAGGATGTGGTTAAAGGAAAGGGAACGGAATGAACCAAATTAGGGTTTCCTAATTTGGTATGAGTTTTGGTTCAGTTATATGATATTATGATAGACCTTGATATTTATTCGGGTTGATCTAACTAAAGTTCCCTAAATGGTTTAGGGTTTGATTTAATTCTTGGATTAATAGTAGCACTTGATGTTAATTTGAGTTCCTATGTCGCAGGATATTTATTCGGGACAAGTACTTGGACTTCAAGATTTCTCGGCACAACCTAATTGGAGGCGGGTATTTCTTGCTTGTTTTTAGTTATTTACTTGACCTTAGTGCATGATTGTGATACTGGTTAGGTAGCCGGATTTACCTTGACTCTATTCATATTGTTATATGAGTGTTGATACTTATATGCTTGCATCCTCAGATACTCTGTTTATTTCTGATACAGTCTCTTTGTTTATCTTATCTGTAGAGTGTACATGTGTATGATGTGCACGATAGGATCATGTGTATGATTGGGTAATCATGTAGTTGTTTAACACGCGTGTGATGTGTGTTTACTTTCATGTAGATCAGATAGTCCTTGTCATGTAGGGTTGTACATGGGGACGTTATCATCACATGATATGGTCATGTAGGGTTAGACACGCGTGAGACATGCATTTATGCATACCTGATAGTGTATGTTTCATATATCTCATGTAGATATTTATGCGGGCACGTGTATGACGTG
>JBBUKS010000100.1:1753406-1763624 GCA_038050645.1 Hedychium gardnerianum
TTAAATTTCTATACTCATTTGACCTACTTAAATTACCTAAGTTAAGTTGGTCACCTAAACCTTCATTAAAAAGTTGACGAAAATATCTCTTCCACCGCTCTTTTATTTCTCCATCGTTTACTAGTACGCTATTGTATTCATCTTTAATACATTTTATTTGGGTAAGATTCCTGGTCTTCCTTTCTCTCACTTTAGCTATTCTCTTTCCTCTTCTTTTGTATCCAATTTTCGATATAATCGTTCAAAAATTTCATTCTTTGCTTCATTTACTACTTTCTTAGCCTCTTTCTAGTATATTTTTTTAAGTTTTCACGAAACCGTTCCGTGATGATGACAAACACTAGAGCCTTGCCGTAAAGCATGCAAGTCTTCTAGCAATGCGACATGAAGTCAAAGATGACTCGTGGCTTTGTAGTGAGGGCTTCTCATTGAGGCGGCAAGGGCAGAGGACTTTTGTAATGCTCAGCTCCTTCCCTCTTCTCCTTTGCTTTACTTTTATAATGTCTCTTTTAACTTCATTGTGACTTCTCGAAACCAATCAAATATTCTTCTTCCTTGTCTCCTTTCCCCTTCTCCACCTCTTCTTGTGTAAAACACAGCATGACACGCCCAACATGTCTTGAGCTAGTCAGGGAGCAAAACCAAGGCTCAACTCTAGCTTGAGATTTCAAACCTTGCATAAGATTAAAATAAATTTATATGAAAACGAGCTTGACTCTTAAGAACAAACTTAAACAATCAGGAAAGTTGTAAAGAATCGATAAATTGATAAAAAAAATCCACTACGTATATGATTTAATGAATTTCAACCCCTCATAATATTATCCTAACATGCATCCTAACCCACAACACAATGATGTTATATCCAGAGGAGAATCAAGCTTGTCCCTAAGTACCTTAATAAGCAAACTATACTTTATTTAGGAAGTATCACATGTTCATCCCAATCATCTAATTTTAACAACCAATACATTTTGGTTAGTTGGCCTAAAAAATTATTTTAATATGAAATCACCAACCACCAAGCACAAATACATTTTGCCAAATAATAATTACTAGATGCATTAATAAATTTTGACAAAGTATTTAAATTAAATTAGAATGAATTAGGTAAAGACTTAAAGAGGATGACATTCCCTCATATTTTATAGATACCAAATTGATAAATCTAAAACAATTATTACTTCAATATTGATACCAATTTAAAAATTTACACAAGCATTGCAACATTATGGAACAACCTATATTGATCCTTATTCAATTTATTAATGAACTTATGCTAGAAATCCAAGGAGATTTTTGAACTATTTTCATGTACTTTTATTGAGGAAACATATGATAAAGACGTTGGGCGTGAGTACTACCTTGAGTACAAGAATTGTCATCATAAAACTATAGAGAACGAATATTAAAGCACAAAATTCCATAGACAAAAACACAACCCAAATTAAAAAAGAAATATAGGATCCCAGTATGACATCAACTTTAGTACTCGTAGGATAACACCCAAAGCTGGTTCTCTTGGTGTCGTCTCTTAAATAGTAAGAACCTATAATTGGGTCTTACAACTTAAACTCCAAAAGACTCTTTTGATGGTTTGGTCCTTTTAAGAAGAATCCCCATTATCAATAAGCCAATTAGTGTTACTATCGTACCTAGTGATTGTTCCCTCAACTCAAAAGACATCTAGGTTATGCTCATCCCTGCAAAAGGGAGAGGAGAGCAAAGCAGAGGAAGGGAGAGAAAGAGTAAGAGCAAAGGAGAGGGAAGTGTAATCCATTGGATTTATTAAGGTAAGAGGAAGAGGAAAAAGGATGAAAGAATCAAAATTGACAAAATTACCCATCTTCGCTCCTCTTGCACTCACATGTCACTATGCATCAACAAAAGTCCTCCCTCCCTTGATTAGTTTTCGACCAGTTGTCATCCTTGCTCAAGCACTTGCTGAACTCCCTCGCTTGAGCTGTTCCCTTGTTGACCTCACACAATGGCACAAGCCCTTGTCATCGTCGACCTCCATAGAGCCCTCATCAACTATTGTTGGAGTTCTTGCTGACCTCCCCTACTGTGCTTGAGCCATTAATGACCTTTCTCATTGTGGCACTTGAACTCTTGTCGAACTCCTCCATTGGTGCCTGCAAAAGAGTCAAAATGATGAAATTACTTGTTTTCCTTACCTCAGCCTTTTATGTCATTGTGTCTCACCTATCTCCCTCCCTCTTTGTCCGTCACCCGAGCCCTCATCAACCTTGCACAAGCCTTCGTTAACCTCCTCCACCATGCTTAAGCCCTCATTGACCTTGCACAAGCCCCTGTCAATCTCGTCCACATGATCTCATGCCCTTATCAACCTCCCTGATCACACTTGCATCCTCATCAAAAGAAAGAGATTTCAATGAAACCAATGTATAGTTCCTCAAAAATTTAAAAACAAATGAAGATGCCACTATTCATTATTTGAAAGGGTACATCCAAAGAAGAAGATGAAAAAAAAATTCGATTTAGAGAGGATACAATTATTCCTTATTCATTGGACATAACAACTGAAAAAAAAGATAATGAAGAAATTTAATTCCTCAAAGATCAAAACTGAATATGGCAATGCAGCAGTTCCATACGGATTGGAAATGGTGGCTAAAAGGAATATGGTGACAACTGGTCAAATTGAAGTTCCTCTTTTGGTGGAGGAAAATGAACCAATTAAAATAAATCCATGATGTTGTAGTTTTAATTTTATTCTTCTTAAAGTCTTAGTGTTGCCGTGTGACCTAGTTTGACACGGAAACAACCTCTTATAAAATAGGGTAAGGCTGCATATAATAGACACTTCTCTCGGACTCTGCATTGGAGGTAGCTTTGTGCACCGAACTGCCTTTTTTTTTTAAAAAAAAAGTCTAAATATTGTTATTTTGTTTTGTTTCTAGGTAAGTTAGTTTATTTTGCACTGTCTTAGGAGAGTGGATAATTGTTGGGTTCATAAAAAGATCCTAACCTCTTTGTTTAATATATTCTGATTTGTAATATTCATTTCTCTACAATTGTTCACTATTCCATCAGATTTGCTAGCTAAGCACACAAAATTATCGCCATCTCTTTTGTGTTGCATCAATAGCATGATTGTCTCTTCTAGTGCACTTGAATTGCATTGTCTTATTTGTCATCGGTAGTTTCTTCCAGTCATATATATGGATTGAAATTGTTCTCTATATGGTATAACCTTTTGCTTCTTAATTTATGCTTCTTATATACATGATATATGCATCTTTGTTTTTGTGGATAAGAAAAAATATCATATCATAGGTCAAGAGTGCCTGATATATGCATCTTTGGTGAACCAATGTTCTGTTTATTAATACGTGGGTTTCCAATTATGGATGCTGATAAAATGGCTCTTGGGAAGCTATATGTCTCTTGGATTTAGTTTGTAAAACTTTGTTTGAATCTCAGTAATTGTGAATTTATTTTGACAGCCTTACGTTGATCTTGCTAATTCCTATGCCAGTGGGAAATTTTCTGAATTAGAGGCATGTGTCCAGACTAACCAGGAGAAATTTCAATCTGTGAGTAACTCAAGTATTTCTGTTGTTATGTTTGAAGCTGATAAATTTTGTAGTCCAGCGTAACTCAGACTTGTGTATATATAGTTGTATACATATTTGGCACTATCTGTTTGGCCATGTGCTCTAGGCATGAAATAAATTAATTCAGGCTATTTACGCTAGTCATTCTTGACAACAAGGTAATCATTAAAAGTTGTTTCTACAACATGTTTAAATTAAATTAGTATGTTATTTTTCAGGATAGCAATCTTGGTTTAGTGAAACAAGTACTATCTTCCCTGTACAAGCACAATATCCAGAGACTGACGCAGACTTACTTGACCCTGTCACTCCAAGATATAGCAAATGCTGCACAACTGAACAGCCCTAAGGAAGCTGAGATGCATGTACTTCAGATGGTAGGTTTGAGCATAGCTGTTCCTAAGTTAATCAGTCGGTTTCCAGTTAGTAATGAAAAAATGTTGCAAAATGATATCAGATCCAGGACAGAGAGATATTTGCTACTATTAATCAAAAGGATGGAATGGTGAGCTTTCATGAGGATCCTGAGCAATACAAAACTTGTGGGATGACAGAACATATTGATTTTTCAATCCAAAGGTAATCTTTTTTAAGTGCTTCTACTTCATATTTGACTTGTTTCACTTTCCAAGTTGGTGACAACTAGACCAGGGCGTTTATTGCATGTTTTAGAACCTCTGACTCCTTCATTGCTACTGGGATTTCAATTTTGGTCTTCTATACTTTATTCTCACTTAACGCAGATACACACAAACCTAGATAGGTTGACAAAAGAGGCACAAACAGGGTAATGAGTGATGACATTCAGAAACCACTGTATCTATAAGATAGGTCTTGAATCATGAGTTGATGCTTTTGCATTATTATTTTACTTTGAAACTTTAGGGGAGCGACCCAATTGATATAGTATGCATGATTAACATAGAAAATATTGAGGAATCATTGGTTTTTTCTGCAATATGAGGAGTTAGTAGCTTCCACTGTGCATTAGTAGTGTAAGTGCACAGCCACCATGGATATAGTGTAAGTAACTAAAATCTAATGAATGTCAAATAAGATACTTATTTCCTGCCTATTACAACGTATCAGTCTAACCTATTCTTTGTTTTTTGGCAATTCTCATTCATATAGCCATGGCAATCAGTTAGTGTTACTTGTGTATCCATTGAATGTGTTCATTACTACTGGTGATTACAAAGCTTCTGATGACTTGGGCGAGTGAATGTATTTGTCTTTCATTTATGTTCCTTTTATCAGGTTGATGTGATCTCATCCAAGTATACTCATGTTGACATTACTCCTCATTCTGACATATATTGCACTCTATCATGTGAAAGTTTAGGATGAATCATGCAATATGATCTTTTGGATGTTCCGTCATTTTTAATCTATTTCCCTAATGAAAGTTGATCAAATATTATTCGAGTTAAATGTGCCCTCTTCATCCTCTGTCAACAAAGTTGTGAATTTGGCTTACTACAGAACCAATTCCATTTGGTTAAAAAATATGAATCAATAGAAAGGCGAGGTCAAAATTGGTCCTTAGATGACATAATATTAGTATTAACTTGTACTAAATTGGATTAGTTAATCATATTATTGAATAATATGAAGATTTTAAAACAGCAGTATCTTTCTTAATTGTTATCTCAAAATAAGAGTAAAGCATGATTGCTTAAATCCAATGCCCAGCTCTACTCTCTTTTCCATTTGTGGAGATTTCTCACTTTAATTTTGGACTGTAAGGATTGTTGTTTTTCTTGCTGTAGTTGTTTGTTACTTGTCATTTTTTCCCATGGACAAATTTCGGATACCAAAATCCTTAACCTCATTCCTTAAGTGCAATCTGTCAAATCTGCTTTGGCTGTGAAAACTAAGAGCGCCTTGATATTACATTATTTTAGTGCCAGTCTTCAAGAACAAAGTCCATTAACGGGCTTGCCTTGATGAGGTGTTCAAAAAGGTTATCTTTTGTGTGATGATGGAGCCAATTGGGTCTCATATGCTTGTTAATTAGGATAATTTTGGACTGAGTTGGATCTTAACATGGTCAAGCCTTATGAGAGAGATTATTATGACATCTTTTTGTCCCATATTACAAATTCAGAGGTAAGAAAGAGGTTTTATAGACTTGGATGACGGAAGTTTCTTTGCAAGAGGTTGGATTGTTGAGCCTAATGAAGTTAATGGGATAATTCTCTCAATTCCAGTAGCTCGTTACACATTGTGACTTAATAATGCACAAAAAATCTGCTCAAAATATAGAAAATCATTTTCTATGTTTTTAAACAATTAATTTTGGAAATTTATCCATTATTACTAACTTTTCTGTCTACTTACTGTCTTCCTGCCGCTATTTTCTTTATAACAATTGGGATGCTTGGGCCACAATAATGAAATATTATACTTCCCTGGCAATTCATTTGGACATGCATCTTCTCCCCAAGGATGACTTAATTATGCAACATAGTTATTGCTAACTTTACTACTAAACAGTGATAATTTAGCACTAAGATTATTAGTAAAAACTGATAATTTAGTATCATCATTTTGTTCATTATTGACAGAGCAAACATAAAATATCTTTAAATGATAACTTCTTTTCATCAATTTATCGAAACCGGAGAAGTTTGTTGTACAAATTTTACCCTTCACATTTTAAACTCTTTTTTGCACCTTTTCATTTATGTACAAACTAAACTGAACTATCCTTTATTGTTTATCCTATATTCACATGCTTTCCACTTTCTTCGGTAGTTCAGCAATGACCATTTTGTGTCTCCATCTCCCTGATGTGGCCTTTCTTTTTATCATCTTGTTTGATTTCAGGTTAATGGCATTGTCAAAGAAGCTGAGCTCCTTAGACGAACATCTTTCATGCGATCCTGCATATCTGTCAAAGGCGAGTCAAATGATCCTGTTCCCTTCTATTATAAAATACGAATCCGTTAATGCTAATCAATAACTTCACGACGATGCAGATTGGTAAAGAACGGCAGAGGTTTGATTTTGATGAGTTTGATTCTGTTCCTCACAAATTCATGTGAGCGTGAGCTGCAGTACCAGTGGCAGGGAAGTTTTCCGCAGCTAATGCTTTAACTTTATCTTGCGTAACACTGCAGACAGTTTGCTTATCATTTCAAAGCAGGAATCATCTTTCTACTCCTCTCATTCAAAGAAAGTGATCTCCGAATGCTGTTGTGCGACATTGTTCTCAAACCATTTTGAGTAGCAGCATCATGATTGTTCCTGTGAGTAACTGAGTGGGTGATACAGAGTTGGATAGTTTAGCCTTGGCGTGATTGTGTTTAAAGCATGTTTGTCAAGTTAACGTTTTGATGATTTCTTAGGACTTCAATTTTCTCTTCATTCCCACTAAATAAATGATATGAGAAGTACTTGTATTAAGTTTGAGGCATTGAAAAATATGAAGAATAAAAAACGACTAATTTCAGTGTATCAAGGATATTTCAAATGCAAATTTCCTAATCGATGCACCTATGTTTGATATATTTCACAATGGAACACTTAAAAAAAAATCCTTTTACAAATTCACGCACCCTATTTTGTTTTTTGTTTTCAAAAAAACACACGCCAAGGTATTTTTGAGATTTGAAAGAATATTATTTACTTTTCTATTTCATTTAAATAAAAGGTAGATAAATAAAATCTGGTATCTCGATGACATCATCAAGGGAGCGCTCGCCGAGAGGCACGGCTCCCGCATCTTCAATTTTTTTTTCTCATTTTTATTTACTAAAATTATTTTTTAAAATGAGAAAATAATTAGTTTTAATTGAATCGATTGGAATATAACTTAGATGGTAAAGCGCTCGCTGAGCATATGAGAGGCATAGGGAACGATATTTTACATTTTTATTTTTTTATTTACTGTAATATATTTTAAATATTTATATATTTCATTCATACATAAATGATGAGGATGTAGCTCAGATAATAGAGTGGTTGCTTAGCATGCACACAGGGATTGTATTTACCATAACATATTTTAAATATCTATATATTTCATACATAATCAACTAGGAATATAGCTCAGAGATGATAGAGCGCTAAGCAGTATGTGAGAGACACAAGAATTCGGGTTGGCTAGACTAGTCCTCGTGATTTACCTCCTCCGTGTTGATCCTAGGACGGACTGACGGGGCGCTGGGGCGAGCATTTCGCCTTTTGCCACAGCAATGTGAGAGACACAAGAATCGATATCTCACATCTCCATTATTTTTTGTATATATTGTAACATATTTTAAATATCTATATATTTCATACATAATTGACTGGATGATAGAACACTCTTTAGCATGCGAGAGGCATGGGATTATACCCACGTCTTCATTTTTTATTTACTGTAATATATTTTAAATATCTATATGAGGGAGGTAGCTTAGAGTATTTACATAATATTTTCTAAATAAAATTTAAGATTTAAGATAAAAAATTATTTTATTTAAATTTAGATATTTATTTTTATTGTATAATATCAACTTCCCTATAATTTATTATTATATATATATATATTTATTATTATTTCTTTTTTTTCTATATTTTTTTTAATATTATCTATGTTTGATTGAAATAATATTTAATGTAAATATGAATGAGAATAATATTTAAGGATGAGATTTTATTTTTTAAATTTAGAGAATTATTATTTATTAAATTTAAATTTAGAGAATAAATAAAATAATCGATGTAATTTTTTTTAAATAAAATATAAAATTTAAATTAAAAGTTTTATTTAAAATATTTAATGTGAATGTACTTATATAGTAGAGCACTTGTCTAGCATGCGAGAGGCTCAGGGATTGATACTTTGCGTCTCTATTATTTTTTTTTTATTTACGATCATATATTTTAAATATTTATATAGGGATGTAACTCAGATGGTAGAGCGATACCCATCCCTGCATCTTCATTTTTTTTTATTTACTGTAACATATTTTAAATATGTATATATTTTGTACCTGATCGGTAATTGATGTGGATGTAGATGATGCAGTTTAGCATGTGAGAGACATGGAGATTGATACCTGCTTTTTTATTTTTTTTATTTACTATAATATTTATAAATTTCATACATAATCGCGACTAATGTATGAAAATATTATTATTATGAGATTTGAAAATTAAATTTTAATTAATAATTAGATTTTTATTTTTTTATATATTAGTTATTATTTAAATTAATAAATTAATTTTTATAATTTATTTCTTTTGATCACGCGATGGATTAATAAATATTAAGACGAACGTTTTACTTTTTACATAATTATTAATACCCCGATTTTTTATTATTTAATTTATTATAGATGGCAAAGGTGAAACCGTCACCTCGGCGGCCAAGTTATTTAATTTATTATAGCTCAGATGGTAGAGCGTTTGTTCGACATGCGAAAGGCAGGGAGAACGATACACCGCGTCGACATTTTATTTTTTATGTTAATAATATTTAATTCCGACCGTCTTCCTCCTGTTCGGTCGTCGTTCTCTGCCTCCATCGCCCACCAAAATAGCTCGTCCGTTTACTCTTTTGGCTCGGGTAAAAGGCATTAATTTCTCCGTCGATGATGACACCGATACGAACCTGGAAAGAGGAAATTTATTTTTTTATTCTCATCCTTGTAGAAATCGAGAGCAGAATAACGTCGTTCTATTGAGCGAGCCCGGAGGAGGAAGAAAGGTGATAGTATATTCGCAGAACTAATTGTCTCCGACCAAGTGTCCAATAAACTAAGAAAGGTACACCTTTTTGAGTTGGATCTTCCGGCTTTGCTTATTGTTTCCACTGATATCGAGAAAATATTACAAGAGATAAAAAGTTTCGAAGGTAAGATCGTCTTCTTCCTCGATCAAGTCCATTTACCTATTGCTATAGAATTTTGCATGCCCTTGATGAACCAAGGGCTTCTACGGTTGATTAAGACTATGCCTTGCTCATCACTTTTGAGATGAAATTTCAAGTCGAATCCAGTTTTTCTCTGCCTTCGGTCAAATAGCTCCAGCAGATGTACGAAGGACATTAGATTCAGAAAGTTTTTGATCGCATTGTTCATACGTTTAAGAAACGTAAATTTATTATTTTTGTTTCCGGATACATTTTGAGTATGTTTCTCATTACATTTTTTTTTTTTACTTCTATTAACTACTATAATAGTTGTATTTTATAGATAAATACTTGAAAATAAAAATTGTTGAATTGAGCTCCGTTTATCATTGACCGTATATCAACCATAATTGTTGATGTTTAGATGGAAGAACTTTGTATAATAGAATTTGTTTTGAGATATTTTTTCAAAATCGAATGTAGTGACGAGCAATCAGTTAATAATCAAACTATTTAAATCAAAACTGAACAAATCATTTTTTTGAATCTAATCGAATCAATCAAATTTTTTATAAAAATTGAATCGATAAAATATAAATTAAATTAGTCAAAAATCAAAATAACCAAACTTGCATCACAGGAGTCACTGTGACAAAAGGCGAAACGTTCGCCCCCAGCGCTCCCGCCAGTCTGTCCCAGGACCAATACGGAGGAGGTGAATCACGGGGGCTAGTCTAGCCAGCCCGAACAGTGACTAGTGCATAAGGGGGGCAGGAACCTGACTACTAGCCAGGA
>JBBUKS010000100.1:1771524-1803927 GCA_038050645.1 Hedychium gardnerianum
GTCCGTCCCAGGACCAACACGGAGGAGGTAAATCACGAGGGCTAGTCTAGCCAGCCCGAACAGTGACTAGTACATAAGGGGGGCAGGAACCTAGCTACTAGTCAGGATTTAATCCCTAGACCTTATTATGACAATACCTCATGCACTAACCAATCGCCCATCCCGTAGAAACTGTTTCGTTCCTTTCAAGTTCACTCTTCACCGTGGTGCCCAGTCATGTCTGTCAACTGATTGGAGCAGCACTGTATTGTACAGGATCATGCATGCTGAATTATTTGACCAGCAGGACTGATGAGGCCAAATGCATCGAAACACTCATCTATGCGAACAGTATGCTTAGCTTACTTCTGTACTTCTTCCTGAAATACAAGGGAATAAGACAAAATGTACATATGCATGAAAGCTAAAAGGAATTGATCATTGAGGCTGAAACTAAAATGCAGGAAGAACTATACTATGGTTCCAAATGATGAAGGAACTGTTTCATGTGGGCAGATTGGTTGCCAAGAGAAAAGGGCTTGGCTTTCATTTCTGATTTGTATGCCATCACCAAGTTGAAAAGGTAGACACATGGCCTACTCCACTGCACTCAACACCATGTCCTCTGGCCTCAGTCCCAAGACTCTAGGCAAGTAGAGATTCTGACCCTGATTGAGATCTCTGTTTCCTCACCCTTTTTCTTCAGATCTTTGGGCCCTGACTCAGTTCACATCATGCAATTAGAGTCTGATCACAGCAGAAGCATCTCTCTTCCATTTCCTGGTAGCTTTTTTATTTTTATTATTATTATTATTATTATTATTATTATTATTATTATTATTATTATTAGCTTTCAATACGTTAACACACTCAAGCTAACCTTACTGCCCATGGTGACCACCTTGTTACTAGTTGTATCCCTTCCTTTCATTTCCTGACCTCACGTGGCCACCTTGTTCTGTTCTCGTTCACTGAGTCCTTTAAACCTTGTCTCATCAGCTGCTCCTTCCCCTTTCTGGCCTCATCTCCTCATGTAAAAAGCCTTGTTTGTGTTCTTTCTCTGCTTGAGTTTTTGAGTTCTCTTCCATAGTACTCTGCTTGCAGAAAGATGGCGCTGGAAGCTGTAGTTTTTCCACAAGATCTCTTCGGTCACAGCATGAGAGAGTTGTTCAACAATGGCGGAGAGTTCTGGGGCTATGACTTTGGCGATGGAGAACACGAGTCTGATAAAAATGGGGTGGTTCCACTAGCAAGTAATGCAATTGATTATGCTGGTGTTCAAGGAAGCAGGGGGCTAGAACAAAATGCGACTTTGGACGCCTCTTGCTCCACCGTGGTGCAAGTTTTTGAGAATTCCTCATCTCCAGAGGCCGCCAACAACAACAACGACGCCTTCGTCTTCAGCCCAAAGGCGGGCCGTAAAAAGAGGCAGCGGTCGAGAAGCCAGAAGAACCAGGAGGAGGTGGAGAACCAGAGGATGACTCACATTGCCGTGGAGCGTAACCGGAGAAAACAGATGAATGAGTACCTTGCAGCGCTCCGGTCACTTATGCCGGCCTCTTATGTACAGAGGGTTTGCTTCTCACTCTCTTCCCTTTCTGCATAATTTCATTCCATATGCATTCATACTAAATCTCAGCCTTCGGGTTTGTGATTGTAAATATGTTACTAGTTTGTGAGCTCAAATCTCTAGATTCTAGTATATGAGCGGTTTGATAGGGGACAAGACTAGTTGTTGGGTATCATTTAGGCTATAAGTATGCAAAGATTATCAATGTCATCCGGCAGTGGACCAGCAAAACTGTGAATATTCCTGATGAGCCTGAAGCATTTATGGCTAAGATCTCTCCTATTCTTGTTGTCCCTGAACAGAATTCCTTCACAGTTCCACAAACTTGCTTCATGTTCTCACTTACCATCATCACTCGCTGTTCACTGTGACTAATCCCACACACCTGATGGGCCTTGTGCTCCACCATAAAGTATGCTCACACCATTACCAAACTTAAGAGCAAGTTGAATTCTTCACGCAGAGTGATCAAGCATCCATAATTGGAGGGGCAATCAATTTCGTCAGGGAGCTCGAAAAGCTAGTCCAGTCTCTTGAAGCTCACAAAAGAATCAAGCAACGATCTGCTTCAGCCCCTTTTGCTGATTTCTTCGCCTTCCCCCAGTACTCATCCAACCCTTCTAGGTGTGCAACCTCTGCAGCTAATGAGAGCATACATGAGCCTGTGGTAGAGAACAAATTGTCTGCAGCAGACATAGAGGTAACCATGGTGGACAGCTATGCCAACCTGAAGATCCTCTCACCCCGACGGCCAAAGCAGCTGCTGAAGTTGGTGGTTGGATTGCAGAACCTCCACCTGACTACGCTCCACCTTAATGTCACTTCCATTGATGAAATGGTCCTCTACTCCTTCAGCCTAAAGGTACAGTTGAGCCTAAAATCCTATTGAACCACAACAATTGTTGCCAGCTAATGATGTTGTGAATTCTATAGGTGGAAGATGAATGTCAATTGACTTCAGTGGATGAGATTGCAGCCGCAGTGCACCAGCTAGTTGGCAAAATTCAAGAAGAGGCTGCCTTTTGAATGTACCTTGTGATTGTGTTTTTTAGACCATATGCTTGCTGTCTTAATTTAGTTCCAAATGTCTGTTTAAGATCCTATTTTTCTGAACTGATCTGACTGCAAATTTGCAAATTCTCGGCTATGTTTCATAAAGAAAATTTGAGAAGATTACTTTGTGAAAAACGAGCTTAAATGTGCTCAATCCAAGAGAAGCCAGATCACCTTTTTCATCAAATGGTGCTGTACTTGATGTAAGAGCTCACTAAAGATAAAAGCTAGAGGACAAAGAATGAATAGTCTGTATAGCCCTAGGAGGAAGTAATTTTACCACTTTGCAAGAAAGCTACCTTGTATCTTGTTGGGAGTTATATTAGTGTGATGACAGGAACGGACAGAGTGGGCAATGGTGTTTGAGATCCCATGAGCTTCAAAAGTAGAATTGAAAGGATAATCATTCATTCATTCTGAGACCTAGGTCTTGTACCCCTTATTATTTATATATCATTGGCCCAGATCTTGGTAAGAGGGCTTTTGCCTGGTCTTGAAATCAAACATGTAAAGGTGAAAAGCTTTTTGATATCTCTTTTCATCTCTCACATAACTGTTTCAGGAATGACAGAAGAGATGAGTAGATTACTGCTTCACCTAGTGGCCTCCCAACTCTTAATGCCATTCTTTAAGCAGTCATGTTAATAATTGGCTTTTGCTATGGACTTATATGATGCAAGACAGTCCCAAAGGTTTTGACCTAAATGTTTTGTTTTCTTGTTATTCTTTCTTGCAGAGTGGAGGAAAGGATTCCCTAAAAAGCAGTGAGCCAAGTACTATTGAGAATTTGTCCTACCCATTGGCATCTTTTATGGCACTGATTATGCACATAGAAGCTGTGGGCTATAGTCGTTTCAGCCAAAGTACAGTATTCAAACAACCAAAAGGGATAGAAATCCATACTCTGAAAGTATTTGTTTCCTTAAGATAAGTCTCTCTACCTCCTTTTGCTCCTAAACTGGTGCAGAGATTTAAGGGAACTTTGTCAAGAGTCTACCATAATGGAAGAAAAAACCTACTGGTACTGGCAGTCGTCCTCAGTATCATTCTTGAATATTTAGCAAGCCCTATTTACAAAATATGACTAACAGATAGCTACAAGTAGCATTCTCAAGGCTTCAATTTTTTAACTGTTCAATACATTGAGAGTCTTGCTTTTTGAGAAATATTATGTTCTGCCCAGTGGCCTGGCATTGGGTTGCAGTTCAAAGGGAATCTCTCACAGGGTGGTACGGTGAAAAAGACCAAGAACTGATGCATCAAACAAATCTTCAAGATCAGACCAACAGAATAATGGATATACACAAAATTTTGTCTAGTTGGTTAGGGACGTTCATCATCATATTATTATTATTATTTTGATATTATTTGGAAGGATATGTTAGTACTTCAACTGCAAATTGCAATGTTAAAAAAAATAAAATATCCACAGTTTCAAACTTGAAGTTTGTACCTACCTTTAAGAGCAGTCATTCTTATGCTTGCAATTGATTTCGCACATCATACATCTGACAAAGAATTAATTGAAACCAGAGGCAGATTACACCAAAAACATACATAGACCTGCACTTGAAATAACTGATGTAAAGCTTCAGACAACAGAATTAGGTAGATATCGCAACAAAAACAAGAACAGAAAACCCAAATGGAGAAATAACCAAGTCGGAACCATAATGAAGAAAATGAAATTATGTTCTTGCAACCATCTTTAAAAAAAAAAGAAGAAAAAGGTCAATTGTTTGTGACTTATCTGAAGCTAACTACTCAATTCAGTTGACGCAATATATTTTTGATCTCTTTCCAAATAATTCTTCTACAAAAAGGATTTTTTTTTAGTAATGTTAAGTTCTCAAGTGGAGTTTTATGCATAGAATCCACAAGTCCAAGAACAGAGATATCTTAGTTAACTTCTCATTGGTGCAGTCATGAGATAGTAGATTAAGGCGAATCTAACAGCATCTTCACATTCTAAGACATGGTCCCCCTCATATACACTACAAAACAATGAGGCACTTGAATAAATTTGTAGTCCCTGTGTGTCCCTCCTTTATTTCTAAAGAAGGGAAATCAGTAAAGGAACCCTACTATACAGAGGTGACAAAGTCAATATTGATTGCAGATATTGACAGCGCTGAGCATGTCAAAAATAAATTTCATAGATTAGTTTACGAGTGTTGTTGCCTGTCTATATCAGTTGGGTGTAGTTATCCACGAAGCCGTATCTGCCTACAGTTTCAGTTAGGATCCTCTTCACCTCCTCTCTCTCTTTCTCATCACCTTTGCTTGTGCATGCCCTTGAAATTACGATGCAACGTAGAATGTTTAAATTATTATAATATATTTATACAAAAAAAATTACTAAATGAGATATACAACCAAAGAATATTGCAAGACTCATAGGCAGCACATAATGAATACTTTCTAATTTATTTTGATAACTAATAAATTTTTTTCATAAAATTAAATTGATCATTCCAAATTTAATGTTAATGGATGATTTCTTCATTTGTTCCGTGAATAGCCACAAAGTATTTATAGTGGACAAGGATTTGATAATTTTGCAGATGATTAGTAACTTGTAGGCACTACCTCATATACTTGATCTAACCCATCTGTACTCGTGTTGAACTTATGAACTCAACATGAGATGTTCAGGATAGCTCATCAATTGTAGAAGCTAAATTGTGTTGGACTGAAAAATTATAAAATATTTATATGTGTTTAATGTTGGTTGACAATTTAACATAATTATTTTTTTTTCATCCGGATTTAAGATGACATTGGCGGTTTAGTGTTATATTGAAAATGCTGAAGAAAATTTCTCAAGCAGTCCTGGTAGTTGCCTATAGTACTATGCATTGGGTGATAGTCTATTGTCAATTGGGCTCCTGCTGTATGGAAAAACTTTTAGGCTTGATAATCCTAACTACTAAAATATTTATTTAATAATTTAACTAATTTAAATTAAAATATATATTTATAATTAATTTTTATATAAATCAATCAACGAAATTGTTAGTTTTTAAATTTATATATTTTTTATTATTGATTAAATATAAATATTAAATTTATTGATGAATATTCGTACAACAAATCGACCTAATGACCTCATGGTTTTCTTTAAATGATTCCTTATTTTACAAATTCCCCCCGCAAGTGCAGCACGAAAGAGAAGCAAAATTGGAAAGGATAAATTACATGGTTACGTGTTCAATTAAGGGAGATTTAGTTGGCTACGTGTTCAATCAAGGGGGAAGGCGCCCTTGGCGTCACCAAAGATTTCAATGAAAAAATGAATTAAGATGGGAAAAAAGGCAATATATTAACTTAAACAAACTATATGAATTACGAATATACATATATTTATTCTGCCAACGATATTTGGGACGTTGTAGCTGAATTTAAATTATATAAAGATTAATTTCAATTTATTTGTTTGTTGAGATGATGACTTGAATAGATAATTTTATGTGGTCAATGGAATTGATTTGGTTGAGTGTTCCTAAATGAATGTGAGTATTTTTAAATGAAGAAGTAAATTTTTGAGTTGGAGAAAAAAACTCTCTGTTAAGTGATTTTTTTAGTCGGAAAGTGAAGTATCCGAATACTCTTCAGTCAAAAAAACAAAATGGAAGTCATATATCGAGTCGGGAAAAGAGTACTCCTGAGTGGACTTTGATGCTCCCGAGTGGAATATCAAGTCTAGTAAGGAAGATACTGAGTCACTTCCGAATGGATCGTCGAGTCAAGAATCGATCGCCGAGTCAGGTAAAAAAGACTGTGAGTGTTTTCTACAATTAGGAAGCGAAATAGTCGAATGCTTTTTTCAATCGGGAAGCAAAGATTCCGAGTTGGAAAAGGAAACAGCCGAGTCGGGAAGGATTTCACCGAGTCGGGATACATGTCGCACGAGTCAGGAGTCGATTGTCGAGTGGACATCGAGGCTTGCGCTTAATATAGTTTCCTCGTAATAGATTCGCCCCACCTCTGACTATACTTCGAGGTTCTCTCGGGTCATCTGTTCCCCAGAATATAACGGTAAATTGTGATCGCCACCAAGCATTGGTAGATCACGGCAAATTGAAAAAATACTCGATTGCTATCACAGACAAACCATCGAGCGGAAATACACGGTGGAGAGAAGATTTTGAGAGAATGAAGATGGAGGAAAATCTTCCTTCTGTCCAGAGTCACAACCTCCTTAGATAGGAGTGCTCACCCTTGACTATGCCTCGATTAACCCTTGACTATATCTCGATTCAGTGCGTGTAAGTCGTATTTACATACGAGTCAACTTGATTAACCCTTGATTGTATCTTGACTGGTCTAACAGTTAGCGTGCATAGGTCGTACTCACACACGAGTCAACTTGATTAAGTATAATTCGGGCATTGGATTTATATCCTTGCGTACCCACGGATAAAAGAAAGTCTCTTCCTAAACATTTATTTATATCATACATGCATATGTAATAATATAAACTAACTAATATACCTTAAAACTTTTAATATCAAACTATCCTCTTTTTTATTCACTTATATTCAACACGTATAACAAAGGTAATAAGATTCAAATAACATTTATTCACTTATATTCAACACGTATAACAAAGGTAATAAGATTCAAATAGCATCTAAAAATCCCTATCACTTGGTGCCTGCTAAGGTGAATGTGATATTATGTACAAGTATACTCTTAAACCCTGTGGTAGTCCATGATACTTAGAAACAGAAGTAAACACCCGAAATCGATCAGCATGCAATGATCTGTCTGCACTGCACATTGTTCCTTCCAAATCATCTCACCTCGATCTCGATGAATGCAGATGTCTCGATCGAAGGAGGATCAATTGCTTGCGTTGAGTTCAATCCAGTTCCTACACCAGCTCCTGCGGGAGCAGGGGAGACGGCCGGGGCGCCACTCTCCACGTCGACGTCATTGACGACGTCGCCGGCTAAATTAGCCCGGCAAACGGGGCAGTTGGGGTGGCACTTGAGCCATGGATCGATGCAGGGGACGTGGAAGACATGGCGGCACTTGGGGAGCACCCGGACGAGCTGGCCGTCTCGGATCTCGGAGAGGCAGACCACGCAATCGACGCCGGCCGCGGCGGCGCCGTCGAGGAATAGGCTATCGCCGGCTTTGAATTCCGTGGCGGAGATCGCATCGATGGCGGCCTTAGCAAGGTAGAGGCGGAGGAGGCGGAGGACGAGACGGCTGACGAAGTAGGCAAAGTACAGGGAAACGAAGGCGGCGGAGGAGGCGAAGAGCAGGATGAGTAAGATGTTATCTACGGGAGAGGAGACATCGCCGTTGGCGGCGGAGCAGCCAGTGGGGGATGAGCACTTCTGGAAGCCGGGGGGCCCCATCGTGGGCGGAGATGGGGGAGGGAGGGAGTGGTGGTGGTTGGTCGCCAGAGTTCTTGACTTTTAAGAATTGGGAGGGGGAGAGGCTGATTCAACCGAACTCGTGGATATTACAAAATGGAGCGATCTATTAACTCTCCCATCAATTTCTAGCTCGAATCCTAACTAATTGACTTTCCTAATAAAACTAAACTGAATTTCTAAAATAAAAATATTTTTTTAAAAAAAAATGTGATATAAAAGTTATTATATATTCCAACAAATATTTCCCGATAAAACTTTAAAAAGGCACGTTACCAAAATTAAACAACAGAAACTATATCTATCAAAAAAAATTAAAATAAATAAATAAATCTCGAGTTGGATGGAGAATAACCATTAACTAAAAAACGGATCAAATGAAAGAGATATAAATTGTTAAAAGAAATAAATTATATCATCGATTCACCACTTATTAGTATCATCACACAACCATCACTATATTATGATGTGCCTATTTTGTAAAAAAAATTAACTTATTTTATTTTTATAGCTTGTGATTTAAAAGAATTTAATTTTTTAAATACTTGAATAATTAGATTATCTAAAATTAAAAAATTAAAATTATTATTTTTAAATATTTAATTAATTTATAATATTTTTTAAGGCCGCCTAAATAGTTAGCCCTGATGAGGAGACCTCTTGAGCCTCCCATTATGTCTGGCTAATCCAAAAATGATAAAATTAATATTTTTTTCCCCCAACAATACTAGAAACCCATATTACTAAAAAAAAAACCTTTAAATTTAACATGCTTACTATTAGACTAATTATCTACTTAATAAAAATTAAATACTTGTATATGTCTTATTGCTCTGTTACCACTAAACTAGAACTTAATGAAAACCCCATTCCTTATGTATTCTTTTATCCTCTAGATTTGTTATCTTGTCAAACATCAAGACATTTGATAACAAGAAGTTACTTGATTTAGTGGTGAGCAAATTAAATGTAGAAGGCTCTCCACCAATAACTTGAGGTTACTTGATTTATGATGAGCAAATTAAATGTAGAAGGCTATCCACCAAAGGTTTAAATCCGGTTCAATCGATTATCAAATACAATATTAAATTATACAGCAAAATAGTGGAAGACGAATATCATAGAAGCAGATGCCTCAATTCAATGAATACATGTTGAATGCAGTTACAAAAGAAAAAATTGAATGAAAGACTTGCGACTCAAAATTCATAAATCAGTAACGAGATGAAATTTATATATAGAACTCTGACAACGAATCCACATTATGCCTGTTGCTGATTGTTAGCAAAAGCGTTTTCCATGAGACCACCATTGAATTTCGATCCATAAACATGGCCCATTTTAACTATTTTTGTCTCCAAGTATCTTCTGTTTTCTGTAGTTATAGGAGTTAGCAACGGAACCCTGCCGGTGATGCTCAGTCCATAGCCTTTAAGTCCACCGTACTTGGAAGGGTTATTTGTCATTAACTTCATTGATCGAACGCCAAGGTCTCGCAATATCTGCAGAAAGGACTTTAACTTTTAGATTACATGATTTAGAATTTATATGAACAAAAAATCCAGTATGAGTAATTGATGAATATGACACAATAGTGCACCTAAAACAGTATAAAGCGACTAAATGATATTGTTATAACAAATGCTGTCCTAATTGGGCCTCAGAAACAATTAATAAATATTTATGACAGATGGATGAGATTTTGTATGATAATTGTGTTGGATCAGAACATGTAAGAAACTGTACTGCCTAATTTCAGTTTATTATGATCCATAGAATAAATGATATAATCATGAAGAAATACCTAGTTTCTAATCCTACCTGTGCACCAATGCCATATTCCCGTGAATCTACAGGCAGTCCAAGTTCCTCATTAGCTTCCACAGTATCACGCCCAGCATCCTGAAGATTGTAAGCTCGAAGCTTGTGACCAAAGTCCAATTCCCCTTCCTTCGTGCCCTTGAAGGTACACCAGCACACCTCTGCTAACTTTTTCAATCATTTCCATAGCCATTGCAAGCTGATTACCAGTCACATCTAGCTGATCCAAATATATCCCCAGTAAGACACTCAGAATGTACCCTCACCAGTACATCCTGGCCGTCTCCAATGTCTCCCTGTATATATGGAATATTTTAAATGTAGAAATTAATGTTAAAAGTATTTAGTTCCAAAAAGATAAGAGGATGCAATTTAGTATCACGATCTGAAAACTCTAATTTTGAGAAGTTGAACTTCAAATAGTGCATCAAAAGCAGCAAGAGGCATAGACAGAAGTTGAATCCAGACAAAGGCTAGTTACTTTAACCATGGCAATATGTTCCATTCCATCAATCACAGAACGGTAGCAGTAAGCTTGAACGCTCGTTCAACCAACTTGTCCCTTTTCCTTCTATATCTGTCATATTATGATCACAACTCAAGTTTATTAGAATATTCAGGTATTTAAGAAAATCATGAAAGAAGGTGTTCCCAAGGAAAAAATCACAGTGGCCACCGAGTGTTACTACAATCCAGCATGAATACTTTTCTCCCTGATCTTAGCATAATCCTCAACTAAATATTATTTTACAGAAAGAAAATCTCAAAGGACCAGAATGACATAATGCCAAGAACCCACACTGAATCTACTGGAAGAAGATTACTTCACAATTTATTGAAAAATGTTTCCTTCAGATCATATTTCGAGATATATATATAACCTAAGAAGAATTCAACAGTAGGATAAAACCAAAGTGTCCCACACAAATAATTGGACTCAGCTCATGGCTTATTGTTATCTTATATTCCAGGTTTCATTGTAACCTTATTCCATGTTTCCTTATTTTGTAATATTTTGCTCACAATATTTTAGGGAAAATAAAGGTAGAGATATGGGAGTCTAGTATAAGGCCACAACTGAATACACCATTTGCCCATCAAGGAGCATCACACGCATTATAATATATGATATAAATTCCCCAATGGGTGATCATCATGCAAATAGTTCATATTAGTACTTGGCAGATAATCCTAAAAATTCATATCTTTTCTAATATTGGAAATTGAAAGTATTCAATTTAAATCAATCCAAAAGCTAGAGAGGTATAAATTGTACATTTTCATGTTAATGAGTATAGATTAGAGCACAGTAAGACAGTCAAAAGGAGGCATGGTAGGTGGTGGTACTATGCATATCAGACCATCATGCTTCTTTCATAGGCGTTTTCATTATGTACTTCACGCTCAATGGTTAAAATTTACCTTTGCAACTTTTAGGAGATTAAGGAAAGGATGACTAAGACTCCTCTCTTAAACACCTTGTTCAACCCATTTGAGATGTCCATGCATTTGGAGTGGGTACAAGGGAACAATAAGGCAAGAATGGCATCTGATTATAATTTTAAGTAAAAATCTCAACAAGACTAGACAACATTATTTAACTTATGACAAAGAATTTTATATTAATGTTCAAGCCCTTAAACATTGGTGCCATTATCCCTTGTCCTACGAGTTCATCCTCTACTCTACTGTGACTATAAAACACTAAGTTTCATTCAACTCAATTAAGTGTCATACAAGCTAGGTGGTGTTGAGAACCTCTAAAAAATACACCAAATCCACTGAAGCACTAACGAAGTTGCACTTGATTTGGAGAGTCTTATCTTCTTAGTCAACGAAGTTGAGTTATTCTTGATAAGGGATAATGATGAAGAAAAGGAGACACAATGGAGAATAATTTGAGTTCATTTAAATCTTAAATAATTCTTTTATTGTTTGTTAAATTGTTGAATTATTTGGTAATTTAGGGTTGACATCTTTTTTCTTTTGATAAATAATTAACAGGACAATTGTGTTCCCAATTATAGTCTAGCATGTTTCCTAATCTAGTTATATATTTCCTAATATTCAATGGGGTTGAGAAGTTCAGAGTTCACAGAAAATTCTTATTTTTTTTCAATTAATAAGAATTTCTACTTATTTGTCTGTTAATTTCTCTGTGTAAGAGTTGCCTTCTTTATGAGGTCATTTGCCATAATCGTTCTTTGTGCTATGTGACTATCATTGACTAAAATTGAAAATTTAATATGTTAGTTTTGATATCATTATGTTCTAGATAATGCAGTAGCATACCTGATCAAATCTGCCATTGAAATTATCTTTAATTTCTCTTTTTCAGCAAATTGACTTAGCTTAGGCAGTCGAGCCATGGAACCATCATCTTCATTAACAATCTCACATAGAACTCCAACAGGGGATAATCCAGCTAGCATAGCCAGATCAACTGATGCTTCTGTATGTCCAGCTCTTTTTAATACACCACCCTCCCTGTATTTTAGTGGAAAAATATGACCAGGACGATTGAAGTCCTCAGGCTTCGAATCAAGCGATGCAAGCATTGTAACTGTTTTTGTTCTATCTTTAGCAGAAGCACCAGTGGTTGTGCCTTCTTTAGCATCCTACAGAATATCATGTTTCAACAAAGTTATAATTACCCAAAGCATTTATATAAGCCTAAGATAGTGATGGTAGATGCTAGCATGTTTAAAATTTGCATTTTTGGCAAAGATAGAATACGTATTTAGTAACTAAATATAAAGTTTTATTGTAAATAGGAAAAAAAGAATATGTAGAAGTAAATGAAACACCACTTCAAAGATTTAACAGGTTAAAACTCAAGGTAATATATTGGAACTATGTGCTGTGATGTAGACAAATTTGTACAAAGTATTCATTCCTAAACCAGATGGACGGGGAGAAGAGAACAGTTCAGGTATCAAAGAGATTAAATTACATCTCATGTTGTCAAACAAAAACTTGAACAAGTGATGGAAGAGAATATTCAAAGAACACTACCCAAGGAATCAACTCCTTATACTAGATACTTACTGAGTCAACTGCACCAAAAAAACACTTCAGTTGTTTTAGAAGAAGCTAAAATTCGAAATCATGACCATATAAAAGGATCTTCTATCTTCGCCATATGCTTAAGAATGTGGTTCATAGGGATAACCAGTTGATAGGAAGCAGAATAGTATGAAAATAAACATAAACATACCACTGAGACGGTGAATGTTGTCCACAACTTCTCTTCATATTCTTTATTCGATACCATGAGAGGAAGATCTAATCTTTCAAGGTCTTCTTCTTTCATGCTTACACAAACAATTCCAGTTCCGTGTTTGACAATGAATGCCATTGACTCTGGTGTCACCAAAGGAGCTGCCATTATAAGGTCTCCCTCATTTTCTCTATCTTCATCATCGACAACAATCACAAACTACAGAAGTGGATCAATATCAACTGTTAAGCATGAAATTTAAAGAACAAGAGTAGGCGAGTAGCTTGAACAAAGATTGAAAAATAAAAGCAATATGATCAAAACAAACCTTCCCTTGACGAATGTCCTCAATTGCTTCAGAGATAGAGGAGAATCCTTCAGTAGGATAATCTAAATCAGGATCATCATTATTGACAGAAAAATTCTCAGGAATCGTAGATATCAGAAATGCCTTCAGCAAGGACTGTTGAATCTGATCGATGCATGGAATAAAATGTTGAATCATCTTGTGTGGTGCTTTGTTGTATTAGCGTGTTGTCCTCAGGTGAAATTGGTTTACTTGCAAACCCACCATCTGCTTTTGAAGCAGCGCATGTTGCCTTCTTGAAACCATTGGATGTGAGATTTAATATCCTGTCGTTTACTGCAAATGCATTATAGTATGAACCTTTATGTTGTTTGTAAAACCTCCGCAAAACAATGTTCTTCCTGCTTGTATCATGAAAACAAAATAAAGCGTCAGTTAATGAAACACTATGGAGCTTACATTGTTAGCCTACACAGCTTTTGGTGTGTAAATTCAAATATATTCAAGTATTCCTGAGAATGATTCCATGAGAAATAATTCTACTTTTCTAGTATAATGGCGAAACAGCCTTTGCACATTGAGTACATACAAACTCCAACCTACATATTGCTGTCCTGATTCATACTATTTGGTTTGTTAAAATAAGGAGCAAATAGCCTCAATATTGCAGCAGATAAACCTTGGCTTACAAGAAGCTGAGATAAACAAGGATATCGATACATCAGCTATCCAGTTGTAGAAATATTAGAGGTTTGTCAAAATCACATCATTCCAAGATTTTCCACCAGAACATCACGAAACATCCGTATCAAAGCTAACTCTATCTAATTAACTAAAGATTTAGATTTAGTAGAACAAATTCGACTAAAATTTGAATAATAATCAATAAATCGTGAGAGAAAACAAGATCTTACTGAAGTTTACGAATCCCAATGACAGAAGAAGAAGATCCAAGAGAAGCCATTCCTGACGGTCACTTTGTCCAACCAATGACTTCCTAAGGAGTTTTTCCCGCTCCTACGGCTGGAAAACAAATTCGAAAACTTCAGCTTCATAACCCCGATAGCACATTTTAATTCCAACTAATCCCCCCTATATCAATGACCTAGAAATCTCCATCAGTTTTCGAGGAAAAAAAAAATCGACACCACAGACCAAACACAACATACCTCGTCCCAGAGACCGCAAGACCACCTAATTGAATCGAGGAGCCGATAAACGCAGTGGCGCTGCAGGCGATCGACGCAAGGGCCAAGGATTGCAAGAGAAGGAGACGGCAAAAAAGAAAAAAACCTTTAGCGGCATGGGCTTTAAATAGAGGGAGGGAGGGATCAAGAAAAAAGAGACGAAGGGAAATCGTCGTTTTCATACGTCACGCACCCGCAATAGCAGAGACTGGGAAAATCGGTAACTAATGCGGTCAAAAAGTCAAAATTGGTGTCTCAGAATCCGATAACCCGTTTATCGATTTCACGCTCGAATACAAGACAAGGAACCACACTATGGTGAGCATCTACGATCCGATAAACTTAATCGGGCTAAATCGGTTTAAATCGATAAGTTTGTTGTAATTCTGAAGCTGCACGAAGATTTACAAATTATCATTTTGAATTTACAGACACTTGTACTGCGACATATTGAAAAATATGCAAGAGGTGTAGGGTTCAATGCAAGTTGCTATAAATCTATAAAAAAAAATTGAAGGTGTTGATTATTGCTGGGATAATGTTCATATCAAGCACTCCTCCACAATCCACCCAAGGTCTGTGAAAGGATAATAAATTGCCCCTCGGAATAAGTTGATGGCTAGTACATGAAGTGTTGTCATCATGAGGTCTGGAGTCAAATCCTGACTAGTAGTCAGGTTCCTGCCTTTCCTTATGCACTAGTCACTGTTCGAGCTAGCTAGACTAGTCCCCGTGATTTATCTCCTCCGTGTTAGTCCTGGGACGAACTGACGAGGACACTGGAGACTAACGTTTCGTCTTTTGCCACGAAAAATGGAAGCATGCCTTTAACATTCATACATGTGATAATTAAGTACCAAAGAGAGTATAAATACAGAGGCTTTGTATGTAGCAAAAGGAAAGCAAGAAGAAATACATGCTTATCGAGATCAGGGACAACATCGTTAATGGCGATGGCTTATTTGGTGATATTAACCTCTATAATCGTAGTGCTTATGATGTCGTTCGCTGAGGCCCAAGGAGGCGACTTGCAGAAGGACTTCTACTCCTCCACTTGCCCCAAAGCAGAGAAAATTGTCCGCTCCGCCGTCGAGAAATACTTCGCCAACGACTCCACCATTGCACCGGCCTTGCTCCGCCTCCACTTCCACGACTGCTTCGTCCAGGTTCATCGCTTCCATTTTCATGATCTGCCGTTTCTGAATCCATTAACGTCGGCGTCGGCGTTGCAGGGTTGCGATGGCTCTGTTTTGATCTCGGGCTCGTCGGCGGAGAGGAGCGCATTTGCGAACTTCGGCCTCAGGGGCTTCGAGGTCGTCGACGACGCCAAGTCGCAGCTGGAGGCCACGTGTCCCGGGATCGTCTCATGCGCGGACATCCTCGCGTTGGCTGCGCGGGATGCTGTCGATTTGGTCGGTTGAATGATTAATTAATTAATTAATTAATTAATTTTCTCTCATTCGTGATCAAATTTAATAATTGATTGATTAAATGGAACAGAGTGATGGACCGAGATGGACGGTGGCGTTGGGGAGAAGAGACGGCCGAGTTTCGTCAGCTTCCGACGTCGCCAACCTGCCGTCGCCGTTGGACTCTGTCACAGTTCAGAGGAAAAAGTTCGCCGACAAAGGCTTGTCCGATCAGGATCTCGTAACTTTAGTCGGTACGCGAGCTTTTAGATTCATGACAACGATTACGAGATTTTTGTGGTCTTGATAAAATTTGCTGTGATCAGGAGGGCACACGATTGGGCAAACGGACTGTGCTTTCTTCCGGTACCGGCTTTATAATTTCACGGCGACGGGGAATGCGGACCCGAGCATGAGCCAAGCGTCTCTGTCGAAGCTCCGGGAGCTGTGCCCGGAGGACGGCGACCCGTCGGTGCGGGTGGCGCTGGACCAGGGGAGCGCCGGCAAGTTCGACGCCAGCTTCTTCCGCAACGTAAAGGAGGGGAACGGGGTGCTGGAATCGGACCAGAGGCTGTGGGAGGACGAGGCGACCAAGAACGCAGTGACAAAGTACGCCGGAAACCTCCGCGGCCTCTTCGGGCTCAGGTTCGACTACGAGTTCGGCAAGGCCATGAACAAGCTGGGCGCCGTCGACGTCAAGACGGGGACGGACGGGGAGATCAGGAAGACTTGCTCCCAGTTTAATTAATTGAGGCTTAATGTCGAATTTAGTAGATTAAGGAAATAATTTACAAGTAACAATAATTAAATATATTAAAAATTCATATACAAATATTCTAAAAATATTATAATTGGCATATATGATAACTGAACTACAACTATGTACGGCCAAGAACAAGGAAAGCTGCACATTTTTTGTTAGAATAAATACCCATCATACATATGAATAAAACAATGCGTACATGAAGATGAAGAGAACATTTCGCCGAGTTCCACTTGATGCATTCATCGTATCGTGCCCAAGAAATTTGTCCTTCTCCTCAAGTTAAATTGTGAAAGCCAGAATGAATGCTACAGAAAGTGTGAGAAGAATGGAGAATGGTGCAGACCAACTTTGTCTTCCCAGATCCTGTAAGTTTGCCACATGAAATAGGGAATCAGGCAATTAAACCTTGTTCCTAATTACAGATATCCATAAGTTCCCATCTACATATATATATATATATATTTAGTTGCAAAGTGAAATAGTAGCATGGATTTCTATGATGTCATAAGATAGTCAGGAATGAAGTTTGCTGCTGGACACAATTGGAAATGTTCTACAACAAATAATTGTACCTTGAAGGATAAGCGATGTGAAGATGCACTTGAAGGCCTCAGACCAGTAAAGCCAATGTTGTATGCTATACTTCCATCGGCATTGAATAGCCCAAAATGCCTCTCAGAGCTTGGTCCAGGCTTTGAATCCTCATTGAAAAGTGCAAACACATAAGCCTTGACCACCATCTTTGGCCTGAGTGGAGTCCCTTTTTTCTTGAGAAGCCGTTTGCGCAAATTAAAGTTGTAAGTCCTTGCATTCTTCACAGTGGCTCCTGCTTCGTTTTCATCACCGGCAGAAGGCCAACCTGTCTCTGAAACCCGGACCTCCATATCAGGATAGCCTGCAGCTTCCAGAGCAGCATAAGCTGCATCTATCATAGCATCAAACATGTTATCATAGTGCAGCCCAGTCTTGTTATCACGCACTCCGGGATTCGACTGGAAAAGGGCATACTTGATGTTGATATGCTCAGGATCACTTTGGTAAGCAAAAATTGGATATGCATTGATATAGAAGGGACTATTAATCTGCGAAAAGAACTCCAGAATGGGCTTCATGTAAACTAGAACATCTTCTTTGAACGTACCATACGAGGGTGGGAAGGAATTAGCAAACACGGCTGCTGAATGCGGCGTTGAAATTTCAATTTTATCTTCTAATTGAAGAATCTTGAGAGCATTATACACATTCTTTATGGCACCAAAAAGAACTTGTTCCAGTCCCTGATCTGCACCAGCTAAAACTTCATTGCCAACTGCAATCCCTTTGATGGGTGTATCAGGCAGAAATGCCTCCACATTTTCCTTTACCCAGCTCATGGCATGGTCTTCATATACACTAATATCACTTAGAAACCCGTTGGGAATAGCCACAATTAACTCAAGACCAGATCCTTTGAAAGCATTCAGCACACTGTGATCAGCATCGTAGATTCTCACATTCTTAATTCTTGCAGCTTTTAAAAGGGTGACAACACTTTCAGGTGGAGGAAGATTGTCAGCAATTCTTCCATAGTTTATGCCATAAGTTCCCGTAAACGCTTCAACTTTTACAAGACCTTCATAAGAACAAAACAGATTCCTTAATATCATGACAGCTTTCAGTCAAACCTTGCAGTATATACATTCTATTCCTATTATTTCTTCCAAGAAACCAGAAGATGAACTACTATCTCAACAAAGATTATTGGATAAAATAGTATGCTTTTAACAAAGGATTAAGGGCTAAATGCAAAGTTACTTTATACCAAGGTTGAGAGGATTATTTTCTAAACATTTAAAATTGCAAAGATGCCCTCTTGCAACATCATTAGTAGACCTCTTCTGCGCTAGAGTATTGCATGTAGATTTTTCTTTTCATCAAAATGAATTCAATGATTTGGAACCAATCAACCTAGATTAATAAAAATCTGACCTTAAGTGTTTTTCTTAATGTTACTTTAATCAGTTAATTCATATAAAATCTGACCTTTTAAATGGGAATGAAAACTTTTTTAAGTGTTTTCTTATTCTAACCAGATTAATTAGAATTCTAAAAAAGTGAGTTTCCAATTCTAAAAATTTCTAATCCAAAGTAACAGTGTGGAATAAAACCCGAGAAAACCAAACATCCTAGTTAAGCAGGCTAATTCCACTAAACATAATTGTGGTAGAAAAATAGTAGCTAATCAAGAAATTGCCTAAGCATAAAAATCCTTAGTTCAATTCAGACCATTCTGTAATCTGTCCATATTACAAGGAGGGATTCAAAAGCTATACCTCCATGGACAATTGAGCATCATAGATCAAGATACGATTTTGCGTCTAAACTACTATTCCAATCAGTGTAAAGTAGCATAAGAGGGATAGGACTCAATTCATACCTTGACGAGCGAGGGCGAGGAAGGCGAGGGAGCAGATGAGGAGACGCAGAACGGGGGACATCCTTTTCTTCTTCTTCTTCCGAGGCAGCGGAGGAGGAGGAAATCGGCCAGATAAGGATTGCGGGCTTTTGGGGGGAACAGGAGAATGCCATAGGGAACAGGATCACAAGGAAGAAGGGTTGATTGCTTTGGGATGGGGCATGCCATGGACGAGATTCTTGTCCTGTTCCGCCTTCCGAATCGCGCTCGGCACGATACCTCCAGCGGAAGGAAAGCAAAGCACCAAAACAACAAGAACAGCAGCGGTGGCACCGCGGGTGAAGGGATGCACCGAGAGGAGGCGGCGGCGAGAAGGAAGCAAGCTGACGCCGACTGCAAAGTATCGATTCCTTACACGATCCGAGGCAGAGCCTTTCAGCACTTGCTGGCTGCCGCCGTACAGGGAGATGAACCCCGAACGTTCTGAAGAAGCTGCCGGGTAAAAATGTAATTATGTTCGTTCAATACAATACACGTAAAATTATTAAACTTGTTCCGCGGTCGACGCAGTTGGTAACGTGGTAACCACGAGTCGGCCCAACAAAATAAACCCACCAACATGGCCCACGAAGCCCACCAATTCTAACAGATGGCTTATTTTAAATTCCTCTTCATTTTTGTCATCGTTTGTTGTAGCAAAAAAAAATTAAAAAAAATGGGGTGAATTTTGTTTCATGTCTATCATTTTTTTAAAAAAAATATATATATCCAAAATTATAGAAATACACTTAGTTTTTAATTTTTTATTTCATCCTTGATATTATTACTTTACTTTGCATCAATTTTTTCTTATAATAAACTAGTGAGTTGAATGTTAGAAAAATTCACATGAAAAAAACTAACACAATTTAAAATGTAATAGGAGATAGTTATATTATAATTGGCTATACTTTTAAAATGTAATATTTTGGTAGAGAATTTTAAATTAGAATATTATTTATTTTGTGTTTTTAAGTTTTTTTTTTATCATTTACATCAATTTTAATTTCTCTTTTGCAAAATTTTCTTCCATTATCGGAGCTTCAAAAGGGAATATTCATGGAAGATTTTTCTGGTTATGGAATATTCCAATAGATTCGGATTTTTTTTTATGTATAACTTAGTAACGAATAAATGAAGTCCATTTCTTTCGGACGAATATGCCATTTCAATGCTTTATATTTATCTTTTTCATTTTTTTAAAAAAGAGGGATATTAAATAATTGCATTCACAAATTAAAATTTTAATTTCTATGGATTTTGTCAATGTCAATTATCAAACTATTCACCCATTTTTATTAATAGAAGTCAATGGAAGATTATTGATTTTTAACATTTTTATAAAAAAATAAACTATAAAAGTATAAATTATATTAAAAAATAATAAACTAATTTGATATTTACACTCTTAAGTTGGACTTCAAGAGTTTCAAGTTCATGGATCACGTATTTAAATTAAGCTAAGTCAATCAAATCGATCAAGTTTGCTGACTTAACTATATTAAGAAAATTTTCACGTGATCGACGCGCCGCGTATGGTCGGAATGAAAATTTTATTTAATTAAATTAATAGTCGTCAGTAATAACAAGTAATTTAGCTAAGCACTATCTAATTAGTGTTCAAGTAATTTTCTAAGTTGGATTGCAACTTAGTTTGTATTTTTTTTAATTATTTTTTTATAAGCATTTCAATTTCAGTTTCCTTTTTGAATTTTTATTCGAGATTATTCAGGGAAAAGAAGGAATATGCATGGAAGATTCTTCCGGTTCCTGTGTGATTACGGAATATTCCAGTAGATTCGGATTCGGTCTGAATGCCCTGTCAGAGTAATGGAGTCCATCTCGAGATTTACGTCGAGAAGGATTTGTTTTATTATTATTTTATACATTTTATTTTTTTAAATTTCTAAATATAGTAAATTTATAGTATTTTTTTTTTTGTGACTTTGACAAATTCAACTAAATAATCTTGGACGAATATGCCATTAGGATATGCTTCATCCTCGATTTCTTTTTTCTTTTACAAATTTATTCTTTGGGAAATTAAATAATTCCACTTACTACAAATAAAAGTTTAGAATTCATGTCAACTTCATAAATTAATTATCGAACCTACTCTTCGTGTCAACTTCATAAAACTTTGATAGAGGTTGAAATTGAAATTATAAAGGGCGAAGTAAACAATTTTAATTAATTTTAAAGGGCAAAATTAACCCTTTTTATTATTTTATAAATATATAAAATATAATTTTTTTTTACAGACGGTGATTCCAAGAACGCGCCGCGCCGAAATGAGCCGCTGTAGTGGCCTTAAATGACAGAGAAAGAGGCGTGGGAGAAGAAGCGAATAATTTCTTTTTCTGGTAAAGGGCATTGTTGGAATAATTTTTCTCATTCTTCTCCGAATCCGCCGCATCTTATCCCTAACCTGGTTCGATTATTTCCTTTTGTTTGATATGATCTGGTGATTTCTGTTCTTTTTCAAGATTATTTTTCCTGAAATAAAATTAGATTTTGAAGGATGGTCGCGTAATGGAGGAGGAAGAGAAGAGGGAGGTCTGAAGCAGATCGAGATTTGGCGATGAAGTTCGGGAAGAGCCTCAGCAGTCAGGTAGAGGATGCGCTGCCGGAGTGGAAGGACAAGTTCCTCTCCTACAAGCACCTCAAGAAGCGTCTCAAGCTCGTCCGCTCCGCCGCGTCGCCGGCGGCGGCGAAGCGCCCCCGCGTCGACGAGGCCGATGCGGATTCGGCGGAATCAGTGATGACACGGGAGGAGGAGGATTTCATTAGCCTCCTCGAGGCCGAACTCGACAAGTTCAATGCCTTCTTCCTCGAGAAGGAAGAGGAGTACATCATTCGCCAGAAGGTCCCTTATTACTTTCCTTTGATTTTTTTTCCCCTCATTCTTCTTCTCATGTAGGAAAAGCGTCATCTTTTAGATGAACTTTTGATCCTGTGGAAAAGAGTCATCTTTTATCTCTTCCCAGGCATCTGATTAAAGATTTCCTGTTTTTCGAGTAGTAATTTCTGTTATCTTATACCTTGATAGTTTTGTATTACAATAAGCCATCAGATGGTCGATTAGGTCACCTTTCCTTTCTTCCTTTTCCATGTTCCTATTTCTGTTCCCTAATGGTGAGGTGTGGTCTTACTTTTCACCTAATTTCTGTTTGATTGACCATTGATGCGTTAGTATGTGAATTGTTATAGTGACTTGTACTTGCAGGAGTTGCAGGATCGTGTGACGGCGGCAATTGTGGAAGATTCAAAAGAGGAGTTGATGAGGGTGAGGAAGGAGATTGTGGACTTTCATGGGGAGATGGTCCTCCTTGAGAATTACAGTGCACTTAATTACACTGGTATGCACTATGCAGCTTCATTTATGCAGTACTTATTAACTATGATGTCTCAATCCAAGGTCCATTTATTTCCCTTATGTTATATTAACTTTGAAGTGTGTTGTTGTTCTTCTGGATGATAGAGTTGTTGGAAATTGACTATATTTTGGATAACGGCTAGTATGCTTGGCTTCAGTGCAAGAAATTATACCATATTCTGGGCCTAGGTTCAAACATGTATCGGCGTTGATGCTGACTGTTGGATGCTGAAATCCTATACTAGATACTATTTTAGCATAAAGAAATTATGTTCATCTGCAGCACAATTATATGGATTTTACAACATGCAAGTCAAACTCTAAATTAGCTCTAGCCACCAGTTTTTTATTTACCTTGCTATTATGACAAAGCTGGCATTGTGTAATGATATTGAAATTCTAACCTGAAATCTCAGTTGGCTGTGTACTATATTTTCATGCTCAATTACAAAATTGTTTCCCATACTCAAAAGATAGTTCTCGATGAAATCTCAATGCAGTAAACTCAGTTCTTTTGGGGCAATCTCCTTCCAGAATATCCAACAACCATATTAACAGTAACCTGGTCACGTTATTTTTTATTGCAAATATTGTCATTGAGGCATGCAACTAAGGCTGATATAGTGATTGCTGGAGTTACTTCTGAATTCAGAAATTATACTTGGCATTGAACCTCAGAGACTACCTTACATTTGCATAGACAGATCTAATAATGTTTGCATTTGCTGCATCCTAGACATGCTTATGGCATACTAGATGTTCATGGAGTCAAATTTTATCAAGCCCAATTAAGAAGGCAGAAGGCAAATTGGTACTTACAAGGATGAGTGACTCAATATATGCACCAGTTTTAAATTTCATTATCCTGGCTAGAGGTGTAACAAGAATTTCTTGCATTGTATTATTTGTTTTGCAAGCTTATTTTTATTATACTATTTTTTTTTTCATGTGAATACATGAATTTTCAATGAGTATCATAGCTATATGTCTCTCAAGTAGGATAATTCATTTTTAATTTCAGTTGAATTTAATCTAATCAAGGGTATCAAATGTTCTGTACAAAGGTTAGATCTTGTAAGGTGAAATATTGACATTTTATTAGACAGATGTGAAAACTGAAACCATTGATATGGTTCTGAAAGATCTGAAATTGGACGGATCTAATTGACTAATAAAAATCCATTTTGCTAGATTATTATTATTATTATTTATTTACATTTTGGGTTGTCTTGCTAGGTTTTGCTGCCATCATAGAATGAATGAGTTGATCACATTTGCACGTTCATATACCAATTCTATAACGCATTAAAACTGTATTTATGATTAGTTCATGTTCCTTACATGCCATATTATTTTTCACAACAGTTGATGTACCATCATTTTCATGTTATTACTTATTACGTCTATTACAGATAAATGCAATAGTATTATCTCTTCAAAATGTCAGTTATCTCATCACTACTCATTTTTCCTGGTATCCTTTTCAAAGGATGGCATTAGATAATTATTCAAAATAGCTTCTATTTATGGTCAATGCTTCAAATTACTGACTCTGATTTTAGTTATTTAAGTTAGTTTTAGAATAATTGATGTTAGTGAGAGCAAATCATACTAAATCAAAAATATGTATGATCATAGGTTGTAAAGGTTGTCAGTTTAGATTTGTCCATGGTTATTTTCAAGGACGTCCAAAAATGCTTAGATTTGAGAAACAGTTTATTCTTACATTATTTTGTTTATTGGAATCTTTAGAAGCCTCTTTGATTCTTTCTTGAATTTTGAGATTGGATATGAAGGAGTTTGCTAACTCCTGAAACGAAGTTATATTCATTTGTCCTCTTCCTAATTAATTTGCTATCTGTATCAGATCTTTGTTTTCCTCTCTCAAAATTTTGATAACTTGATTTTAACATATATGTGAGATTGGAGTTTTGCACGTTGGTATTCTCTTCCACTTCAGTCTTTGAATGCAGTATCTACGCGAATAATAGACTTCCTAAAGAACATTCACAAGGAGCAAGGATGATTTTCTCAAACAAGATGATGTTTTCTTGTTTGCTTAAACAACGTCATTATGTATTTTACTTTTGCTTTTCTTGCAATTGAGAATTATCTTTTTACCCACGATACAATGACAAACATAACCTTCTTTCCTCCTGAAAATTAAGATCTTCTTTGTCTATTTTAATTAACCCTACAAGACGCCCCTAGATTTTACTTCTAACTTTCCCCAACAGTCCTCTAAAAGAACAGAAAACATACAGAAGGTTCCCCTTGGAAAATGCATAATAAATTTTTACTTTGCTGTGTATTTAACAATATTTTGTAACTATCTAATGCCATTTTTTCTCCTTTCTTATAATTTGATAGCCTCCCTAAACACCCTGAGGCTTTATCTTGTTGATTGTCTATCAGGGCTTGTAAAGATACTAAAGAAATATGACAAGAGAACTGGGGCACTTATGCGGCTCCCCTTCATCCAAAAGGTGCTGCAGCAGCCTTTCTTCACCACTGATCTGCTCTACCAGCTTGTCAAAGAGTGCGAGTCTATGCTTGATCGCATCTTCCCCAAGAATGAGCAATCTGTGTCGGTCAACGACACCGGAAGAGAACCAAGAGAAGATAATCCCTCAATACCCGGGTCATCATTTGTCGGCAGCAAGGTTCCAGAGTTGGAGGAGATTGAATACATGGAGAGCTTGTACATGAAGAGCACTGTTGCTGCATTGAGAGCTCTGAAAGAAATCAGAAGGGGAAGTTCCACAGTGAGTGTTTTCTCATTGCCCCCCTTGCAGAACACTGGATTGGATGAGACGTGCAAAAACATTCCTGTGGTAAAACAAGCAGCAAAGTAGCATCTGGGTGCTCTATTCTTGGAGCTAATATGTAATAGTTTACAGAATTCTGAATACTTGTGCAACAATGAAGTGAATATTTGCCTCTGACAATGGTTTATCCTTAAATGGTCTGTTTAGTGTACCTTGTTTGCTGCCTGTGGTCTCCTGACCATTAAACTCTATTCGTGAAATAAATTTCCTTTTTTTTTTCTTTTACTTTACATGGAATTCCTTTTTCTTTTAACTTTCTTTAATTTTAAGACACACAAGCATGTTGAATAAAACAAGCACAGAGACACAGGCATCTCTTCTATTGCACACATGGAAGACGAGGTGTTTGTTTAGCGCCTCCTCGGGTTGGTCGGTTGCTTCCTCTTGCTGGGATTGGCGAAGATCACGCAGAGGACGCACCCGCCCACCCCCGGGGACGGCGGGTCCTCGGCCGGCAAAATGGGTCCCCGCGTGCGGAAGGCCGGTTGCTTCCCGCCGTCACGGTCACGGTCTCGACATCGCCGGGAGGAGTCGGCAGAACCGCTGGACGTTCCGACGCTTTGTGAGCGGCGGAGCTCAACTTCCCCGCCGCCTCCTTCCTGGCCGAGCTTGTCGCCGGCGAGGGAGGTCTCCCCCCACTGCAGCCCGGAGGAGCCTGACCTCCTGAACGTTTGCACAGATCGCTGAAGCTCCGCCATCTCTCTTTATCGCAGTTTTGTAGATCTGATGAGGAAGGAGAAAGAGGAAGTGCAACTCTTTAAAACGGCATAGGATTGTGTGGTCAAAACCTCAATTTGATCGGTTGGTTCAGTCACTTAATAATCGAAAGTCAACTTACCAATGGAATCTATCATCTCCGTCATGAGATCATCTGAGTGTCATTAAAGATTTAAACTTTACCTTCAACTATGAGACTGAATAATTGCAGCGTGTCCATGTTGACTTTGTCATTCAATAGGCTTTGACTAATTAATACCGAAGGTGTGATGTTACCAACTGTAGAATTGTCGAAACATATCTTGTTAATTATCTAATTGGACAGACCATTAGTTGGAACGGCTGAGAGATTCGGTTGCCGAATTGACCGGTTAAAGTGAAAGTTGGAAAAGTCAACCGGAGAGTGTCTTTGGATTTGATCAACTCACCGAGGAATTGACAAGTAAAAGAACGAATAGACAAGTTCATCCAAAAAAAAAAAGAAAAGAAAAGAACGAAGAGACAAATGTCTCGTTGGTTCGTGTTTAAGCAATGATGTCTACTTCAAGAACCACAATGGATGCTTCAACGATGCATGTCTCGTTGCGAAGAAATCCTCTAGATGGATCTTGTACATCTTTCCAGCTTAAGAACTTGCCCCATCCCCAACTGTAAGCACTCCCTGATGAAAACAAAGATTTATCTACAAAATAAATAAGAAAATTAAACACAATCAGATAATTGCTTGATCGTGTTGTAGCGTAGTCAGGAAGCTTCTGGTGCTTGGTATTGTGTAGATCCAACAAGCAAAGGCTATACTCCACATAGACTCTAGTCTTGGAAGCAAGATACGCCTAGACATGTTGAAAATCAAACGAAAAAAAATAATTATATCATAAAATCATATACGCTCAAAGCTTACTTAAGCAATGATCCAATTAAAGAACAAGTAAAGGAATACCAGTTGTAGCTGCCTGCAATAAAAGCTTCCAAAACTAGTACCATGTTCGATTTGGAAATATCCTTGAATACGCAAGTATATATTTGAGGAGTTAGGTCTTTGTTTAGGGACAAGGATTCACTAATTCCTTCTTTGTCTAATTTGCATACCTCCAAGACGTCAGCTCCAAAGATGCAACAATCGTCAACAAGTAGACCAGATTTTGAACTGTTGAACTTGTTCAATGCAACCTTACAACAAAATCCATCACGGGATTTACAATGGAAAAAGTCTTTCCCTACATCAAAAAATGAAGACGACATGCATGAAAATTAACTCCACCAACAATACAGGTAAAAGCAACTTCCTGTATTGTGATCAATTATTGTGGAACTTTAAATGTATATATTGTCACCTTTCTTTTGTATGTGCTCCGCATGTAGTTTATCATATATGAAGAGCTTGTAGATTGCTTTGGTCATCGAGTTTTTTTGATGCTGCATCATCATCATGTGAGAGGTAAAGAGACATATTTCTCATCATCTTCTTCTAAAACTGATTCCAGTCGCAACTTCCTGCAGTTAATATAGTTCACAAAGCATTTTCTTGTGCCAAATCTTTCAAAGATCTTAAATCTTGTCGAATGAACAGAGAAATTTCAATTGTATTGAATAAAAGACTTTTTCTTTTGTTGAAGAACATGTGATTTGTTTTCGAAAAACAGCATCACATAAAAATAATAAAAAATAAATGAGAATTATTAGTTAAACTATTGAAAGTGATTGATAGCCTTCTGAGAGTTTGAAATGATATGAAATCAGGTTTTATGTGTTCATCTAATTCTTCTGATTATATACATGTCCTTAAATATCAATTTGACATACTATGTTGAGAGTTATGATTTTTTTTTAACACAAATTAATTTTTTTAGATATATTCGTATTAAAAAAATTATTATTCTCAATATAATTTATGAAAATGATATTTGAGGACATAGATATAATCAGAAAAATTAAAAAAATACATGCATAAGATCTGTTTTCATGTCATTCTGAACTTTCTAGATTTATCAATTATTTTTTACCAAAACTGTCGAAAATGACTGATAAACTTAGAGAATTTAGAATGACATGAAATAAAGCTCGATTCGCGAACCGGCTGAATTAAATTGTCTTCAAAAGTGCATTTCTTATGCCATCAATGAGCTTTCATCAGTTTGGCCTTTCAATTGTCATGTGCCCGTGACAAGTTAAGTCAGATTAAGCCTAACACGCCAAAAAAAGAGGTTCACTAAGTCCAAACCAAGCCCATCTAGTTTGGCCCATTTTGATTCATATATTACATTATAATAAAGTGATTGATTACATTCACTCGATATTCTCATAATTCATTTTAAAATGATGTAAAAAAAATAAATCATAAAATTAATTTATAATTGATCGTCAAATAACTAAGAGATAGATTTTTTTTTTCCAAAGACATGCGTCCACTAAAAATTAATCCCTACCTCATATATTACAATACTATATAATCATATGCTATAATTTTATAAATCCATATACTATGTTTTTTTAGTTTATAAATATATATACTATTATAATATCACATATATTCACTTAATAAAATCATCAAATTTAAATACATATAATAATAATATTTAACCATCAACTTTTATATATATATAAATATGATTCATCTCTTATTTCTTTCATTTACGTACAATAATTTTTTTCTCTTTATTTTTAAATTAAAATAAAAAAAATATTCTTCTCACTTCTTTAATTGCATGCAACAATCAATATACTATTAATTTTTAAAAATTAATATCACAATTTAAATATACTAACCAATGTTGTGGTGTTTTTTTTTAAAAAATAATATCAAGATGGTGCTGTTTTTATAAAAATAATATTAAGATGATGTTTTTTTTAAAAAAATAATACTATAGTTTAAATACACCGACCAATATTGTGATGTTATTTTTTTTAAAAGCACCAACGTAGTGCTGCCTTTGCAAAAATAACACTAAGGTGATGTTGTTTTTTAAAAATCATCACCATAACTTAAATACACTAGCCAATGCTCTGGTGCTACTTTTACATGCTGTTTTTGCAAAAGTAGTATCACAACTTAAATACACCAGCCAACACTATGGTGCTACGGTGGTACTATTTTTAAAACAACACAAAGGTGGTGCTATAGGTGATATTATTTTTGTAAAAATAGCACCACCTTGGTGCTATTTTTTTAAAAAAATACCAAAGTGGTGTTGCTTTTGCAAAAACAACACCAAAGTGATACTGTTTTTTCAAAAACAGCACTAAGGTGATGTTATTTTTTCAAAAATAATACCAAGATGGTGCTGCTTTTGCAAGTGCTATTTTTGCAAAAATAGCACAAACGAACCTTGGTGTTGCTTTTGCAAAAATCGTCGTTGCTGGTGTATTTAATCTGTGGTCTATTTTTTTTTTTAAAAAAATAGTACTATCTTTTGGTGTTTTTTAAAAAAAAAGCACCATAGTGATTATTGCATGCAATCAAAATAGAGAGAAGAATATTTTTTTATTTTAATTTAAGAGGAAAGAAAAAAAAGTTATTGCATGCAAATGAGAAAGGAAAGAGACGAGCCGCGTCAGATCGCCGACGTTCGATATTATCTATTGTCACTCACATAAGAATGCGTAGAATATCAAATATATATATATATGCACGCTCCAACAACTATGCTCTCCAATTAAAAAAATAATAATAACAATGATTTCCTGAGTTACAATGTAATGATAAAATACTTTCACAATTAATTAAAACAACACCAAGGTGCTACAACATGTGATATTGTTTTTGTAAAAATAGCATCACCTTAGTGTTATTTTTGAAAAACACCAAAGTGATGTTGTTTTTGTAAAAACAATACCAAGTTGATACTATTTTTTCAAAAACAACACTAAGATGATATTTTTTCAAAAATAATACCAAGATGGTGCTGCAGGTAGTGCTGCTTTTGCAAGTGCTATTTTCACCTTGGTGCTGCTTTTGCAAAAATCGTGCTGGTGTATTTAATCTGTGGTGTTATTTTTTTTAAAAAAATAGTACCACTTTTAAGCTATTTTTTAAAAAAAGCATCACAGTGATTGTTGCATATATGTAATCAAAGGAGACAGAAGAATATTTTTATGATTTCTAGAGTTCCAATGTAATGATAAAATACTTCCATAATTAATTAAAAATTCATGGGTTAATTTTTAACTGTAGCGTATTGTGGAATTAATTTTCTCTATGGAAAAACAATCCTGAAACATTGGCTATGGAATGACGAACTATTCATGTTTCTAGATTTTTTTTCTTATCGTCGGTGGAAACTTTCTTGAATTAGATGGATCACTTTTAAAAGTAATCAATTTAAATAGTTGAATATTTGAATATTTGAATTAAAAAAAAATAATCAATTAAATTTTATCCAATTATATAAGTGTATATAGATCTTTCCACATCATTACTCATTCTTTATTATATTATTATTTATATTTAAATAAATTTTATTTTATTATTATTAACTAATTATTTTTATATTTTTTTTTCTTCGTTTGATTTGCACGATTTTATACTAGTTTAATCATTTAAATACATATCATATCATTTAAATATGTCTTTAAAATACCATGGATTGTGTGGTCAAAACCTAAAGTAGATCGGTTGGTTCAGTCACTTAATAATCGAAAGTCAACTTACGCTTGGAATCTATCATCTTCATTGGAACAATTACAAATATCTTCCGATTATAAAATTTTTATTAAAGAAACTAATAATTAATACATAAAATATTATTATTAAAAAATCTAAAAATTAAATTCTAATTAATAGTCAGGTTCATATCCTCTCTCATATATTAATCATTATTCGAATTAGTTAAATTAATTTTCATGATTTATTTCATGAGTATTAATCTTAGGAAGAATTAATAAAAAATATTCAAAACAAATATTTCATCGTTTTATCACCATATCTATTATCTTCGTTATGAGATCATCAGTGTCATTTAAGTAATTAAATTTTACCTTCAAACTATTAGACTGAATAATTGCAGCGTGTCCATTGTTGACTTTGTCATTCAATAGGCTTTGACTAATTAATTCCAAAGGTGCATTGTGACCAAGTGTAGAATTGTCGAAACAGATCTTGTTAATTATAACCACTAAAATCAAATAAGATAATATTGGAAAGATCATTAGTTGCAACGGCTGAGAGATTCGGTTGCCGAATTGACCGGTCAAGTCAAAGTTGGAAAAGTAAACAGAAGAGTGTCCGTGGATTTGATCAACTCGCAGAGGAATTGACAGGTGAAAGTAACACTACATGGACATGCAAAGAACGAATAGACAAGTTCATCCAAAAAAAAGAAAAGAAAAAAACGAAGAGACAAATATCTCGTCGGTTCGTGTTCAAGCAATGGCGTCGTCTACTCCAAGAACCACAATGGATGCTTCAACGATGCATGTCTCGTTGCGAAGAAATCCTCTCGATGGATCTTGTACATCATTCCAGCTTAAGAAATCTCGCCATCCCCAATTGGCACTCTCTGACGAGAACAAATGTTTCACTACATAAATAAATTAGAAACGCACAATCAGATGATTGCTCTATCTAAGTTGTAGCGTAGCCATGGAGCTAGCGCAAACAAATTGTGAAAACCTGAACGCTTCCAGTGCTTGGCATTATGCTGATCCAACAAGGAAAAGCTAAATTCAACATAGGCTCTAGTCTTGGAACCAAGATTAGTAGCATTGTCCATGATCAAGAAAATAGCGAAGAAGTCTTTGAACGACGCTAAGTTCGGATAAAGCGAGATACGCCTAGACATGTCGAAAATCAAACGAAATGAATAATTATATCTTATATGATAAAATTAAGAACATGTAATGAAATACCAGTTGTAGCTAGCCGCCTGCAGCAAAAGCTTCAGAAAGTAGTCTATCCTTCGATTTGGAAACATCCTTGATCACCCAAGTATATATTCGAGGAGTTAGGTCTTTCTTTAGGGACAAGGATTCATGGATTAATCCTTCTTTGTCTAATTTGCATGCAAAAGCCTCCAAGACTTCAGCTCCAAAGATGCAACAATCGTTGACAAGCAGACCAGATTTTGAACTATTGAACTTGTTCAATGCAACCTTACAACAAAATCCATCATTGGATGTGCTATGGAAATAATCTTCGCCTACATAAACAATCAAGATATATAACATGATAAATAACTCCACCAACAAGTCCAGGTAAAAGCAACTTCTTGTATTATGATCAATTATTCTGGAACTTTAAATGTATTGTCACCTTCCTTTTGTATGTGCTCCCCATGTAGTTGATCATATATGAAGAGCTTGTAGATTGCTTTGATCACTGAGCTTTTTGAAGCTGCATCATCATGTGAGAGGT
>JBBUKS010000100.1:1812712-1823882 GCA_038050645.1 Hedychium gardnerianum
GGGTCATGATCTACTACTAGGTGTCACTCATGATATATTCATAATTAATGATTAATTATGAATGATCAACATAATTGGGAACCTATTGGGTCACACGCACAATGAGTTTATCCGAAAGACTTAAAATAAGTTTGATAATTAGATTCTTAGATTGAGAGAGACTAAGTCTGGTTGGACCAAACGAAGGAAAATATGAAAGATATTTTGCTAGAGCGAAAGCGCGGATGAGCCACGTCTTTTAAAGATGAATTAAACCCTCTCTGGTTTAATTATAAACCAAATTGATTTTGTTTTAATTAAAAGAGGTTTAATTATTGAACCAAGGTGTTTTAAACCAAGTTGGTTTGGTTTTGAACCAAACTTAAGGCTAACGGATGAGTTTGGCTTAGCGGTAATGGGTTTTTGACTTGCTCTACAACCCGATATGAAATATATATATAGATATAGATAAAGAGAGAAGAGGTTAGGTTATTCCTTCTCTCCCTCTCTCTTCTCTACTCTTGTGCTGCCGCTCCCCAAGAGGGCTTCACCGTCGCTAGTGCCTTGCTGCCACTGACCACCGCTGGCCAACACCTCACTGTCGGTTAGCAGCATCATACCGACCAAGAGGACGTTGGAATAGTGCCCTTCGTCCAACACCACTGCTGCTCTCGCGCGCGCCATTATTGTCCTGTGCCATCGTCGCTGTATGCTGCCACAAGGCACCGTCGGCTCTGCCTTCCCTCTGCTGGTCACCGGATGACCTCCGGAGTCCTTGCCGCCTACCATACCATCGACAATATCAAGGTATTGCCTCGAACAACGACCCTCTTTAGCTTTCGTTCCTCTTGCTTCGTGTTGTCGGGTTGCATATTTCGCCGGGCATTGAAGTGAGTTTATTACCTCTATGTTTGGTGTCATCGGGTTGCTAATGTCGTTGTATACCAAACACTAAGTATGATCTCTCTCTCTCGGATCTTCTCATCTTCGATCGTCGGTTAGTACCGAAGACGGAGATATGACTCATGGCATCTCGATGATTGCTCAGCGTGGATATGAATAGAGGCAAGGTTTGATAGCATCACTGGTTGATACCCTTTCCACTCCACGTCATTCGTCAAGTATAATTTATTTATTATAAAATTTTAATTGCATGATTATGTCTTGCATGTGTGTATCCTGTATGTGTGAGATGCGTGTGATGTAATAATTAGTTTTATTATTTGTCTTTCGTTGCGCATTTTGTGAAACGTGTCATTGCATGCATCCATCGGGCTTCCCTATAGATAGGGCTCGAGGTTCTTGACGAAGCTCGGGCATCTTGCTCAGTAGCTTCATGCCCATGGCCCATACTTTTGTATAGTTTACTAAAAAAGCCTTCGCTAGACCCCACACTATTCGGGTCTTCGCTCATTCGATTGCAAAACATGAGGCGTACGCCAACCTATTACACAATCGCACTCGATGATCCATGGATATCTTGGGGTCTGACTAGGGCCTTCTCCTTGCACAAAAATCTCCACTCGATAACAAGTTGGGGGTTTTGAAGGTTGACCAGCTGAGCTGGCCTCTCTATGGGGCACCCCCTCTTCAGGGTGAATAGTCACGGGAGAGGGAATTACTTGAACCATCGGAACAACATCAGGATGAATCGACTGAGTTGTGGGCGATAGAGTTGGCTGAATGACCAGTGAAGAAGGGATCAGATCGATTGGTGCAAGGGAGAAGCTTGGATGGATATTTGAAACCGAAGGAGAGGTGGTCGGTTTTGAGGCAGGCATGCTGGATGCCCATCCTTTGAGGCAGGCGCCTTTTCCAAGTTGCTCAAAAAGAATCTTCGGAATCCTCCGAAGACATGGGCACGACCGCTAAAAAGGACGGGAAGGTCTATGTCTGCAGCAGCGTCACTCGAAGATCCAGTCGGGAGAAGGGCTCTTTCTTCTAGCTCCTCATTGTTGAGCTTTAAACTCTTATTCATTAAAGCCTTTCACATGGTCCGAGCTGCACAAGGAATATATGTTTTCAGTTAGCAAGCAAGCTGATCAGAAAGCTAAAATTTTTTATCGAAAGGGAACTGAAGTTCGACTTTGAACGAGCTTAACAAATTGATGCAATAGGCCCTCAAGTAGCAGTCTCTTGACGTCATATTGCGAGTATGACAGAAGCTCAGTTGTCTCCAAAAAGGCAGGTTCTGATTTATAATCGCTCAGCCTTGGGGCCTTCGGTAACCCCATTTGCCAGTTGGTCGGCCACTCAAATGGGGTCGAGGATCGCACGAAAAAAAGGAGACTTCCAACTCTTGTGAGAAGTTGGCAACCCGCCTAAGAAGCAACAACCCAATCGGGTTTGGAAAAAGAAGACTTCGATGTTTATCTTCTTTGGGTAAAAGAAGTAATAGAATACTCGGGGAGTCAGGTACAATGGGAGATGATTGCTACCTGAAAAAGTAGTCTAAAAGAACTAGGAGCTAACTGTTGCAAGGGGATGCCGAAATAGTGAGAGATCTGGGTAAAGAAGTGCGGGATTAGGAAACGAAGACCACATAGCATTTAACCTAAGAAAAAGGTGACAAAGTCGGTCGGTCGAAGATGGGGTCGATCGAGGGTGTTCAAAATAACTATTCGATAACCTGGGGGCACTTCATACCGTAGCCTCACATGATCTAAATGCTCACCGAAAAAATTGGATTCTATACTGGTATACTAGAGACCAGGATTGCTCTCCAACGCCATGGGTGCCATAGGTAAATATGAGAAGAGCAAAGGGAGAGGCATGAAGGGTCGAAGACGATGGAGGAAGAGGGGACTTACAGTAGGAAGAAGAAAATCACTGGACGTTGTTGCTGCTTGAAGAAGATGGAGAATGAGATCGCATTCTCCCCGACTACAACCATAATAAAGTTCTAACCTTGGAATCACAATCATCTAATCAAGAATTAGAAAAGGCGGGATAATTTGCACCACCATCGGATCAAGCACCCGAATCAGCGGAATCTCAATTGTCTCATCAGAATGATAACCTCGATATAGCGGTGATCCATGTCGATTTCCAATGGGTCATCATTAATGGATGATGGGGCGTGCACGCATGAGTTAGATACACCATCACGTGTATCACTTGCATTAATGAGTATCGGGCTCACATATTCCCAAGGTCGATCGTGGGGCATGTCATCCCTAGCACATCAATTCGGTTGAATTAATTAATTCCTACTGTTGTCTAGTCAGTTGGGCTCGAGCCTCCTTCGACTAGACTTAAGGGGGAGACTTATGATGCGAGAGGAATCAGGAGGCTCATGTGGCAGAAGTCCATCCTTAGCTTGGTTAGAATTCAAGAAGAGGTGGAAGTTATATTCAACGCTATTGACCCCAGGGCTTGTTCTATGTGTACTCTCTCCGGTCGGCCTTCCGACCCCAAGACTCATTCTCTCCGGTCGGTCTCCCGACCTCAAGATATACTCTCTCCGGTTGACCTCCCAACCCCAAGACTTATTCTCTCCGGTCAGCCTCCCAACCCCAAGACGTACTCTCTCCGATCAACCTCCCAACACGAAGACTTATTCTCTTTAGTCGACCTCCCGACCCTAAGACGTATTTTCTCCGGTCCGCTTCTCAACACCAAGACGTACTCTCTCTAGTCGGCCTCCCGACTCTAAGACATATTCTCTCTTATTATCCTCCCGATCCCAAGACATATTCTCTTCAATCGGCCTCCTGACCCCAGGGCTTGTTCTATGTGTATTCTCTCTGGTCGGCGCTCTTCAATCGTCCCCCTTCATTAACCACCTGGACACCAGTCACGCAGATGACACGTGAGTAGTCAAGACCCGTGGATCCATGTGGTTAGTTCAAGGTGATACTATACTTTTATTTAATACACAACGTGGGCAATGTGTCAATATGATACAATAGAGATATTGTAATAATACAAGGATTATACATATTTCATACTGATATGGCACCTCTTAATGAGGGGAGAATGTCTTCAGAGATATGTTATAAAAGGGCCTGTGTATACAGGCAGAGATACGTTTTCACCCTTTCATCCATTCTACTCTACGTTACAGTTCAACTTCTTCTTCTCCACATTCGAGGATTGACTTGAGCATCAGAGTGACTGAGCTAGGGAACTCCCTAGCCTCCATTCTAACTCTCCTGTGTTTCCTTGTCTTTTCCATTTCGCTCCAGGAAGTCCCTGAAGGTCCCTCTCCTCTGAAGATTCGTCATTCAATTGACTCAGGCTCAAGTTCTTTGGTGGCTCATCCTTAGGCGATTTCATGCAAGAACATTGATCATACACATGGTTCAAAAATATAAATTTTTATGAATTTGTACTAGTGTATGATCATATGCATGATGATATTGTTTATTGTTTTCTCATAATTAGAAAACTAAAATTAGAATCAATTAATTAGAATTAATTGATTCATAGAGGTGTTAGCATATTATATATTGAACTAATTAAAGATATATATGAGGATGTAATAATATGAATGAATACTTCAAGCAGATTAACCAAAGTATTTCCCATAAAGATAGAGTTACATCAATAATCAAGTTTAAGTCCCTATATTTTTTATACTAATTATGGACGAACTCATTGGACACATCCAAGATATGATATAGTAGTGCATGTTATTTATAGATGATATCATTTTGGTAAATGATCTACGTGAAAGAGTAAATGTTAAACTTGAATCTTGATGGAAAACGCTAGAAGAGAAAGGTTTTAGACTTAGTAGAGTAAATACATAATATATAAAATTTAAGTTTAGCAATTTTAGATATAATAAGACAATTGTTAAGATTGGAGATGATGAATTATCATTAATTGAGAGTTTTAAGTATTTAAAATCATTTTTGCAAAAAGATAGAGAGATTGAGAGAAATATCTTACTTAGAATACAAGTAGGATAGTTGAAATGGAGGAGAGCATCATATGTTCTTTGTGATCGTAAAGTATTTCTAAAACTTAAAGGAAAGTTTTATAAAACAACAATTAGACCTACTATATTATATAAAACTAAATGTTGGGTTATAACTCTAGCACATGAGCAGAAAATGAGAGTTGTAGGATGATGATTTAAGGTGGATGTGCAAACATACAAGGATGGATAGTACTTAGATGATCAATAAATGGAAACATATACTTACACGGACATTACTTCGGTGGATGTGTAAACATAAGTGTTAGGACCTGTATGAGCTAGAGGAAGGAGGGGGTGAATAGTTTACTTTTTTGAACTTGATTTGTAATGAAAAACTCGAAGCGAAGACTCTACAATGCTAACATATTTGATTTACTTGGTATCCACCTCCTTGAGGTGACTAATCAAAGAGTCTGACTTTCTCTCACAACTTTACTATGAAAAACCTCCTTCTCGGAAACTTTCTAGAGGCGAAGAAGCCTCGTACAATCTTGAACAATAGAATACAACAAGAAATACACAATACACAAGTAAATACAATCGAAAATGATTTTACAATGAATAACCTTGCTTGATCGATCTCTTATTGCTTGGAAATGCCTCTTGGTGGTTGGAAATGTAGCAACATTTTTCTCTCCAACTTCTCAAGAATTGACGTCTTCAAACTCTTTGCGAACCCCCTTTTTTAGGGTTCCTCTCAGTCTGGAAAATGCCTCCTAATCGATTGGCCTTATCTCTAATCGATAGTCATGTCAGTTCGACCGTTCAAAACCTATAGAACAACTATTTTTTGCCTTCCCAATGGATCGGTGAGTCATATCAATCGATTGGTTAGCCTCTAATCGATTAAGAGGCCTTTTGTTCACTCAAGAACTCTGGTTGAATCGATTGCCCCAATCAATTCACAAACCTTAGGTTCCCTCAAGAAACAACTCCCAATCGATTGCTTCAATCGACTGGTCATGCTAAATCGATTTCTCTAATTGATTCCCCAAGCTTTTGTTTGCGAGAAATCACTACCAATCGATTGAGCCAATTGATTTGGTAGTCTATTGTTCCATTGCAATTTTGGCTTCTTCCAATCGATTAGCATGCGACACCAATCGATTGTCTTAGGCCATCATTGGTGTCTCAGGTCAATCAGATTAAGCCTAAAAGCCGAAATCCATATTTAGGTAGGGTTTACCAATCTATTGACACTTCCTGCTAATCGATTGATATTCCTAAATTCAGTATTTTCAAGCTTAAATTCGGTTCTTTCTTAGTATCTGGTTGACTTCAACCTACCAGGACTTTCTCTGCCCAACATCTAGTCATCCATGACCTATTGAGACTTTCTGTTGCCCAATATCTAGTCAACCTTGACATATTGAGACTTTCTCACTATGTCAAGTGTCTGGTCCTCCTTAACCCACTTGGACTTCCCCTTGCCTAACCTTAGTTAGGACATTCCCTTATCTAACCTCACTTAAGACTTTTCCTTGCCTAATCTCAATTAGGACTTCCCATCACCAAGTGTCAGGTCCTCTCTGTCTCACTTTGGACTTTGCCCTTGCTAACCTTCCCGTTAGACTTTCTCTTGCCTAACCTCAGTTAAGACTTTCGATTACCAAGTGTTTTGTCCTCCTTGACCTACTTGGACTTTTCCCTTGCCAACCTTCCCATTGGACTTTCCCTTGCCTAACCTCAGTTAGGACTTTTTCTTGCTTAACCTCAGTTAGGACTTTCTTGAATCAAGTATCCGGTCCTCCCTGAACCTACTTGACTTCTCTCTCACAATATTGTCAAACATCGAAACTCAAACTCGAGCCAACCCGAGCTTAGTCAACATTGTCAACCTTGACCCGAGGATGATTGCACCAACAATCTCCTTCTTTTTGATGTTTGATAATATGTTTAAGTTAGACTAACTCATTAGCCCAACTTACCTTCTTCTCATGCCAAAGGATGAATGAGGGTTTCCTAACTTAAACCTTACATTCTTCTCCTTTGGCACACATAAAAAATCTTCTCCCAAGATTCATCCCTCTTTAACCTCCAAGCATCCAATGAAAGTCTTATACCTTTCATTGTTTCCAATACTCAACCTTGAGCATTCAATCATTATCCTTCTAATCTCCTTTAATACCGAAATCACGCCTTTAAGGAGAACCTCCCTCTCAAAGTATGCTCCATCTTTAACCATTGCACCAACAATGATTTGAAGTTTCTAAACCTTTAGAAAATCCCAAATTCTAAGTTTTGAAGTTAAAGATTCACCTTTGAATCTAAAACTCCCCTATAAAATACTTAACCAAGTATTTCATAGGGTTAGAAATGGTTAAATTACCTAAATGTGGCTTAATAAACTGAAATCAACCCATTTCAGTCAAAATCAGCATCTCTCAATCGATTGATAATTAACATCAATCGATTGAAATGGTTGAATCGATCAGAGTAATCGATTCAACATCATTCTGTGTCGAACAAAACAAGGTCAATCAATTGGCCTCATCTTCCAATCGATTATGGCATGTACCAATTGATTGGTACCAGTGTCCAATCGATTGATATTTCTAATTTTTCAAAACCAAATTCTGCCCAAAATTCAGAAATGCCTAAATAATTCTATAATTTTCAAAAAATTATGAAATTTCACGTAGACATTACTTATGTCATATACTATTAGGAAAAAATAATTTTCTATGAAAATACATCCCATTTTCAAAGATTGATACAAAATTAGAAATCATTAAAAATTTTAATATTTCACTCTAACTTTATATCTAACTAATCAATGGTGATTCCTATCAACAAATAGATTTCACCAAGGTTTTCAAAAACAATTTTGAAATGATTTTCAAAAGCAATTTCCAACCATGATTTATGGTCTAAATGCACATGATTTGTACATTAGCTTTTCCCATGATTGGACTTCACAAAATTAATATATTTTGATGAAATCAAAATTCGAATAGATGCACTAACTCAACATCTTGAGTTTTGTTCATCCTCCTAACATCTCACTTGTATATAATTTGTCTCAAAACATATTCAAGTCAACTCTATGGTCTTGTGAGATGTAACATAGTTTTCCCTAAAACTAAGGGATCATGCATCTCTATCTAGGCATTTTGATTTTGATCATCCTACCTAGGATGTCAACTATTTCATATTATCCTTAATTACAAGAAATTAAAACAATGCATCACAATGACCATGACATACATCATAATGGATATTTTCAAAAGAAAAATCATCATATTCAAATGATGCATGTATGACATTGCATGTATCAAAAACTAACACTATAATATCATGTCAAATGAATGAATAACATGATGTCATGTCATATGATAATCCACACAAAGCATGGCAATTATGGCACAAAGAAAAATACCTAGATTTTCCATCTAAGTGTTATCAAATAAACATTATGCTAAAAATTAACCTAAGTTACCCTCATCAACCTAGAAAATGCCAAAAATCCCAACTTGACATTCCTTTAAATTCTATCCTATTTGTGTCAATTTTATTAATCTCAATTCCTCAAATTCTATTGGTACATTTTACTCTTCAAGAGTAAAAGTCGACTTCTTATTTTCAAAGTATCACAACATATTGAAAATGCCCTACAATGCCAATTTCACCATAGTTGGGTTAACTACTTATCCAATTAGGGTTGACATACCCTATACCCATCTAGGGTGTATAGAATACACTCTTAGAAATCCAAAACCTATTGGTGCTCCTTGGATACACTAGGTACTCACTATAGATAACTTCCCTAGATACCTTCTTGATGATTTTTCCTAGGCTTCTTAGAAGTCTTAGTCATACTAGTCTTCTCAAGGTTAACTCTAGGGATAACTTCCCTTGTAACCTTGGCTTGACTCCTAGACCTAGGATTAGTTCCATAGTTATATGAAACTCTATGGTATGATGACACATTCTCCTTGGCTTTAGGTTTGTATGCCAAACCTTTCTTACCCTTGAATGATTCTTGCTTATCTAAGCCTAAGTTTTGCTTTTTGGATCTTTTTACATTATTTTTCATTTTCTTTAGGGTCTTTTCTAACTTATCAAGTCTTGACCTCAAGACTTGATTTTCCATCATTAAATCCTCAAATTTGAATTTTTCATGATTGCCTTCAATAGTTTTCTTTTTAAGCATATATCTAAATTGCTTAGGATTTTTGCCTAGTTTGTTTTCTACCTTCCTATACTTAGGTAGAGTAGTTCTAGCATGATATGACACATAATTTGTCTTAGAGTTATCATTCTTCCTGTTTTCATGACAATAAACATTAAAATCATAAAATTTATCTCTAGCATGCTTGTTATCATGAAATAGAGAAATACCATTAACTAATGGTACCTTAGTTTTTCTTTTAGAAGCTCTCCCTTGATTTGATCTTCCTCCCTTGTTCTTAGTTGAGGAGCTCCTCTTTGGACGTTGATTTTGGTAGTATCCTTTATGATTACACAAGAAGCACACAATGTGCTCTTTGCTCTTTCGTATCAAGGAGCTACCATCTTTTGGCTTCTCCTTCTTCTTATGTGCCACTTGGGTCTTCTTCTTGACCAAGTTTGGACATTTGCTCTTATAGTGTCCCTTCATCCTACACTCAAAGCATATGATATGATTTTTATTTTTATGAATTGAGTTTGTTATACCTTCACGAGTTGAGATCTCTTGACTTGTAGAGATGGAGCATGATTCTTCTCCATTGGTTCCGGATGTTAATGGCCTCTCCCTCTCAATCCTTGAGGTGAATGCTTCTTCAATTTCCTCCTCGGATGTTAAGCACCTCTGAATCCTCTTGTTCTTGATCCAAAGAGTTTCCCTCTTTGAATTTGTCTTCTCTTGGCATTGAGGAGGAATTCTCATGAAGCTTGACCAACTTACTCCATAACTCATTTGCATCTTGGTATGTGCCTATCTTACACAAAATATTGTTAGGAAAAATATTAACTAATAATTTTGTTAGTTTATCATTTGCCTTGGATCTTTGGATTTTCTCCTTAGACCATTTACTCATCCAGAGAGCTTTCCCCTTTGAATCTCTTGGAACTTCAAATCCTTCCATTAGAACAAATCATTACTCTATGTCCATAATCAAGAAATTCTCCATTCTTAGAAAGATTGAAGCTTTCCATTTGGAATGATGGAGGCGCTCGAATGTCATATTCGAATCCATCTCCGAATTCTATTTTGAAGTTGAGCTCCTTTGAAGATTAGTCCTCTGACTTGTTGAATTTTAGGGCTTCAAACTTCCACTTCTTCTTCCTCTAGCTCTTTGCTCCTTCCAACAATTAGTCCAGTGAAGAGCGACCTTGCTCTGATACCACTTGTTAGGATCAATATGAGCTCACTACAAGAAATTTGGGATTCAACAACACCTAATAGACAATGTTTTTTTCGAAAAACCATTATCTTTTTCCATTTAACAACGGTTTTATTGAAAACCGTTGTTGTTGTCCATTTTTTTTTGAAAAAAGACAACAGTTTTAAAAAAACCATTGTCGTATGTATGTCAAAGAAAATGATTTTTAAAAATCGTTATCTATTAGCTTTTTTTTGGGCCTACGACAATGATTTTAAAAAATCGTTGTCTATTAGTGTTGCTTACATGGTAATAGACGACAACGATTTTATTAAACTATTGTTGTACGTGTTTTGGGGTCTAAGTTTTAGCGTTGTATTTTTTTACACACACATATTACAAGGAAAAACCTAGCCTCCAAAACCCCTCCTCTGCCAAAACTCATCTCCATGAAAAACCCATATCCATCAAAACCCTCCTCTGCGTCGCCCGCCTCCACACCCTTATGCAACTTGAGGTGTTCAACCCTAGATTTCTCTTCGTTCCCTCCCTCTTCATCTTTCTTCGGCGATTCAACTTCCTCTTCTTTGTTTTTTAATGATCGACTGATATTTCAAATTTCCAGGAACTATTTCGAATACCCTTGCTCGCCAACATTGCTGTGTGAAGTCCGAGGCTTTCGCTTTCCTGGTTTTCGTTTGGTTCAGGTGAAAGTCATTGATTTCAGTTGGGAGGAGGAGGAAAATATTAGGGAAGTTTCTTTATTTCTCTGGTTTTACGCGGTGTAGAGCCACAGCGGAGAAAGAGGTAACAGTTGGTTTAACAATGATTAATGCACTTGAAATGCAATGTTTGAGAATGCATTTGTTTGTTAATTACCCTAAGCAAGTCAAACGCCATATAATGGATAGAGGTACTGATGCACACAATTTCTTGGCAATGTGATTCCTCTGCGACT
>JBBUKS010000100.1:1823982-1910695 GCA_038050645.1 Hedychium gardnerianum
TATCATCTATGTTATTAATGGTGGGAATAATATTTAATGTAAACTTGGATGAAAATAATATTTAATATTTAGGGATGAAATTTTATTTTCTAAATTTAAAGAATTATTGTTCGTCAAATCTAAATTTAGGAAATAAATAGGATAATTGATACCGGAATTTTTGTTAAGTAAAATTTTAAATAAATTTTTTGTTTAGAATATTTAACGTGGATGCTCTAACAGTATTTTTATTAAAACGATTACAACACTTTATATATCATCTTTATAAGATAAAAAAGCCCTGGGTTAATGGTGCGATGGTTAGGCTCTTCAATGGATAATCAAAGGGTCTAAGGTTCGAATCTCAGCTACGGCGCATTGCAAGGAATTTTCCCTCCAATAAGAAGCGGGCCTTAGAATACTGGTCATTTAGATGAACCTTTCTCGATTTATCCTGATGGCCGGTGGAAAACATCTGTGGGGCCGGGCCGGTCACCCTAGATCCGATGTTACCGGCCGGTGGAAAACTTCTGTGGGGCCGGACCTGATGTTACCGGCCGGTGGGAAACTTTCGTGGGGCCGGACCGGTCACCCAGATCCGATGATCTGATTAATTTTTTTTTTTTTATAAGATAGAAGAGCATCTGCTTTCAATTTGTTAGCTAAATTAAGTTGAAGTACATCAATCTGTTGCACATGCTGAGCATTCAGAAGGACGAAGTAGGCTTCCAAATCTACAAAGGTCTTGCTGCATATCTTTCCAATTATGATTTGTATCTAGCTGGGGATGAACTAATGGGAATGGCCTGCAATTACACTATATTTTTATAAGGTACCGACGCGTGATAACCAACTCGAGTCAGATACCTATTTAATATAAGTTAGGCGAGTTTAGCTACATCATGCTAGTTTGAATTAGACCACATGACTTATGTTACGTTATAGCATTTCTATAGTTTAAAAATCTCAGATCGTGTCTATAAATGCATAATTGTACGAATTAAGGAAATTGAAACGAAGCAGCACGATAACCAGAAGAGCGAAAATTATACCCGGAGCTATATATGGTGGGATGATAAAAGATGAGACAAATTTTATATACAATAAGAATTCAAATCTCACTTAGATACATTACATCTAGGGAGTGTTAGGCTATTCGTCATGATTTATTTGTACTTCCTGATTTATCTTATCGTCCGATAAATTTTTTTCATAAGGTTGAACATGTCATCTCTAGGATTAATCAGATCGCTAGAGTTGAATACATGAATTAAAAAAATAAATCAAAAATTCAAAAATGATATGAAGGTCTAATCTCTATTACATGATTTTTCTCTCGGCCTACGGTGCAATGATAAGTATATCTTGAGACTTCTCATTCACTTAGAGTTTAAAATTTAGGAAGTTTTAAAAAATTAGTCTTCTACATTTGAATCATTGGGACCGTTAATGTGAATTATCATATATTTATACTTTCTAATTTATTTGATGACCAATATTTTTTTTTATAGGATTGAATTAGTTATTGTAAAAGTAATCAGTTCATAAAATTAGATGACTAAAAAACCTTCATAAAAAGTAGTAGGCACGGAGAAAAAAAAGTCCACATGAGTTAAACTGTTATATATATATATATATATATTTGATATCTTATACATTCTCACATATATATATATATATATATTTGATAGTCTTCACACTCTTATATATATATAGATATATAGATATATATATATATGATCATGAGCGACAGTCAACATGAGCATCTGACGGACCAAAATCTGCGCGTTTCTTCTTTCTCTCTTCTTTCCGCGCGAGAATAATTTTGTCCCGATTCTCCAAATTTGATTCCTAAAAACTTCAAATCTCGTTGTCTCTCTTTCTCTCAGCGAGATTTGAAATTTTTAAGAATTAAATCTGGAGAATCGGGGCGAAATTATTCCCGCGCGAAGAAGATAAAAAGAAAAAACGTGCAAATTTTAGCCACATCAGGTGTCCACGTTGACGGTCTCCATGATCACATATATAAAATTATACAGAATATATATATATATATATATATGAGAAAGTTGTTCCGTGTGCAGGGTATCACTCATCTTTTATATATGTCTATCCATGTGAGAAAGTCTCATTTGTTTCTTTCCTGTATAATTGTTGGCTTCTTCCTCATCCTCAGGATTTGACTGTGTATCCAATGCGTTCCTGAAACCAAGCTGGACTCTGCGTCAAGAATCGCCTCGTGGCTCCAGGTTTCCTCCTCTGGAGCAGTAAGGTATGGGCCCTATGGGCATACACTCGCACCGCGCCACTACCTTTCAAAGCAGGGCACCAGTTCGTTCCCCTGTCACCGTGCCATATGATGAGCCTGGTGCGTTGTACCTGGAAATCAAATGATTGCGCTGTCACATTCCCCAAGCAGGAAATCCTAACCTGCTGCTTCGTTTGTTTCCTACATAGAGTAAAACATAACATTGTCTGAATCCAACTGTGGAAAGCGAACAACTGGAAGCGATAACTGGTGAGAAATCAAATTAGATGTTTCCGACTAGTTAATGTCTGCAAAGCATTCTCAAGATGTGGCAAGGTTTTAGGTTTCCAGGTTAGATCAGAAGTCTGACTACTCTGCCCTATAAAGCTCATCAAAGATTAGCAGGGGAGGTAATCAACTTGCCAACGACGTTGATTACAGATCATTAATTTCGTACTTTCCTAGATATTGGTTTTGAGTGGCAAGGTTGCTTTCGACCACCCATTCAAATAAGATGTAAACCTAATTATCAAATGGTACTAATATTTTAAAGATCTATCTTCAAAAATAATTAATCAGATCACACCTATTTTTTTCTTCTTCTAATGTTCCCTCAAACAGTATTTCTATATCTAACAGGCTGAGCCAGTTCAAGACAAAATGTTGTATAAATTCGTTTGTGCCTGAATTATTCATTTTTGAGCCTATTCCGTCTTAGAATGTGAAACACAAACCCGCAGCGGCTTAATAAAATTAATGTCATAATTAACTTGTTGGATAATACTCAACAATTTGAATTAAGAATCCATTGGTTTAGTAATAGTAGGTTGAAACTTTTTTTTATCTCTGAATATATATATATATATATATATTAATCTGTTCATCTCTCATGTACATCCTGTGTGCACTGAATATAATTTTATTTTTTTATTTTTTTTAGAGAAAAAGATTAAAAAATTAGAACCTAATTTTTAGAGTTTGAGTTATAATATTCAAGTTTTAAAAAAAATAAAAATATATCAATTTTTTTTTTTACACATGATGTACAAAGAGATGCATACGGGATAGGATAACATTCATATATATATATATATATACACGAGTTGTTCACGACTGCGATCTAGGTGCCTCTTATTTTTTTTAGGGCGTCTGAATTTTATCCGAGCGCTTCTATTTAATTTTTTTTTGAATCTTAAATTTTTTAAATTCGACTCGTAAATATTATATATTTCAAATTTTAAGTCCTAAATCCTAAAAAAAATTAAAAAAAAATATGCACCCTAAATACTATATCTTAAACGCTAAACCCCAAATCATAAATCTTAAACCCAAAGCTTAAAAAAAAATACGCATCCTAAATACTATATACTATATTCCGTGCGTACCTAAAAATTTTTTCGTTTTAAATTTTTTTTTAACTTAAATATTATAACTCAATCTCTGAACTCTAAAGATAAAATCTTATTGACTTAACTCCGAAGCTTAAAAAAAAATAAAAACAAGTTTACTATATATATTTTGATCTAGGCGCTTAGATTATTTTAAGCACCTAAATTGTTGTCACTGACGAGTCACGTGCGGCATATATAGTATATAGTAATATATTATATAGTAAAAATAAGAATAAAATTTATAGCAGAAATATAAAGATTGAAGTTCAACTATAAATTATATTATAGAGGAATAAAACTTATAGCAGAAATAGAAAGATTATCAAATTTTACAGTTACATATGTTTAAAGGAGCGACAATAGTAAAGAAGAGAATAAGCATCGACGGTGAGAGATTTCCGGAGAGATGATGTGGGAATGACCGGCGGCAGCTAGGGACTCGGGGAAAGACGACGGCTGCCGCCAATGGAATTAGGATTTAGGAACCCAGGAGAAAAGAGGAGAGAAAGAAAGACGTCGAGCTTTAAATTTTTTTGGAAAAAAAATAAGTCCGTGCGAAGGAAGAGAGAAGAAAAAGAAAACTTAAAATATTTTAGTTTTGATCAGGTAAGTGCTCATATAAATTATCGTTCACGAACGTTCATATAAAAATACGTAGGATATTAAAATTATATATTATATTTACAGTTTTGAGAGAGCGTAAAAAATGCCTAAATATCTTGATTAAAATTGATGGAGTAATTAGTTAGTTATATTTTATATAAGTAAAATTCATAAAACAGAGTAAATTGTGTAAATATAATAATTTTATTATTTATTAAAATAATTAATGAGATCGGATAATCTGATGAAATTAATTTTGAAAATACGCTTGAGTAGGAAACTCGATGTGATATATCATCGGAGGGATTAATCATTCTGTTTTTTTTTACAGAGACTGGAAGTTAATTGCATTCATCAAGTATACTCTACGGTGAGGACTGAGGACTGTCAAGTTCTCCTCCGTGTTGGTCCTGGGACAGACTGGCGGGAGCGCTGGGGGCGAGCGTTTCGCCTTTTTGCCACAATGAGGACTGTCAAGTTCAGGCGCAAAACCAGGAAACTAAGTGGAGTATGTGCTCTGCGTTAACACTCCTTTATAAGTACTCCCTTTCCACGCCCCTTCACTAAAGGCAAAACAGAGCACGCCGCTTCTGCTTAATTCTGCTTCATCTCCCTCTGCAAATCATGGTCAGACCGCAGCAGCGCTACCGCGGCGTCCGCCAACGCCACTGGGGCTCTTGGGTCTCCGAAATCCGCCACCCGCTCCTGTAAAAAAAATTTAAAAAAAATTAATTTGAACTCTTTTCTCGTAAATTTATCGATTCATGTTTCTAAATCACGGATCTTTCGCTTTGCAGGAAGACGAGGATTTGGCTCGGAACTTTCGAGACGGCGGAGGACGCGGCGCGCGCCTACGACGAGGCCGCTTGGCTCATGTGCGGGGCGCGCGTGCGGACCAACTTCCCCGGCGGTTCGCCGCCGAAGACCAACTACTTGTCCGCCGCTCTCACCGCGAAGCTCCACCGCTGCAACTCGGCGTCGCTGCAAGCCGCTGGCCAGCCTAAGGACGCCTGCCGAGGTATGCCGGCGTCCAACGGCCGCGAGACGTCCGTCTTCGCCGATGGCCAGGCGAAGCAGGAGGAGTGCGATCGCAATGAGGTTGAGTTCCACTGCTTGGAGGAGAATCAAATAGAGCAGATGATAGAGGAGCTGCTCGATTCTGATCTCTGCATGGAGATCTGCTACACTTCTCTGTGATCAATCTATGCAGTATCAGATTAATTAGTTGTTGTACAGTTTGCTGTTGATATCTAATTGTTAGAGCAAATTAGTCGAAATTATAGCTTGCTTAAAAGTCTTATGTACTCATTCCCTTTTCAGCTCTTGAAATATATTATAGCAGCAGAAGATCTCTCCATTATCTAATCTTCTATGGTTTTTCACAAGGAGTTTATGCAAAATGTTATCAATTTAGCATTTATTTCTCTCTCTCTCTTTTTTTTCTTTTCCGATCTCTTCCAGCTCGTATAGATTTCTTGGACGAATGCAAGTTTAGAAATATTCAATTGTTAAATTGCTGTTATTAAAGATCATTTATAAGGAGGAAAGTCTATGGATTTGCAGTGATTACGATGGGGTTAAGTGAATCTTTGTAATGTATCAGAGCATGTGCCTGCACATGCCTTCAAAATATAGCAGTTTTGTCACATATAGAAACTTATGATGAATGGAGAACGCCATTGTCAAAACATCACCATGTTCCCCTGTTATAAAAATATATATCTATCTTAGTGGGCAACGCAAGAACCTAAGTGAATTATGTTTTGAATTTTTTTTACTATAATTAAGCAGTATTCCTTTTGCATAAATGCGGAAAAAATATTTTTGAAAAAAAAATCTTAGATTCAGATAAAAGAAAAGTTTTTTTTTAAAAAAAATAATATTAAAAAATATTTAAAATTGGCACATCTATAATAAAATATATATTTATTATTTAGTAATTAATATTTTTATTTTAATAATAAATAGAGAATGAATATAATGAATAATTTATTTTTATTTAAATTAATTATTTTTATATTTATTATTGAATCGAATCTATTTTAATTATTTTTAAATTAATATACTTTTTAATAGAAGAGTTTTTCTTTAGATATTTTTTTTTTTACTTCAGCAATTTTGTTCTAATTTGAAGTTTGAATTTAATGTTGTATCAACAATCCTTCGAAATGGCAAGATGTTAAATTCTTTTATAAATAGTCAGGACCAATGTCAAGCTTAGCTTAGGTGTCTTTTGTCTATATCTTCATTTTGATGGTCATTTTCTTTTCAATGATTAAGGCATCTATATTATAAGTTAATATAGATAGGTGTTATAATATTTCACATTAATCACATTTACTTCTTTAAACATTATTAATAAATAGATTTTATAAAAAAACAAATTTAAAAATAAAAAAATAAATTTTAGATATAAAAAATAATCAAAAAAAGGGTTTTTTTAATCTAGGACAGGAGTGTTGTGGTTAGATCCTCCAATAATAAATTAAATATATGAAATTTAAGACTCAATTACGATATATTATAGAGAATTTTTTTTAATAGGTAACAAATTCGAGAACGTTGACTGTTAGGATAGACCTCCATATGTGGTTTTTTAATTTATCAAAGTGATCGGTAGAAAATTTTCATAGGATCAAATCGATCATTCTAAAATTAATCGAGACGAAAACTTAAATTTCTAATATCAATTAATAAACCGGAGTTAAATTCTCTCCTTTAGAGGACTCTCCGCACAATTTGTAACTCAGTTTCCTTCAAGTGCCGAAGTTCCATCAACACTGTTATCAATTAATGATAAACTAGTTCAGAAAGTAATCAGTACACGGAGAGGACAATAACCTGACTGCTAGCTAGGATTTAACTCTCAGTCTTCATGATGATAATATTTCATGTATTAATTATCAATCCATTATGTAAGGACCAGCATTGCTATCGATCAATGTCTGTACAATTAGTTGTCCCGTTGAATTCAAAATGATAGGAGTTGAAATTTTCTAATAATTCAAATGAATTAGGATTTGACGAGCCATGGCCCCTTTGAGTGAGCAAAATCTGGATTAAATCGAAATAATGGAACTAATTGAAATTAGCAATTAGCTTTTTCAATTTGCGATCAAAACTAAACCAAAAGTTTTGATTAATTATTAACACTGTTAGTGAAAGGCTAGCGGTCGGATCGACCGGGTTAGTTTTTTATCAGACGGCTTATGGATAATTCCTACAGATTGATGTTTAGTCCCATATCTAAAATTTCGAGATTCGTAGATCAATATAAAATAGAATGACACGGTTAGTGATCTACAAGCCCATGGGATGAAGTGACAGGATTGAAAGATCCAGGAAAATCCCCGGGTCATACACTGCAGAGATGCGGCTGCGTAATTGCTCTCCAGTAAATTTGATTGTATTCCATTCGTGGGAGGGCTGAGACATGTGTGGAGCTCTTCAATCAGATTGTGGATTCATGACCGTTTCCCTATAGTAATTCACTTGGCCCTACAAGTGGGTTAACAGGACGGGGTTTACATTCCATGGGCAGATGTTTTTTAATTATTAAATAAAAGATTTTTATCAAAATCGATCAACCGTCAACTAATATTTTTTTTAAACTTAATTTGATAACCAACCGAATTAAATGATTTATATTAATTTGATTTATTTAATTTTAATAGTAAAGTTTGATCGATTCAATTTATCTAAAAAAATTAATTATTTCTATTTCAATTTATTTGGATGAATTAATTTTATTTTTAATCGAATACTCATCCTTCATTACCTTTCATAGCCTCATCACGATCATACGGATTAAATTTTGAAAATTTTCCATGCATTTAAATCTGAAATAGTTTATTTAGTTTGAAGTATAAATTTTGGTAATTCTTTACAAAATTTAATTAGTTTCTCGATTTCATCCAAACTTATTTTGATTAATGCATTTATTTTGTTAGCACTAAAAGCACATTAAAATGAAGGAAAAAACATTATTTACTAATTGATTAATTATTGTTTTAACTCAATTTGTATTTAAAATATATATGAAAGTGTCTTTTATATATATATATATATATATAAATGTGGTTCAGTTGACTTAGTCACAAATCAAATCCATATTGATTATATCTCTTACCAAGTATGAATTTATCGTCTTGTCTTTCGATCCAAAAAGCAAATTTCCTATTTTTAAAATTTCAAAATAAATGAAAAAAATAAAAAAATTATAAAATATAAACATTCGCTCTCAAGTTTCTGTTATGTTTTTTTTTTTCGATCTGCACAATGTTTCTCTGATTGTTGATTCATATGCTTCATGTGCTCTCCCAAGTACTTCGTGGACTCCGGCCACCATCCTCCCCAGAGCAGCACCACCATTCGCGAGTTGGACTTCTTCTCCGGCGAGCGCTCGAAGACGGCAACCGGTGGAGAAGAGACTCCTAACCACCACCATGTTCATGCCAATGTATAAGACTTACTACTTGTCATATAGATTATGTCGATGATAAATCCTGATAATTTCAGTGGCTTGATTTCTTGGCCTGAAACGTGCGTAGACTGACTTGAATCTCTGCACGGCCCACGGCGATCAATCGGCGGCGGACGGCAGAAGTTCGGCGTTCCCAACAGCGAAAAAATCAAGTAAGAGAACGGTGAGAGAAAAATTAAAAACAAAAAGATCTAGACGTTTGAACTCTTAAGACTGATTAATATCGACTAATATAGATATATTACATGCCTAATTAATGATTGTCGATTAGTTATTCAAGTCATTTGCTCGTGCAAGCCCGATTCTTGATTTAGGTTGAAGAAGTGGAAGCGAACCTCGAACTGCTAGAAGAAGAGAACAAATGGCTGAGGGAGGAACTGAAGCAAGAGCGAGCCAAGTGCAGAACCCTCAAGATGCAGGCAATGCAGCAACAAAACCAAGGCAACGATCAATTGAAAGTAAGCGATTAGTTAATTCGATTAAATAGTTATCAATCAACGAAGAGCAGTTTTATCAAACTGTTAACTAATTTATCCTGTTCGTCCAGGTAGTTTATGGCACAATTGAGGACATGAAGAATACTGATGAGGAGGCAATTACTGTGCCAATTAGGCAGCTGATGAAACATGTTCCACCGCACTTATTGGCGGCGGCGGCAAGCTTCGAAGACAACGTGGAGAACGAAGTGCAATCGCATTGTGTTTCTAGGAAAGCCACTGAGGGAGAATCCGGCTCCAGTTCCAGGAGCATAAATGAGCAAGCTGAGGAAACCCTGATGAGCAAAGCTCGTGTTGCTCTTCGAGTTCACTCGGAAGCGCCGATGGTAATTCTGAAACAAAAAAACTTTTCTATTTTTAGAGTTTAACCTTTTTTTTTTTTTTTTTTTGCCGCCGTTTATGTTTTAGGACAACTATCGTGTAAGATTTAGGTTTTAGGGTTGGGTATAACATTAACCTTGACTCTATCAAATTGTGCCAGAATGGGTCTGGGCTTTTAATATAAATTAAAAAAAAATTGTAGCAAAAATAAATATATATATAAAATAAAAATAGCATGAGGATACCCTTTCACGGCCTTTGCTCAAATAAATTATAGTCCTTCGCGGATGTTATGTCTTTTCCACCACACTCTCCAATTTGTTTTTGCATCTCTTGCTCTTGTCCCCTCCCTCTCCAACCTTGAGCGCCATTTTCATCCTCTCCTCTTTTGACTTTGATATCCCTTAACACTACAACTCCTTAATTATATACAACTTGAAGTATCATTTTACCATTCTCTCTAAGGTCGATAAACAAGTCAAATCGAACCGAGCTTTATAATGTTCAATCTTATTTGATAAGATAACTAAGTCAAGCCAAACCAAGCCGAAAATTAATCAAGTCGTTGAAATGATTGTTCAAACTTGACTTGATTTCTTTTTTATGATCTTGAGCTTGGTTCAAACTTGACTTGAATTTGATTTATTTAGATGTTATCGAGCTCTGAATTTAAGTTTGTTTAAGTATTTAAAACTTTTATATTTTCAACTTGTTTTGTTAGTTATTAAGCTTGGTTATTGAACTTGATAATACAAGTTTATTTATTCATTTTGAAACTTTATTTATTTATTTAGCATGTTGATAAGAGTTTTAGTGAGGAACATTGTTTACGAACATTATTTATGAATGTTGTTCACGAACGTTATTCGCGAACGTTGTTCACAAATATTAATGAACTGAACACATGTGTTCAAGCTTATTTGTTTAGTTCAACAAGTTATTCAAACTTGTTTATTTAATTGATAATTAGACAAATATAAATAAATTCTTATCAAATTTCTCCATTTCCCAATCTCAAACATATCCCTTGTTGTTGTCATCTGACTCTCAGATCTAGACCTCAAGCACCGTAGTCACCCAATTGAGCCTTGGAAGGTGATTTATAGGTTGGGAGGAGAGATGTTGGATGATGTGGTAAAGCTTCAAGCTATTATATTAATCTTTCTATCCTTCCTATTTAGCTTCCATCATCTTGAGTAAACAATTTTTCATTATTTCACTCTTCTCATATTCCCTACATTTCGCTGCCTTCTTTCTCTTCATTCCTTCACCTTCTAGCATTTGAAGTAAACGCAAACTATCTACATATCTGGTAGGCTGATATGGATTTATCCTCAGTTTACTTGTAGGAATAAATAGCGGAGGGACGGATCATACACAGAGGCAGCGAAGGGGACCAAAAGGAAAGATAAAGGATCATCAGTGCTCAATTTACTGAGTGGAGGGAGGAGGAGCAGACCATTCTGTTCATATGATCAAATGGATCATCATTGTCTTTTGCCTTACTCATAATGTTGGGACTGCAGATAGGGATTCTTGTTCTTATCATCAAGAAATTGATTTGATCCCAATGGTATCGTAAGTTGTTGAGTTAGGTCTCACATTAAGAGTATCAAACCCATTAGAACTTAGAATACTCAATGACTGTTTTATTTTAATTAATAATATTGAATCTAGAGGTTATTTTATATGATGAATTTTCTAATTTGCAGATGTACGATATTTATCAATACAGGTACGGTTTTAGTGAATCAGCCATTCCTGTTATACATAATCGCTCTCAGTTGTGCCCTATCCAGTTTGGATCATGCTTAATACTGCTAATTATACGATTATGCTTCAATCGGGCAATTAAACAACTCCCCTATTTAAGAGGAGATAGTCCTCAGGGTTCATCAATTATATTCTTATCACCTTATTCTTCCTTTTCTATTTTCGTTTTCCGGAAGTATTGAGGCTGTAATAAGGCTTATCGTAGTTGTCACTATAACAATAATGGAATTGACACTGATGACCTATTGAGCTGTAGAATCTAATTTAACCAATGCAATAAAATTCATAGTAAACTGCTTTTTGTTGTTGTTATTGTTATTAAGATTAGTACGCATGAGCCTCAAACTACTTTGGACTAGTTACAAGATGTTTTTCTCAGATTCCTGATGGATGTCAATGGCGAAAATACGGACAAAAGATGTCCAAAGGAAACCGATTCCCAAGGGCGTACTTCAAATGCACTTTGGCACCCAATTGCCCCGTGCGTAAACAGGTAATGAAACTCTTTGTGTTAAATATTAAGCTCTGCCAATCGTCTCAAAATTTTAATTAAAACATCATTATATATGGTAAATATCATAAAAAACATTCCTCCCTTTCTTTACGAACACGGACCGATTCGAGAACAAATTAGATAGAGAACAACAAATGAAGCGCCCTTGCGATAATTTCTCTGAAAAGCAATGACACTTGATTAAAAAGAAAAGAAAAATATTTACATTTTGGACTAATTTCTTCATTATTTGGCCGGTGATTTACAGGTGCAGAGATGCGCCGATGATGCATCACTGTTGACAATCACGTATGAGGGCAAACACAACCACCAGCTTCCCCCGGGCGCCAAGAAGATGGCGGCAGCTACCTCCTCGGCAATGTCAATGCTCCTCTCCGGATCGACGACGACGTCGAAACCCGAGGGGCAGATCGACCCTGCCTCGTTCACAAGGACGATCCCCAGCTGCTCAGGCGTGGCTACCATATCGCCCTCAACGTCGTTTCCGACCGTTTTGTTGGACCTCACCCGCGGTTCGAATGCTTTGCCATCTCTGAGGCCACCTCCGGTGCAGTTCATCAACGGCGCTGGAGGGATGTTGTTGGGGCAGTCACAGACAGAGTCAAAATCCGTGGGGCTTCAAATGCCAAAAGCTGAGGGATTTTGGCCACCACATACAGCACCGGCAATGCTGCCTGCGACCGTAGCTGACAAGATGAGCGCCATCACGGCGGCTATAGCGAGAGACCCCAACGTCGCCATGGCGATATCAGCAAATGTATCACAATTCATTAGCAAGAATCACCATGTTCTCAACGGCGAAGGGGAGATGGCACCACGAGAAGAGAGCAGACCCAAGTGATCTGATTTGAGTTTTATTATTATTATAGTAGTGAATATTCCAGATTATTAATTGTTCCTTCCACTAACAATTCAAAATTTCCACCAACCTAATAATAAACATGGGAAAAGATATTGGCACCGAGATCTAATCGAATGGACAAAAAAAGGAACTCCGTTTCCTTTCTTTTTTATTTCGGAAAAACCATTGATGTGTTTCTTACCAACACATGGGTTGAATCTAAGTAAATGCTACAATTATAGAATAGGCTAAAAGATACAAAACTATGCACAATCATGATTCGGCTCAGTTGTGTTTCTTACCACCAGCCAGGATACGCGATATTTGGAGCCCTCGGCTGAAGGCTTGGTTGAACAGCAGCCTCGTCTGGAACTCGTAGGCGAAGGGGAACCAAGCGAGAACGGCGACAGGGGCAAAGATCACCAGCCCCATCACGTACTCGTATCCCCTTGCCAAGGCCTTCACCGAGGCCCATAAGCCAACCCCGTTTACCAGTGGCCGCAGTGCCTGTGATATCTGTTACAACAATAATGTGAACAAATTAGAACCAACACTGGGTGCTATAGAAGGGAGATATGGCAGTGATACTTCAAAGTAGCGATGTTGTTTGTTACCTGCACTAAGGCCCATCCAGTTGGCATGAAGGCGAGGATACTGACAAATATATCACCAATGGTTAGATTAAGAAGGGCAAAGAGGATGCCCACCGTTCCCACTAAACCAATGAAGAGCAGTAATTTAAGAAGTCGGAACATAAGCTGGAAATCGGCACTAAACTTCTTCCTACCAAGTGATACCACCTGCGTATACAAGAGTTCTATTCAGAATGTTTTTTTAATTATCACTATAAAATACCAATTGAGAGAACCAAAGTTCACCGTGATATGAATTTAGAGAGTAATAACTCACTCTATTAAGCTAACAACAGAAAATGGAACCCAACATTACAAAAATTATAGTTGTTTTCTGACCTTCAAAATTACAAATACTGCAACGATCACTAACCAGGACAAACCGTACACCTGATCAACGAAAGAATATTAGATGATAAAAATAGCGGAAAAGAGCTGCATTGCCATGATATCTTTGGCAATCTTTCTCGCTAGTTTTTGAAGTAGTTTTGATTAAAAATTTGAAATACTTACGATGATGCTTTTATCATCATTAGCAACATGAAGGTGGTATACAAGGCCATATTGGAAAATGAAGAAGCGCAGAGTTAGGACAATCTCAATTAAACGACCTACAAACCCAGTGGACTGCAAGTGTTCTTGTTCTTCCTCCCACCAAGATTCCCAACTTTTGTTTGCTGGCACCCCAATTCCTCCTCTGCTGTTAATCCATTTGGTCCAATCGTCCCAGTCTTCCACTATCTTTTGCCATTCAAAGCCCGATGGGTTGAATAGGAATGGTGCAAATAACCAGGTAATGACCATGAACCACATGGATCCAGTTAAGAACAATGAGGAAGTTGGACCAGCAGCTGCATTTCCATAGATCTGATGAGCTATCAGAACTATCATCAACTCTAACCCTTTAACAAAGTGACTCCTGGAATACATTCTGTAGTTCTCAGCAAACTTCACATGCCGCACCACAAAACCTCTTCCAGTTGCTCTATATTTTGCACCACCATGCAGGACGGTTCGTCCAAAATAGTGTGACTTTGTTCCCAGAGAGAATGTGAAGAAAACTGAACAGAGCTGAAGTTGCATAATGATAAAGTCTCCCATCGCAGTTCTGAACCCTCGTTCTAATCCTAACTCCATAAACATAGGCAAGGCCATTAGTAGACCTAATTGAACCACAGATTGTGATGCCATCGCTGACTCCAGAGCAGTATTCCCTCTCATTAGAGCTTCTTTCATAATTGCAGCCTCAGCCCCACTTAATGACATGTACAGTCTTCCATATACGAAGGTGTAGACTATAATTACAACCACCTGCATAGTGTCCGTGGATCATGAGAGAATGATCTTCACAGTATTAAAACAGGAATGTGTTTCTAGAGAATTTTCTTTTATTGATCCCCTCACAAATGATAATCAAACTTGTTTCTATGTGCTTTGGGAGAGGAAATTCTGTTTCTCTGATTTTTCAGAATTTACAAGTTTTTGCCTTCATTAAAATTTATATCTATAGGAGGTGTAGAGGTTACCATTGAGCTGACATAAAATCCCACAGTAGTGAAGTAACATGACAGCATACGGAAGAAGTCAAAACGATGGCCCAAACGATAAATGTCTCTGCTAAGTATTTGCTCCCCGTTGCCGCAAGCCACTTTTGCTTCAAAGAGTGAGATTTGATTAAGTCCAACATCTCGGCCTTTCCCAACCTGGATGTACTCATGATGTGTGATATTTCCACGTCTCAATGTTGAGTTGAAGCCTGAGTGAAAATTGCTGTGTTAGGATGAGTACATGAATCAAGCTAAGAGAGACTGGCTGAAATTTCACCAGCAAATATATCCTCGCTCAAGTTAATTCCTCGAGATGCCTTGCTAATTCCACCCCTGGTGATGTGAAATATTCTATCAAAGACATCTGGGTGACCATAATGAAACCGCACTCTGATCAGATAGCAAAAAGTCAGTAAACAGATCAAACTTATTATATATGAACAAAGAGTCAGCTAGATGACTATTGGATTAGAATGAAGAATCGAGAGTTGCTTCAAAATTATAACATCTTGAAGAAGTGGAAATTAAGCAGACCAGATGCACAAATCACAGTATAACATCACCAAAATATGGACGTAACCAACAATCCTTATCAACGAATATTATGACATCATCAGAAATTTTGAGGCAATTAAACAGCTACACATATTTCAATTTAATCTCGCATTACTTCTCCTCCCACTTTTGCCAGCTATCATTCGGAATAGGTGCAGCAGACAGTCTCTACCCTAGGAACAATCTTGATCTTGTTTCGTCGTTTAGAGTTCTTGATTTCTCTCTTGCACGGTGCTGCCATAACAAGGAGCAGTAGACAGACTTTGTTACTGAAATGCAACTCGCGATCTCATCTTAGGCCCTCTTCAACATATTAATGTTCGCTTGCAGACTTCATTATGACCTTGAAGGATCACCTGGATTGAATTTTTATACTGCAAATTAGAGTTTCCCCACTAACAAAAATCCTTTCCCTACCAGCAAATGCTCCTTCCCTGCCTCTACCACCGCCAATCTCTTGCTCACTCAACATCATCCTCTTGCCTTCCTAATTAGTAGGATCTTGCAGCTCCAGTTAGACAGCCGTGCTTGTTCTGCAAAATTGCTTAGGGATATCTCAGGATGCCACTTCCATTGATCTCTAGAGAACTTGTTTGCAATCGGAACAAGTCTTGTCATCACTCGGGGCTATGTTGTGTTGTGTATCTCACTTCCTCCAAAGCAACCCCAATGAATCACACATCTTACTTTTCTTGACTGGTCGTCAGTCTCTTATCTAAGAGTGGCTGGTGACTTCACAAGCTCAGAAAGACTTTGACTCGTGAAAGTAAGCATCACTTTCTTTCCCCTGGTGGTGCATGAAATCTGCCGCAAATTTTATGCTTAAGCTTGGGTTACTACATCCCTAGTGAATAATTAAATAGAACAGAAACAATGCAATATTATTCTAGAATTTACCTCAATTCAAATTGTTGATTCACATGCCAGCCAAAAGACCAACACTGAGTCTGTGGCAATCATACTGAAGGATAAAAAAAGCCATAAGTGTTCCCATTTTAGAAAACATGGGCATATCAGGAATGTCTGCTAGTCTTTCCATGGCTACTGATTTGGCTATCCTTCTCATATAGCTTATATGGCTCAGCCATATGCTACTTCCTAGAAGGGTCTATTGAAATTTCTGCCAACTATTGTTCGCGGTTCCTCAAATTTCATACTATAATTAGTGTGCCATCTTGGCCAACTACCTCATTAGTTCATGGAGGTAGATATATTTCTCCTACATCTACATTATCCCCGCTGTTTTAGATTAATAGCGAGAAGGCCATAGCAGATGAAAAATCTATGATTTTAAAGGAAAGAAAATACTTACTTTAATGGGCTTGCAAGGACTCTTTGTCCTATTGTTACAAAACTCGTTTCCTGGTTTGACATAAACCATGCCAAAGATGAAACACTGCAAACATTTAATAGTTCAATTAACTGACAATTATTATGACAGGACAGGGATAATTTCCTTGGTTACCAATTATGCTTTTACCTTCCTGTGAAAATATGCTCACGTACACCAAGAATAGTAGGTTGGTGCAATCCATGGTCTTCATTGAATTCTTCAAGAAGGTTGCGCATTTTAAGTGCTTCCTCCAAATAGTTATCCTATAGAAGTCATAAATAATACCACTATTTTAGGAGAAAATTGAGAAATATTAGGAGTTATTGACAGCTCCTGCATTACTTGATTCATATCAATAGTCTGAAGAGCTTCGCCGCGAGTAAAGATGATCGCATGGTTTTGATTTTCAGGTTTGCCTTCACCAATTTTTGCTGATCCAGGAAGCTTAATACGGTATATTTCCTGAAAATGACAATGTTTAACTAGTTCCACTGTCTTGTAAGTAGAGTAGAAGAATTCAACATTTTTTTTTACTTTACCTGGTCATGGTTGTCAACAGCTTTTACTAGAACAGAGTAATGGACCTTATGAACCTTGTTGCCATCTCTCACTTCAATTTCATCAATATATGCAACACGAAGAGAAGGATAGCTGCATATTTGGAAGTGTTAACTTTCAGGAAAGATTTTTTTGGTATAACAGTAGGTTCTTTTCCCTAAGTTATACATTTTTCAATAGTTTCATTAGATAGCTTTTGCTGTTATTCTACAAAAACATTAGCTATACTTAACCACTAATTCACATATTACAAAGGGCTGTCTTAGCCACCTGGTGCCTAATATGTGAGAGCAGGGGAAGCGTAAATTATGCAACTCACCCTTCAACAAAAAAAGGAGAATGTTTCTAGAGTTGAAACACAGGAAAGGAGCACAGTTTCGGTAAAAGAAAACTGTTTTCTTTGCAAATTGCAAAAAATCAAAAATACTGACCAATAGCATCCTGATCCCAGATTTTTCTTCTTTTTTTCTTTTGATTTTTTTTTTTTTTTTGGCTGAAACCGGATAAGGTAGGATAATAAAGGAGCATAAAAGAAAATAATCAACATACAGATTCAAAATATAGAAATGCAAATGCAGTACAAGTAAAAACATCTGGAATGAAAAAGAAAATTTGGCCAATATTTACCATCTTTACATTGAATTTAAGAATTTAACACATTTATAACATCAATCTAACTTGAGAATTATCACTAGTGGCAGTTGTTTAAGTCAATTTTTTGCTGATAAATAGATCCAATTTAAGTATATAACATATTTATAACATAATTCCCTACTCTTAAATTCTTCTTAAAAATTTTCTTCAGAAATTTCTTTGCACACAATATTTAAGTATACGAAAGAACTTCCAATAACAATGAACTTAGATGGTAGAAGGGGAAAACGTACTTAAGCATCAAATTCAAGATGTCTGTTGCGCGGCGATCTCCTGACCGTTTTTGATTGCCGTATATTTGGCAAGTTGCAATATATGTGAATTTCATATCCACTATAGCTTCAAGCTGAGCAGATAATGATCTTTGACTCTTCTTTTCTTCCTGTTCTGGATCAGCAACTGCTTTATATCCTTGAAGTATATCTGCATGTAAAATTCATGAGTAAGTTCTACAAAATCTCAGGAATTAAAGGAACGCCTCGACACAAAAGGAGCTCTCACCACTTTCTGGAGCCATGTCAAGAAAAGCTTGAAGTTTCAAAGCTCTCCGATAGTACATCATACCTCTAACTGTGCCATGTGAGACAGATCAACAGCTGGTCTATAAATCAAAATAACTAGAAATATAACTTAAGGTACCAGTTCTACAAAGAGTTTGTCCCCTAAGAGAGGCCCAATGACGAAGTTGTAGAACATTCTCCTCATTTGACCAAACCTCACCCTCATGTTTGCAATTGATTCGCTCAATGAAATTGATCCATTCATCTATCAAATGCCGTTAATTGCATTGATTCCATTAACAGATTATGAAAATTGAAAATGGATTAATTCATAGTATAGCAAATTAACAAGTTCAGATTTATGATATCTATAGGAGAAATCGATCAAAACCTGGATAGATTTTTTGCAGGTAAAATATGATAGACACTCCGTCTTCATTCTCCAAATCAAGATCGTTGTTAGAAAATACAGTCTCCTCACTGTAATAAGGGGTCATTACACTGCCAATGACACAGATTCATAAATATGGTTCATTATTTTGGAAAATACACAATAAAGTGATTCTATAAAGTAGGGCTTAACAAATTAACACCAAGTCTAACAAAAATAGGATTTTTAACAAGTTCTAGCCCCTAGTTTCGAAGGGAATAACTTAAATCAAACTTCCAAATTGGTAATAAAGCTAGCCAATTGGTAATTTATTAATACAAAATTGCCCAGTTGGTAGTTTAGCCCATCAATTTGTTAACCATCAATCTCAATATTCAATAAGCATCCAAATTATGTTGTGTTAAGCTTACTGATTCACCCTATCAAACTTAAGTTGAATCCAACCAAAAACTAGACATCAAATCCAACAATAGAGAGTTGTGTTAAATTTTTTAAATTTTATTTATGTTGACTAAGCAAATTTGCATATGTGACAAGAACAATAAAGAAACCAAATGCTTATTGATTCACCCTTCAAAGTATGATCTTTTTAATTGAGTTAACTGACACTATTTAAAAAGATTGAAGGTTCAAAAAACATTGGTTGTATTCTTCAAAAGAGTGACCACTTGTCTTGAGAATCGCAGCAATTGACTTACAAATTTTATACTCAAACATGAACACTTCTCAAGCTTCCATCAACCAATCATACTATCAAGTTTCACTCGCGAGAAAAATTAATTTCATGGCATCTTGCTATACCAATATGTTATTCACGTTTTCAATTTGCCATAATGATTAGGAAGCAAATAGCTTCTCTTTTTTCTTGTGCAAAAAATATTGAAGGGGAACCTTGGCGCAATGGTAAAGTTGTTGCCGAATAACCTTGTGGTCACGGAAAAAACCTCTTGCAATACAGGGTAAGACTACATATAATAGACTCAATGTGGTCCGATCCTTCCTTGGGACCTCACATTAGCGAGATCTTCATGCACCGGACTGTTTTTTATACAAAAAAATAATAGAAAGAAATTGAATGCATGATTAAAGAGTACGAGTACTAATTTAAAATGCAGCCTTTTCCTTGATATATCGTAGAAAATTCCTCATGATGCTCTTTTATAGTGTATACAATACATGAATAATTAATAGTCATTATCATCGTAAACCATTTTGGTAAGTATTTGTGGTCCAATATAGGAATCTTATATATTCATCGAGTTCTAAGCAAGGCTATATTACTCTTGATGTTGTAGGAATTTTTAAAGTTCTCAAAAAGATACTAAAAAATCACGGAGGACAAGACAAAAAAAGAGCACATGGAGCACTTAGGAGTTAGGATTCACATGGAGACCTTATTCGACCCAATCTAGATTTGGAGGGAGATTAAGGCATTTAAATGGAGGTTCTTCTACAAAGTTGTCTTGTAAAAAATATGGACTTAGTAGGAGCACCATATATTTTGCACGTCATAAAAATATGGTACTAGTGAGCAGTATCTTAGAGTGTAAATAAAACAGTTTGCTGCAATATACATGATAAACTCAAATAACTAAATCTGATTGCTAATTGTAAATTGAACAACCAGGGATCATACCTGAATGATAACATTTTCCTAACCCAAGGTGCACGTGGCATTTCCATGAATAAAGAGTTTGAGAAAAATGCTATTCTTCTACGAGCTTCAAGGTTAGTAGGTACATCTATTGCAGATTCTTTTACTGTCAATAGGTGGTACAACCGATTAATCTGCAATGTAGGTTATAAGCAATTCAGCTAGAAATAAATATGATTTCAAACAGAAAACAACATCATTAATTTACATCAACCTGTTCTTCCCAAGGTGGTGTAATCATTGGTGGAAACACTATTGAAGGTTTTGAACTTGTTCCAGCAAAAAGTTGCCCTCGAGGTACAGAATCTTTATTACCGTGGCCAAGCTCAACCAACTCTCTAAAATCAAATCCAATATTAAAGGTCAAACAGTTATCTTAGAAACAAAACATGGCGAAGTCAACCATTCAGAAACAGATACTAGTTCACCAACCGAATGTCATGAACCATCATATCACGGGTGACCACTTCTAGCATGTCTTGAAGCAATAGAACGACTGTGTCAAACTTAGACGCATCACCCACTTTCTGCAATATTAAAAAGGAATAGGAATGCCATCCTACTTTTGAAACAAAACAGTTTCTTTCTCTTGATGAAACCCAAGAAAAAGCGTTGTAAGCAGAATAAAATGATACAAAGATATAGAATATTAAAGATGGAAAATGTGAGTTACCAAGATTTCTAGAAGCTCCACAAACTTTTTGCACAATGTTGGCAGGGCACTCATCCTGAAGTTACTGAGGAAGGCATTCTTTGCTATGCTAGCTTCAATTTCCCTAATAATTATGCCAATGATCCTGTCACAGAAGGATACGTTTAAATTTGACACATAATGACACCAGGTGGAAATCAATTTTATACGAAATATGAGAATATCTAGCCTTTACTCTCTTATCACCCATTAAAACATGCTCTCAACATGGCGTCAAATAAAAATTAAGGTGGATAAAAATTAAGGCAGATTCATTGTTGCCTAAGAAAATGAACTATGAGAACGATTCAACAGATCACTATGGATGTCTTCTCACATATGACTGCAGTATCATATCATATTTGCAGATAAATATCCTAAATTGCCTTAATGAAGTTAATATGGTAATCCTTGAAATCTAAGGTCCCTTTGATGTCCTTGCTTATTTAAAAAATAGACTTTGCAGCTTAAGCCTCTTAAATTCCTCAATGCCAAGATAATCTTGGAACAGTTCACCTAGTCCTGTTGCTATTGTAGTCTGAGCTAGTTTGAGACAGTGACTGTGAAGGTGATTTAACTCCAGTTGTGAGCAGAGAAGCTGCACATTTCTACATGCTCTAAGAAGCCATAATGTATCGATCCATCTAACATGTTAAGATCAAAGGTATGTGATTTTTTTCTGGTTAGGAAAGCAAAATAACTTGCAAAATAAATTTCCCAAATCATCTTTCCTAGCACCCCCATCATTTGCAAGTATAAAAAAAAGGAAAAATCAGTAAAATTCTAAACTTCAAATTGAGCTGATGGAAATGCACAAGTGTCGTAGACACCGTAAGGTGTGAAACAAAAACAAATACCAGGTTAGAGGATGGAGAAGACCTTTTCTCATTCTCCCCAACTATCAGAAGATCAAGTACTAGTTTAAAGGACTCATAGCATTCAATGACAGCACATTTCATATACTCATCCACACATATTCTTTTCCAAAGATCAGAGTCCTTTGATTGAAATTGTGCAGCCATATCCAATGCTATTGGTATCTGTTCCACAAGTTGATAAATTACTGAAAGAAAAAAATGACATTAACACGATAAGAAGCACCAAATCAGTGTTGATAAAGACCTTGCTAGCAAGTAGGAACGGTGGCCATTGTATTATCTTGAGGCTAGGATCTGAAGAGTAAGGGACTAGCAAAAGATCCACCTCTCTGAATTAAAGAAGGAAAGCAATATGAACCTTCCAGAACAATTAACTGAAAAATGTTGGATGTAGCAACAAGAGTAACATAATGAAGTCTTACCTATCATTTATCAGATCCTCTTCTCGGAAGCTACATATTACATCATTCCATAGCTGAGCAAACTTTGCTGCCTCAGTTCTCTTGTTTGGAGATGCCTAAATTTTGGTAGTTTTAGATACAAGAGACCAAAACTGTGAATACGTTTCCATATTAATAGTTGCAACAGAACCTCAGAAAAGTGCTTCGAGAGTGAGAATCGCCTTTTACGAACTTTCTCAGATGGTATGAGATATGTGATGAAAGCTCCAGGCAAAGAGTGAAACCTCGATCTCAGCATGCTAAGTGTCCGTATCTATAAAAATATGGAAGCAGAAAGCCATCCATCAGATGTGAGTTAATTAAAGAGCGACAAATTTTCATCCCATACACAGAAACTAATGGGATAGAAAATTATTCTGGTGGCAAACCTTATCCGTCAGTCCGTTCAGAACCAACACGGAGGAGATAAATCATGGGGACTAATCTAACTAACCCGAATAGTGATCAATACATGAAAAATGATAGGAACCGATAGTGCATTATTCTAATCACTATGATTCGATTTATCAGGTTACTAAATACTGTCAATCTATGTAAAAATGAAACAGAGAATTATAAAAAAGAATAATTTCTTGGAAACAATATGAGGTGAAAAAAAGGTGTCTCAAAGTTGAATGACTAACCAATGATATCTCAAAAGCTCAAGCTTTAGGAAATGATTCAATTTAAATATTTATAATCTTCTCATACCTAGCTCATGTATAAGATGGTTATACTTATTCTATTGGCATAACCCGAATAGTCAATGAGCCAAATTTGGAATTGAGACAATCAGCGTTCATATGTGCCATCTTGGATCCGGCATGCATGGCTCCTCAGGTAACTCAGGGCAATGCTTAGTAGAACTCAAAGCAAGTGTCTCATTTAATTTGCCCAACACAAGCTTTGTCATGGTTCTTCTCTCGTGTATGGGACGAGTCATACAAAGGTTAGTTCATTGGATCAAAAAATTAATAATAAAAAATAATGAAAACATAATATAGAAGATAAAAAATTTAAAATACAAAATTCGCATTAAGAATTTATTAAATATTTTTCACAGATATTTTAGAGTAATTTGTGAGAATTTTTTAAAAAATAAATTAGTTTAAATACAAAAGGGTTAATATGTGCAGTGTTTAAAAAAAATGAGGGGAAAGGGTTCTGGGTCATTCTCGGCCCAGCATAGCAATGTTTTTGACATAGATGGGATTTGAACGTGGGAGCATCTACTTTGACATTAAAAATGTTAAAGGTTTAGTAACCACTCATCTTTTTAAAAAAAAACACTCTTAGAAAAGAGAGCAATCTATACATTTATATTCTTACTAAGAAATTATAACCCATAAGTTATTTGGAAAAACAATATTTTCAGCTTCGACCTAGCAGTCAAGCCTGGCGTCAAGTTCATAGAATGTTAAATATCTTCAGAATTTTTGTGCATTAATCATAAAATATCCAGTTCAATATAGGCATCTTAGTGATTAATGTTAAGATCACAAAATAAATCCTGGATAATTTGCGAAAAATAGGACCTAAAGAAACCTTCCTACTTGGACAACTTCAGCAGATTATGTTGCCCAACTGTTTCTGTCGAACCTTATAGTTAGAGGAAAAGAAAATTAAGAAACAACTCTTCTTCTAGTGTACTGTGGCATCGAGCTCAGTGCCATGCATGGTACCAATGATACTAGTCAATGCAAGAAGGGCAGTTGCTGCTGCCGGATGCACAATTTCAGCTGGCTATATGGCCATGATTTGCATTACCATCCAGCATGCACTAAAACAGTTCATTTCACTTTCACGTTCTAACTACCTAGTTGCAAGCGTGAAATAAGATTTTCAAGTCACTCAGAAATAACATCGCAGGATTCCAAGATGTGACTACCAAACTAAAAGTCTCATTAAAAGAGAAACGAGAACAATAAAATAACAAAGTTTCCTCGGTTTGTTTAATTAACAGGAAGTGAAGAACTGATTAAAATGGATGGTTTTGCTGGCTCATACCTCTCCAAGTCGACCAAATGCTCCAGAGCCACCTCCATATAAGGTGGAAAAAATTGCATACCATATTTGGGTGTCCATGAAGTACACCTGCCAGAGAAAAATTGCCATGTGTAATTTGCTTTTTGGTTTGTGAAACACTAGATCGAGAAAAAATGATTAGTATACACTAGATGTATCCAATTAAAAAAGAAACATGTTGACTTACCAATATCACGGGAGCCCATAGTGAAACAACAGACCCAAGATTACCAGAAGCTGCATGAACCAGAAGCTAAACAGCTTGAACAATTTCTAATAAAAAAATTTAAAAAGGAAAGGGAAGAGAAATAATTACAGTTGGGGAAGAATTCATGCCAGGCATAATGAATGTCGTGCACATTCATTATAACCTTTGTGGCCATTACTAGAGGTTTTATCTGCCAAAGAACAAACAATATTTTGATAAGAGTAAGGTAAAATGATATTTCCCTTAATCTAGATTTTAAAAAAAAAGAGTAAGAAACAAATGGAGAAGGCACCTGAAAGAAATAACTGAAGGCAAACTTGCATGTCAATAGCAAAACCCAGAAAAGAGTATACCTAGAAAAAGCGAACAAAAACAGAGAACAAATCCAGGTTGCAGTTTCAGAGATGTGTAAAAATATTCCTATATGCCAAAAGAGAATCAATCTTTTATGGCAAACTCACTTGAATAATGTAAATTGACTCTCATGCATACCACGGCCCACATAAACTCTTGGCTGAGATAAAGATGTTAAGTTAGTTGAGAACTCTACACATTTTATTTTTTAAAAAAATAGTGTTTATATTGAACTCGAGTATTTTACATCAGCTGTAGCAACAAAAGTACGTCATATGAAGGAGAATTGGCACATCAAATGCTAGCTATAATGATGCAGTAAAATAATTTGTTATCTTTGTTGAAGCCTAGTAATTCCACTCTCATACTCTCATAAACAGGCATAGTTCCTGGTTATCAGATCTTTACACCTAAGAACAGTGAGAGATTCAAGGTTTAATAGTAGGACCATATATCCCCACTATTTGAAAAATTACTTTTCAAAAACTATTATTTAACATTTATAGTTTCATCTACATACTAGCTTTGAATATCTAGGATTAATATAAGCATATCAAACTTTTCATCATCATCATACCATAAAACATTAAAAAATATGTATATGAAGAATGTTATAATAATCAATATGCTATATTTTATATACAGCAAGTGATAACTTTTATAAGACAGATGACAAAATCAGAAAGTCAGAAACTAGAAAAGATTCTTCTTCAAGGAAGTTATAAAGAATTCTGATATAATCCAAAAAAATTCTTTTATGGTATTTGTATGAAAAATAAATCTACTTATACTGAACGCCAAGCTTTAAAATGTCTATGTTGCAAATATACTTCATTAGGTTAGGGTTCTTACCAATTTATGCCAACACGTGGTGCATTAGACGACATCAAAATGATTCCATTATGGATTCACAAAAAGAAGGAAGGATACAAGCAGATGTATTTTACATTGGACAATATATGTCAAATGTACATTATAACCCCAGAAAATCAGAAATCATTTGCAAGCCGACTTAATTCGATGCAGTTTAAGTTTTCAAAATTTCCATTCATAGGTTTATTAAACCAGTAGGGGTTTCGAAATAAAAATGGAACCAATAGGCTCAGGCCAGTTTTTTTCCAAAACCCGACTCAGTTCCACCCTCAGAAATGGTTGGCATACATTCTTGGGAGGAGCTCCAAAAGTGTCATTGATTCTATTAAGAAATTTAAAAAACAATTATGGTCTACACTGAAACAAATGACAACTAGAGACTTATTCAGTATTTCCATGGGTTTTGTTGGATGAATGGCTTGACAACACAGGTCTCTGTAACTTTGTTATTTGAATAGACTAAGTTCTACACAATCTAAATTTCAGAGAAGGCCTAGTTATTAGTATATATAAGAGAGTAATATATCTACCTGAGACCACCACATTAGTAATCGGATTATATGCCAATCTGAATTCTCTATCCATCTTCGGAGCATAGGAAACAAGAACAAGAATGCTGCCAATATGTTTGGTAACATGTATAATGCCACGGTTATCATATATAAAGGTGGGACCCCTTTTACTTGATGTAGCCACTCTGTCAAGGCTTCCCAAGGAAGAGCTATATTTGATGCTGAATCAACATAGAAGAGAGGAAGAATTATAACCCATGCAACACTGATGAATATCTTAAGAAAATTTCGTAAGACATCAGTGAATTTCCTTCTGTGGTAGCCAGGGAAATTTAGAACAAGGTCAAGAACACCTGTAATGGCAAAGGATGTCAACAATGTCAGTGATATTCTTGGAGAAAAAAAAAAACATGCGAAAGAAAATGAAGCATAAAATAGTAACAGAAATACCAAAAATGTGATAGCTAAAGGATCTCATAGCTGAAATTTAACCGTAATATCCAGGTTTGAGGAAAAACATAAAACCATCTAAGTTTTAATTTTGTCAAAATTAGCAAGGAATAAATAGGGACCAGAGTTTAAGAAAATAATTGAAGTCAGATTTTCCACATGATTAAATATCCTTCTGCCTAAATCATGGTGCAACAACGTCCAAAACTCCGCAATCCTTAAGCCTTTACGTACAAAATGCATTACATTTTCTTATTGCTTGTTATGTGTCACATAATATTGCACAGACTGTGTTTCAGAATTGGAAAAAAAAAAATCTTGCCATTTGACTAAGTTCTCTGGCAAGGTGACCAAAAGAAGTTGCTATCTTCTTATTTATGCTAAGTGAGTGAAATCACTCAATCAGGATAATACGGAATAGCTTCCAAATCAATCTTAACCTATTGATCCACAATGAATACTGTGTAGTCACCAACACAAGCTACATACAATCACAGTACAAGAGTATCGAGAACACATTCTTCTATGTTCTAAACAAGAAAGCAAAGACATTGGCTTAAGACTTTCCATATCAAATTCTCTTCCATTACCATCTCCTAAAGAAAATTCAGCGCTTCAAAGTCAATGAAGATCTCATGTAATTAAAAATTCCAGTCAGTCATTCTACAGGAAATTATTTATTCCAAATGATTTTTCATATAAAATATCCTTAACAAGATCATACTCGGCAAAAAGTCCATCAATGTTAATTGCAGAGTTTGACTTCAAAGTTTAAACATTATAATAACAAAAACAAAGGTGCAATTAAAATTAAACTTTAAAATTATCATACTTTGAAGGAGGCGTAAAAGTGCTGCTGTAATAAAAATACTAGAAATTGAGTATAATATATGTTTCTGAAATATATCTGTCAGTGAATAGCCACTCCATGCCACGATTAACATTGCCTGGACACAAATAAATTTGGATTATAATCAGGGATGAAATTTAGCAACCATATATGAACTTAATAATACCTGTAGTGCAAGTATATAGAAAGTCCACATGCGATCAAAACTCCTAAATATGTGCCAAAATGTTCTTGTCTCGACAAAATTGGATTTTCCGGTGCTCTTATTAGAGACATTTTGTGATGAACGTGCTGCCTGTGATATAGCTTACCAGTGTGACTCTATTTGCATAACTTCAATTCAGTTATAAACATGACAAATTCATCATACCCTTGTTTCCCGTATGGCTTTAAAGAAATCCCCATCATCCTTCATTGGCCACCCCAAAGAAAAGCAATCAGAAAACCTGATGATTAAGCAATTAACTTCAAGAAAAGAAATAAATAGAATATACAAATTCGCGAAAAAAAAATGTAGGGACAAATTATCTATTAATTTGAACAAATTTCTTAACAAACCAGAAGTATTCATTTAGATCGTCATAATTGCACCAAGCTGAATGTGGGGCTTTTCCATCGTTACTCTTTTTAGCTTCCTAACAAATACAATCAGCAGATAGTCATTCAAATGTGATTATTTAGTTTTATCCGAACCATTATAACTATGCACACCTGTTCAATCACACGATAAATTGGACTGACTACTTTCTTCAGGAATGCTTCATCATCTCCCCCATATGAATTCCTGATATTCTCCCCCGTCACAACACTGACATTCCCAGCTAGTAGGCCATTGAGCTCATATGCCATCTAACATCAGCACAAGTTACTTAACAAGAAATCATTTAGAAAATAAAGTTTTTCCAATCGAAGATAAAATAAAAGCATATTTCAAAACAGGGATTTCACATTATGGAATATGTAGGCCAGGCATTCAGGCATAAAGCGGACGTTGGCAGCTTCTCCCCAGATAAGAAGAAACAACCCCATATAGAGGATCTTCCTTTGCTGGATTTCTTGTTGTTGTGCACCTTGTGGAAACCTGAATAAATATTCAGACAACTTTTTGTAACCAATTTAAAGCATTGAAACAATGGTAGTTAGGATTATGATCTGGACCTTAGGATCTTATGGTCCAAACAAGATGTAGATCCCAAATGGGAACTAAATCGTCTGGGAGCGTAGGAATCTACATTCTAAAGATAAGCTCCCTCACACTTCCTCATCCTTCATAGGTTAGGATCTCTATCCTATTAATCTGATAATGGAATATTTTATATTCATTAACAGTTTAAAGCGACATCTGTTGGAAATCGACAATCTTTTTATGTCATATCATTTTGGAAAACTTTTAATTTGGAGTTCATTTTAACTTTTAATTAGTAAATCATTTTTAACTTATATCAATTGTCCATCTTATTAATATCATTAACATATAAAAAGGTGTTGTATAATGATGCCACACATTAAGAACTGAATCGCTGTTCACATCTATAATATATGAATGAACTAAATACGTTTAACGATTGTAAATGATATAGTTTAAAAAATTTATATAAATTTTTCTATATTTTTTAAAAATAAATATGACAAATTATAAATGTAAAATATAGTTCTAATAGATAATTTAATTAAATTGTATTTTAATAATCCAAACACCTATGAATTTCTCTCTCCTTAGGATCTCAAGGACCTCAATCTGACGACCTTTGTTGAAACAATAGGCCCAAACATATTTATGAGAAAATACCTTAAACTATGTCTGCGTCCTAAAAATTTGCACCACTGTTTGTAGTTCTTGAAAAGTTTATTGATAATTGCATCAACGGCTCGATCATCCAGCTGTGACAAGAAACTAGCTTAGCTAAAACCAGGAGTTTATATCACAAAAATACTAGCAATTTAAGAGAAAGAAGACAAAGTCGTGCAATCAAGAAACTAGTAAATTGCTCGTCAATTATACACCTGATGGATGCATAAATCAGAAAACGTAATCAATGTGGACACACAAAAGCAGCATGATGACAATTATGGAGGTTACTAGATTACATCCTACCATACCAATTTCACCATAGCAAATTTGGAAATAATGAAAATGATGAAAGAGACACAAATTACGTACCGACTAAAGCATGTTCTTTCTAAACCAGCTAGTAGTAATTAATTTTTTGGGCAACCATGGTAATTATATATTGGCAATTAGAATTAAATGCTATGACTGCATAGTTCCGTTGAATGTAAGAATCTCTACTGGATCTGCTATAATTTACGTAGGAATCTGGACTTCCACATTCAGGTAATATCTAAATAAGGTACATCAACATACAAACATGGTATCTCGGAAGTCATCACTTTCTTAGACGACTTTATCAGATAGCCCTGTATGTGTGAGTACAATATACATGCCCCATGACTTTCTCAGGTATTATGGATACTTTTATTTATAATTTGTTCTAGCAGTAAAAACCTTGTTTGATATATGCACTCTTAGTGTATCGTAATTTTGACAATTGTCATAAAGTTTTAAGTTGAACAATTTTTTATTCATTACATTATTTAGCTTATGACTTGCTCAAGATTTGTTCTCACTAAAAGCACAAAATTTAATAAGTAGCATCTAGATTGACAATTAGTCCTAATATTAACAAAAGAATATCTGCGAGGACTATATATTCATCTTGAGAATGATGACTTACAAATCATGTAACAGAACCATGCAATTCCTATCAACAGTAGATCTTTGAAAGTGTAAAAATGTAATTTGACGACTCTTTAAATTAGTCTTACTTATGTTTCTTTTATTTTATTGTTCTCGTTAATATTTAAATTTTAAATAGTTAAGAATCCTCCAAGCAAATATCCTAGAAAAGATCTCCTACGTAGAATCATGTACACATCGCTCATAGAGATGCATTATTTAATTATCGAGAGAAACAGGGTAATAAAAAAATTTAAACAATAATGCACTATTTGTGTTGGATAAGGTTTTGAAGCCTAGCTTATGAAGTCAAATGCTATCTGATGAAGCGAACAAAACCACAAGATATCAAGTATCTCTTCAGACATGAATAGATGAAATCATCAATAAACATGTCAGACAGTCTCTATACTTCTCGCTAGCGCACCTTTCCAACTTGAAAGCATAAATGAGCATTAATGCAACTAAGAAGCATGTGCTTGCCTTGTTAATAGGCTCAGGTTTTGGTGTCAGCCTTATGTGAACATTGGCAAGGAGCAGGATCAGATGCTCTCTTTGATTCCTTACACTATCTCTCTGTAAACAAAAAATAAAATCAATTTGAAATTATAGACAAAATCAATGTTTCATCAAAAAAAAAAAAAAACTTAAGAACCTTCTACCTGAAATCCAAATACAACCCTTAACCAATCAAGTAGGTCCAAGTCCCCAGTCTTATGTCTCTGCTGTTCAAAGGAAGAAGGCCAATTCAAACCTCTCGTATTCCTCAGGGCAGTGACAGCTGCTTTAATCTGAAAAAAAATGAAGGCGCATTAAGGAACTGATTAATTAGAATCTAGAACAAGATATCCGGCTCATGTCAGCTAACTAACGATTGACAAATATTTTGCAAGTACGATGACTGCGATAGAATACCTCCTCAAGCTGCATGATACTTTGTGAAGCACCAGCAGCATCCAAGGGAAGGATGTTGTACGGCACATAAATTTCTGTCTTTTCTTGGACATCTTTTGCAGCAGCAATAATCTATCCAAAAGGCATAGACAAGACTTATAAGAGAAAAGTTTGTGTATAAATACATGATGTTCAAAACTCTTAGTGGATGAGATAAATTGAAAATTGGCTCAGTAAATATGGGCAACTCGACAAACCTCCGGAGCAACTTCTTCAACTTTTTCAGTCTTATTAACAGCACAGAGGACTTCGAAAAGGACGCCGGCTGTTTGATAAGCTTTTGCAAGTTGAGCTCTGCCAAGAGGAATAAACATTATTGATCATAGATCCAAGAAATCCATAAAATGTCAGGAAATAATAGACACCAAGTGAAGTCAGGCTTACCTATCTGCTTGCTCGCCCTTGTCCAGAGCACGGACGTAGTTCTCATAGTATTGCTGATAGAAGCTCTCGATCTCTCGAGTATCACTCTTTTTTACCCTTTTAGCAAGACTGGGTGTATTGTCCTAAAAAATTGGACTCAAATTATTCTGTTTGTCATCGAATAAAAATCATCTTGTTCAGAAGTCATGATAACTTAATGCAGTAAATTACAAGAAAGATGGAAGTAGAGAAGAGAAAATAAAGAATTTATTTCCTCTAGAGCAATTAAAAAATAAGAATAAATCTTCTGAAACTGGCAAACAGAGCTTAATGCCGAATTCATTATCACCTCCTGAATGGTACATAAGATATATATTTGGCGAAAAACAACAAATAGCGAGGTTGAAACTAAAACTATAAATTACCTAAGTATAAAAAATTGGCATTCACAATTACAAACAGGAAGCCTTGCGAAAGCTAGGTTTAACAGAAAACCTCTCAAGTTAGTTACATCTAGGGCGGGCGAAAAATTAAAGGCCAGAAATTAGTTATCCATCCAGAAACACCATGTTTCATTTCCCAGTGATACATCCAGAGCGATCTACAGAGATTAAAATCAAACGAATACAAGATTTGAGCAAGAAGTGCCTAATCTTGCAATTAAGGCACAAGTAGCGACGCGACAGGGTTTTACACTTCGACGTTCGCTACTCACCCAATCCGGCGACCGAACTGTTGGCAGCACATTGTACAGAGTTCTCTATGCCCCAGAGAATAGCATATCCTCCATATGGTTTAGTCAGGTTTTAATGCAATATGTACGATCTTCTGTCCATGTAAATCGGAAATCAAAAGTTGAGTAAATTGTGCAGCACATAAGGAGCTGATCATATAGTAAATACCATAAATGGTCCTCCATAGGAATTATAGCTAAGGGAGGAGGATTATTCATGCAGATGAATTAAGTGAAAGAAAAAGGGGCGAATAAAAATGAGAAAGATCAGGAAAAAAAACATGCAAAATGTGAATAAAGGGGGGAAGGTATGTAATATATATATATATATAGTGTCACCTTAGTTTAAGCATAGCACGGCCTTGATTGCAAGCTTTAAAGCTGAGCCCAGTTTGATGCCAATTGGATCATATTGTGTTGGAGACTAATAAGTGTTGAACTCAATCTTAGTTTAAGTTCGCAAAGCTCAATAGTTTTTATAAACAAATAATTTTTATTATAAATATATAAACATATAATAATAATTCAATTCAAAATTCACTTTTAGCGCCACTTCCTCATCCATATATGAAGCTAATGTGTTTCGCACATACACCTCCTTTTTTACCTCTCTTATCCCCTTAATTATAATTTCCGAGAGAGAGAGAGAGAGAGAGATACACAAAAAACAAATGATCCTCTCCCTTAGTTCCCTTATAGCCCCTCACTCCCAAGACCAACATAAAAAAATTGTTCCCTCTCTATCATTTCCCTACCAATATTACAGTCTCTTAATATATATATATATATATATAAACTCCCCTAATAGTTCCCCTTCTTAGTTCCACCAAAACTATAGTCATTCCAACATTGAAACTTCTTTTTTAAGATCCGATTGAATTTTTTTGTTGAAAATAACGTCATGTACGCCCCTCACATTTGTTGTTGAGTTGTATTGGATTTATTAACTTTAAAATTACTAAGGTTGCAGGTTGAATTTCTAATTGAATCACCTATGTCGATAGCAATAACCTCCATCATGAAAACTTCTTGCTTTTCCTTTTTTTTCCAAAAGAAATTGTCTTGCTCATGACCATGACAAAACACGTGTAGCCCAATTTGTCAAAGTAGCGAATCAAGAACACAAAATGGCCTAACATAGAGAATCAAGCATGAAATAACATGAGTTTGACAATCATGACAATCTTGGCTACCTAAGGTTTTCGTTAGTGTCCAAACATATTATAAAATTTCGATTTTCTATCTAAAATTAAAATAACTGTTATTGACTTCTAAATTAAGATATTTTTGACAATAAAATAAAAATATTTAAAGATATTTTGACATTTTCAAAATATTGAATAGGAGAAAGGCATTTTAAAAATTATTATTATTTTTAAATATGTTAGCTACTTACTACTAACATGTATATGATCAGTTTCTAAACTTAGATATTATGGCATTTATTTTTCATTACTTGATATTTTTGTTTAATTCATTTTATAACAGCCGTAATAATGCCATCATCGAATGAGGGTGGCCGAGTCAGTTAAATGCAAATCAAATGCCAAGTCCATGCAAAATTTGATAAAAATGGGAATCTAGAAAATTAATTCACATTTGTAACAGAAAATCGTTTTCATTTGAGTTCGGAGTAGCATTCAATTCCATCATAAAGGTCATAGGAAGAAAGGAACACAACAAAACGTTAAAATATAAAAAGGACAAAACTCACTAGTACAATTTTGCAAAATTACGTCGAGGAAACCAACGGTATACGAACGAACCAAAAATGCGTTGGGATGGCAAGGATGATAAAACGAGCTATATGCTTACCCGCTCGAGACGCTGCAGGAGAGCTGTCTTGTACTGGCGAACTCCTCGTCCGCTGGAGTTAGGGTCGAGTCGATGCGCCTTCTCGAATGCATAGAACCGGCCTGAAGCCCATCACAAAATTAAGCAAAAATCATAAAAATATTATCATTATTATTATAAAATAATAACAATAATAAATAATAATCAAATAATAATAATAGTAGGAACAGGAGGAGAAATAGCACGTAGGCGGTTCCAAGGGAGAGGAAGAGATCGAACTCACAGAGATAGGCGACGCGGGGGCGCTCGGCCTCGATCTCGGCTGCCGCACGGAGGACGGGGTAGATGCTGCTGAGCGACGACGGCACGACTTCGTTGTCGAATACCTCCATGGAAAATCCCGCGGCCATCGCGGGGTTTCTCGACGATGGCCTCCGCGACAGTCCCTGGGGCCCCGAATGCGGCCCTGTCGGTGCCGCTGGGATGGACGTCAACGAGGGTTCGCCGCCGCCTGTCATTTTGCACTCTCCTCTCATCCCCTCTTAATACGCAATCTTATAGCAGAGCATAGGTCGAAGATCGCGCAGTCCGACGAGGGTGAAAAATTGAGATCGATACCAAGATTTTCAACTTGATCGAGGATGATCGATCGGGAGCTCCAACTCGAAAGCAATTTTCAGAAAAACGATCGGTTCCATAGATCAATCGACGATGTCTGAGGAGCTCACCTTTCGTTGCGGAAGAACGAGAAGCGGAGTGGGCGGGACGGGAGCTAAGAAGATGGCTGGAGAGATAGAGAGAGAGCAACGCGTAGAAATGACGGGGCTCGCCGTCAAGAGATGGTCGCTTTTTGTCCCAAGAAACGGAGAGGCAGGGTATTATTCCGCCGAGGAGGAACGTGCAACGGTTTCATTGGAGAGAATGTGAGCGATCAGGAAAAGTTAGGGTCATGGGGTGGGCCCACTTCGAGTCTCCCGACGTACGAGGAGGCCCGCCAACGGATGCCATTTTTTTGCTTCCGTTATGCTGCATCCGGAAATGTGTTTGACGTACTCTTACTAAGTTTACCCGGAAGAGTACTTGTCGAGATGAGATGATTGGGGAAAAGTGGGACGCTTGTTTCTCTCCGAGGGGTGTGTTGGTTGGTTAGCGAAAGATGCCTCCACTTTAGCATTGGAAATGAATCGCCAAGCAGTGAAATAAAATAATGAAAAATAAATTTAAAAAATGCAGGTGAAATGAGTCATTCAGATGATATATTTGAATCCATCTTTAAAGATACACCTATTCTTTTCAGCCCATATAATCCAGAGCTAAGAATGGCAAAATGAATTCAATAGCTTCAAATTTTATGTTAGGTCTCAGAGGCCATCCCTTGAAAGAACATTAAATGCGACAATAAGCTTAAGCCCAACCATTTGACTAAGATGCCTCTACCCCTTGATGCAAACGTATCAGTAGTATAATTAATTTATATATTATTTTTGATATATTTATGTTTTCTTTTGAATTGTGATAAAAAGAAAATGAAGTTATTAACCTCCTTTTGAGATTAATCGAGACTATCAATAAGGAAGATGATCAATTCGTGAATTCCTAACACGATTGCGCTCTATTCAGAGTCTGGACAAGAAGTAATCGACTTTCTAATAGTCGCTAAAATTTTAGATTTGGTCTTTTAACTTCTTTTTTTTATTTTAAATTTTTTAGGATTAATGTTTTTTTCTAAAAGTTAATTTATATTTTATCTCCTATTTTTTAAAAATTATTTTTTAAAAAAACTTAGTTTAGATTTTATTTTTTTAGGATTGGTTTTCTTTTTCTTTTATTTTTTCTTATTTCTTAGGCTATTTAAACAATGATTAATCTCTTGTAAAAACATGTTGAGTTTGATTTTGATTTAAATAAAAATTATTTTTCGTTTAAACTTAGAAGCGGCTTTTATTCATTGGCGAATCTCTTTCTTCCTACTCTTTCTCTGCAATCTCTTTTCGAACATCACACCCAGAGATTTCTCCCCTGCGTCAGTTGGTATCAGAGTCTTAGATCTATGGATGATCATTATAGATGTGATCATGGTTGTGAAAGACAGGTTCCGACTGAAGAAGTCTCGCACCAGGATCGAAGTGTACCGTACAAGCTCATCGAAGATCTACAGAGACAAATCACGGAGTTATTCCATCGTCTAGCGGCGCAAGATCTTGAAAATCGTGAGGAACATGGTCGAGGTTGTGATAGGCAGGTTCCGACTGAGGAAGTCTCACACTGTGATTGTAGTGCCCGAGATCTTAAAGGTCATAAGTTCTTTTATTTTAATTTGAGTAAAAATATTCTTGAGAAAAATATAAACAACAAGATCGAAATAGTTGATGATCCAATTTACGATGAAGACGAGATTGAGTCAACTAACGAGTTAGTATATAACAAGATATTTTATGGTGATGACTATGAGATTTTGGTCATTCGTGAGATTCTAGATGACGAATTATTTGAGAATGCAGTGCATGTTCCATCAGAATTATAATAACCGCCCAGAGATTTGACCAAGTTAATGTTAGAATATCTTCCTCCCATTATATCACTTACGAGACGACTTTTGATTTAACAACACTTGAGGACTTTAGATCTTGAAGACACTATTTTGAACTCAAGGACGAGTTCTTTTCGACTCGGAACGTTTGATGCAAGAGCATCCAGTAATATAACCAATTTATGTCCTCCGATACGCCTATATTCCTTTTCGATTTGTGATAAAAAGAAAACGAGGTTATCAATCTCCTTTTTGGGCCAATCAAGACTACCAATAAGGAAGATGATCAATCTGTGGACTCCTAACGCGGTTACACTCTATTCGGAGTCTGAACGAGAAGGAATCGACTTTCTAATAACCGCTAAAATTTTAGATTTAGTTTTTTTATCTTTTCTTTTATTTGTTTTAAATTTTTAGGATTAATTTTCTTTTCTAAAAAATAATTTAGATTTTATTTCCTATTTTTTAAGAATTAGTTTTCTTTTTTTAAAACTTAGTTTAGATTTTATCTTTTTTTTAGGATTATTTTTTTTTAATGATTTTTTCTTATTTCTTAAGCTATTTAAACAAGGGTTGTCTCTGGTAAAAACATGTTAAGTTTGGTTTTGATTTAAATATAAATTATTTTTCATTTAAATTTAGAGGCAGTTTCTTTTCGGCGAATCTTCTTCTTCTTACGTTTTCTCTGTAATCTCTTTTCGAATATCGTATTCAAAGATTTCTCCCTGTGCCACCCTGTAATGTCATCACAGAGTTTTATATGTAATGCCATCACACAGTTTCACATGGTCTGAGATAGCCCTTGTTTCTCAATGCCAACTCCAGTCTACTATTCAATATCCTCTCTTCAGTCATTTCGGCATTGGAAAATACTCTCATCTTCTTCGTAGGATTCTCAAGTTTCTATCCCGTCTTGTAACTACATCATTTGTTTGCTGGCCTGAAACTATCTCATAAAACTCGAGGTACTCAAACGATTGTTCTCAGATTTGAATAGTTGTTTAACTGATCTACCCACTTTTCTGCATTACAGTAGAACAGGTTGATGCTCAGGCAAACGCCCTTGCGAACACTTGTTCCTAATTTTTCCTCCAGCTTCTTGTGATACTTAATTTTCTGAGTTTAAACAGAGAGCATTTGACAAGGCTAAAATTTTGGAAGGACGGACATTTGAGTGAAATAGCAAAACATTTACTATTATCCTTCAATACGAAAACCAACCTCTTTGACCCATTATTTTCTTTTGCTCCATCTAAGAAATGAATCGATATTTGCCTCCATTTCTTGAAACATTTGTTGAACTTTCCCACTAACAATTCTCAACACCATTTCCTTTAGAGTCCATTTACTTGGGCGGGGAGAAAGGAGAGAGAAGAGAAAGAATGACAACTTAAATTTTACGAGTTATATCATTTTGTATATGGTTTACGTCACTTTTCCTCCCTTAATTTCTTAATGAATAAATATTTTTAAAAAAAACAGTTGTTCTCTTTTATTTGTTTGTGAACCTCATCCGCACATACGAAATGACATGGTTAATTTGATTGTGAAAAAAAAAAACGAGCAAATGCGAAAAAAATGAGGTAGCAGAGGGAATGAATAGTCATGCATGAACTTGCAGCTAAAGGGTTCCTTGGAAGAATCATTTACAAAATTTTCGTTCCCTTATTTCAGAATTGTGAAGAGTTGGTAATTTTCTTACCCACCGCACTCTAACTGAAAGTAAAGAAGAAAAAAATCAATCAAAACATGTAGAAATTCACAAGAACATGAAAAATGTGATGAACGTAACTCAACCTGAAAGCTGAACCTTCATTTGGTTGTAGTAGGTGCACTGAGTTGGTAGGCAGTCCTAGAACTAGAAACCATGGCTGAGCAGGCCATAGGCTAGAATATTAGATAGCAGATGCGAGTGAGACTGACTAATAATGAAGGGGAAAAGAGCCCAGAGTTCATTGAAGGAACCCAATGCATTCCAATAATGAGTCTGCCGTGACAAGGACCCACGACCATAAGTTCATAACAGCAGTTGAAATTGAAGGAAAACAAAAAGTAGGTAGTTGGTTAAGGCTTGCCGTTGCAGGCAACAGATATTGGGTGGCTTGGACTTTGGAGCTGTTGCTGTGGAAAGTGACTGCTAAGGTTACTACTCTATCTTCAAAAGCTGCACCAAGTTTTCTAGTACTTAGTTGTATATCTTTTTCAAATTGATGTATATTGGTTTGAGCTAGCAGACTTGAAATGGGGTTGGTAATTGATGAAAGAAAAAAGACACTGATTGCATGCCATTTGGTGTGAAGGCCCCTACTAGTATTTCTATTCTTAACTGATGAAGTATTATGGTATGCATTGCTTCATGTTTTTTTAATTCATCCATTTGAACAATATATATGCCTCGAATGCCTTAAGACATGTTGCTCTAGGAGATGGTTATTCTTTTTCTTATATATTTAGTATTGAGCATTTTATTGCATTGAAGGAGGTTCTTCTCGATTGGCATGATATGTTTATTGCATTTCTTCAACCATAGAAGTTATTGATTTCTATGTTTCATGGTAGATAACTTTGTAGGGAGATTCACCCAATTAAAAATTGATTTAACTTAATATAGTGGAGATATAAATAACAATTGCATAGCATGAATACTCTTGATTAACTTATGTTAAAAAAATATAATTGAGAAATTTAATGCAAGCTATAACCTTCCAATGAAAAGAGAAAATCAATGTCTAATAATTCAAATTATTAAATTATGAATTGCCTAACACCTATTTCACCTAAAAGGATGCCATATAAGAAAAAAATGACATATATAGAAGGGATAATGATAGGTTAATCGGTATGCAAAACTCCCAATTCACCCATTAAATTTGGATCTCATTTAATTTTAAATATTTGCAATCAAATAGTCAATTTTTAAAAGCACAATCCAATGATTAATAAAAATTTTATGTAAATTTCTAGTATTATATCAATGATTTAATAAGGGATCTTCATTTAAATTTCTCATATATTATATATAGAGAGAAAATAATCCATATCTGTGCCTAGGGGTGTAAATGAGCTAAGTTGCTTGTAAATTATTCGGGTCTCCATTAAAAAAAAAAATCGTTCAAATTCATTCGATAAGTTAACGAGCCGAGCTCGAGTATGATTTCGAGCTCAAAAATATTATCGAACCGAACTTGAGCTTAATAGTATTTGGTTCGTGAGCACAGGAACATGTTCGTTTAGAGACTCATGAACGTGTTCATTAAGAGGATCACGAACATATTCATTAAAAGACTTATTTATCTTATTATTATTATTATATATATATATATAATATCTTAATAATTATATAATATCTTAAACAAGTTCGAAGTAAACTCAGTTTAAAGAGTTTTTTTTTAATTGAGCTCAAAGTGGTTTGTAAGCTATTTAATTTATTATGAATCAAGTTCGAATTTAAGAATTAAAATTTGAATCGAACTCGAGTCGAATTCGAGCTTAGGCAAAATGAACTGAGCCCAAACTCGAATCTTTTACTATTCGGCTCGACTTGATTTGATTACAAACCTACCTTTGCCCATTGTAGTGCTCTTAAATGCTCGAGCCTTAGATACTTTCCATAACTAAAGATACAAACTCAAAGATATTCTAGTGAAAGAATCTAAACTCTACGACGCCATAATCGATATCTATATTGATTATGGCTTTTTTTAAACGTACGTAGTGTTGTTATAAAACAGCATCCACGGGCTAAGTTTGGCATTTTAAATTACATAACCATCTACATTAATTAGAACTGCATAACATCATAATTACTACAGTATACTGGGAATCTAGCAACATATATAACCTAATCTTACATCCACATAAATCTCATTATAATTCAACTATGAAATCGAGTTCCCCTCTCACCATTCTCGGTAACAAATTTAAATTTATCAAAAAAAATAAATAAAGACGCTGAACTAATCATGAGAGCATACGTCCGCAGGAAGAGGCAGGGGAGGCAGTAATGACTTGCTCTGACAGGGAGCCTCAGAGGCTCAGAAACAGTACTGTTTTATTTAAATTTAACTCAGTTATTGTACACCAAATAATTATTAGTATAAGTGTTATTTTCTATTAAGTATTTCTAGTATTTTTATAAATTAATATGATAATTAAAAAAGGCATTTATTTCATCCTTTGAATCGAACGCAGTCAAAATACCATCTTTGGGTCCACAAACGAACAGCCATCCGGAAAATAATTAGAGGAAGTTTTCCATGTGCTCTACTATAACTTAGAAAGTGACAATATAACCACTGTATTATTATTAGACAATAAAAAGACTTTTTTCTTTATAATTAGAGAAGGTTTTCCATGTGATACAGTAAATTGCCTTAATTTTTAAGTCTAAATAATGAATAAATATTTATATTTAAATTACATTCCAGTTATTCCTTTTGTGTTTAATTTTGTCAAATACTAAGTAATCTTAAATGGACATTAATGTGAGAAAGATTTAAGTAAGAATCTCGTTGACAAATATCGATTAAAAGTTTTACAAAGATCTTATAATAAATCAATATATAAAAAAAGACGGTGTCTGCTGCTGCTGCTTTCCCCATTTGACTCCCTCCTAATTGCCACACAACATTCCTTTGCATCCACCCTTTCCTTCTCTGCTCTCTGCCAAGCCATCCCTCTCCTTCTTCTCTGTCTTCGCTGCACTCTCCCTCTCCAATTCCATGTGAGAGAAGGCACTCTGGTCCTTTCCTGAACATGCTGTTGGTTCCTTCGAGCAAAGCACTGCCAAAGTTTTGAATTTTTTTTTTCCGGCTTTGTACTTCGTCGTCAATGCATTCCTGGCGCACGACGGTGGAAGACGGGGAAGGGGGTTCTCTGTTGATGGGAAGGGATGACGGACAAAACGAACAGTTCCCTGTTGGAATGCGCGTCCTCGCCGTCGACGACGATCCCACTTGCCTCAAAGTGTTGGAGGCCATGTTACTTCGATGCCGATACAATGGTCTTCTTTCCTTCCTTCTTCGTGTTTATTTTCGTAAAGTTGCGTCTTTTTTTTTTTCTTCATCTGAAGAATATTCGTCGATGTGATAACTATGAATCTTGATTTATTTTCTTTTTGATTATAGCTATTCTTATCATCAGCTTAAGAGCGATTTTAATTTGCTTGGATGTGCCAGTTACAACGACGAATAAGGCTACTTCGGCTCTGAAGTTGCTCAGGGAGAAGAGGGACTGCTTCGATCTAGTTATCAGTGATGTGCATATGCCAGATATGGATGGGTTCACGCTTCTAGAGCTCGTGGGCCTCGAGATGGACCTTCCTGTTATCAGTAAGCCTAGGGTGATCTCAGTTTCACCAGTGTTTTGTAGAGTAATTTGCTGGGCTCGTACGCATGCCGGTTTCTTACTCTGAAATGAAAAACCTTGCGAAATTATTGAACAACAAGTTTTTGGTAATTTTTTGGGGGCATTTTCTCTAACTTCTGAAAGTATGCGTGCAATACACAAATAGTTGGACAACTCTTTCAGATCATATATGTTTTTGTTTTAGAGTCTAACAGACGACCTCAGACAGTCATGCGTTTCTATTGTTTTAATGAATTATTAACTCTACAAAGGTTAACTCTAGTAAATTGGTTGAATTCAGTGTTCTCAGTGAATGGTGACACCAAAACTGTCATGAAAGGCATAACTCATGGTGCTTGTGACTACTTGCTTAAACCTGTTCGGATTGAGGAGATCAAGAATATATGGCAGCATGTTGTTAGGAGAAGGAAGTTAGCTCACAAAAAGTATAGTCATTTTGATGATGGGGAAGAATCAGACACACACCAAATTGTTAGTAAAGAAGCTGGAGATGGTCTGAATGTGAATGGCTCACCTAATCAGAATGAAAAGTTTAGTAGGAAGAGGAAGGACCAGAATGAGGAAGATGAAGACAATTGCGAGGAGAATATACTGGAGAATGAGGATTCAACTACTCCAAAAAAGCCAAGGGTTGTTTGGTCTATGGACCTACACAGGAAGTTTGTAGTCGCTGTTAACCAGATGGGAATTGATAGTATACCCCTTAACTCCCTTTTCTTGGATTTTTTTTTTCTGGACTTAATATTGCTCTATACCAAAGCATTGCTATGATTCTTCTGATGTAGAGGCTGTACCTAAGAGGATACTGGAGCTTATGAATGTTGAGAAGCTTACAAGAGAAAATGTTGCAAGCCATCTACAGGCATGTATTCACACGTATATTTATTCATTTTCTTTATACTTATTATACCACATTAGAGAAGTTACTCGGTTACATATGATTTCCACTTATTTTAGAGACAGAATACATGTGATACAATAAACACTGGTTACACAAGAAATGTTTCTGCTTGTTTCTTTGCCATTTCATGGCAATAGAGAGTGTGATCTTTTTCATTAGAATTTTTGTCAGATGGCTTGTTTTACTATTTGTTCAATTAGATTCTGTAGCATACTGCATTGTAATTGCAGATTATGTTGCAAGAGAGTGATCTCTTGCACCACGTATCAATTCGATCAAGTGCTTCAGTTAGATTATGTTGCTGAGCATTGTGTTGTAATTGCAGAAATATAGGCTTTACTTGAGAAGATTGAGTGCTGCAGCAAGTCAACAGGTTAACATGGTTGCTGCTTTTGGAGGTAGGGACTCCTATATAAGTTCATTGGACGGCTTTGGGACCTATCAGACTTTGGGTGCTTCAGGAAAGTTACAAGCCCTTAGATCACTCCAATCCAGCGAAGTGCTTGTTCATGCAAATACAAGTGGCTTGGGACTTCCTGATCGTTTCTCTTCCAGAATAATTCAAGTTGGGAATAGCAACACAAACATTCCTTCCGCTGATATAAGCAGACTCCAACCAATAATTCTTCCTAGCAATCAATATGGTAGGTTGCTGCAGGGAGTTCCCACCTCGTTGGAACTTCAGCAATTGCAACTAAAAAGAATTCACAAACCAATCAGTCATTTTCCTGGTTCCTTACCTGGAAGTAGAATTTCTATTCCCAACAATTCTTTTAGCAATGTGACCAGCAGAGATTTCATAGCACAATCACCTGAGCAGCAGACACCTTCCCGCGCATTGGCCAATCTCTCTTCAAGTAGATCATTGTCCACGAGTCTTGATCCTTCCCTTGTTAGTCTTGGGTTTTCTTCTGAATCGCCTGATGCCAGTAGATGCAAAGCTGATTTGCAATCTGCTGTTCCGCTAACCCCATATACAACCAGTACTCCTTCAATAGTTTCATTTACTAATAATGAGAATTTGCCCAATTTCTTAGACAATTTTCCCGTTGCCCAAAGAGGCAGCAGTTCTCAAAGCATTTCTTCCACTCGTACCATAGTGTCACCTTCACAGGATCCTTTTATAGGAAAAGATGCAAAATGTCACAAGAGCTCTTCTGGTGGACCATCAATGCTATCGCTTACAACTAAGGATAAAGAGAGGAATTTTCTCAATTTCAGCAATGCAATCAATTCTAAACAAAGAGAACCAAAGGAAGAACACATATATGAACAAGAAGCCCTGTTCAATTCTCTCTCTAGTACTGCTAATTTAGTGACTAATTCTGTTTCTGGAAATCAAAGAGTGAACAACAGTCACCGTAATCCTGGCTATTCAATTTGTTCACCAAGTTGCCAGATTGATAAATCAAACAACCACAGTTCGCAGAAGGACAAGTTCAATTGGGAGATAATGAAAGTGCAGGGAGGATCAGTCTTATTCGATTCTTTTCTTGACAATGCAGTTGGTTCGCTGATCAAACCGGTATGATATTCTCTGTTTGCATACACTTCAACATTTTATTTAAAGGAACTACATTTCTAGTTTCCGGTGATAACACAGAAAAGTTTTTCTTTATGGTAGTTGTTTTTTACATTCTAAAAAGATTGATGCTATGACCGCGTTACATTATCCATGGAATCACCTCAAATTGTGATCTAAACTTGTGTTCATGTTACTTTTGCCAGGGTAGTTTCCAGTCATTATTACCAGATTTTGCAAACCAAATGTACATATAGTACATTCAAACTTAAGAAAAAGGAATGTTAACAACATGAACAGTGCTAATCCGCATGATTGTTACTTTTTCTCTCAGCTCAGTATATTATTCTATTTCAGTCAGTTCAGTTGCTAGAACTCGTTTGTCATCTGTTTCCAACTTCTTGATTTTTATATGAAATGCCTGCAAATTTACCTATGATAGCATAATTCTAGTTAAGCTTGGTATACTTCATCAGATCTAACCAACAGTGTCCTACAAATGTCTCGATACACCTTTCTGGTGTTGAATTATTAATCTTGTTTTTCTATTTGGATTCATAATACTTTGCAGGAAAAAGATCATATCAGTTTTGCTGAGAATAACAGTGAAACTGACATGTATCCGCTCGATGCCTGCTTGTAAGCTGCCCTATGTGTGAGGAGACCCATTGTTTTGCTTCTTTGTTTGGTAGATGGTCAGAACTTGCAATAGACAAAAGTATAGGTGTTAGTGACCCGGGGAGGTTCTGTATGTCGCAAGCTTTGTAGTTAAATAATATTTATGTTTTTAATAGAAATGTATGCTTTGTACGCCCAGGATCCTCCTGTATTGTTGAGGAATTCACGTAAACAAAAAAGGGAGTTGCTTTCTATAAGATCTACAAATCTTTTAGTTTAACAGCAGTGTGTTCTTTATTGATCTGCTAATAATTTTCGCAATCAAATTCATAGGCTCCAACAGCACCCATGATACTTGCACATCAACTACCGGTCGAAATATTGAGTCCGGTTTGGTTATCTATCGTCCATTCGCAGTCCCCCATTACTCCGGGTCCCACCCAACCGCCACAACACTCAAACGTGGCCGCCTCCCGTTGGCATATTCTCTCTTGTGACAGTTGCCGGAAAATGACGGCGTTCTTCTCGTGCTGCCGGGTGCTATGTTTCGTCCACTCACAAGCTCTTCACGAAACCAGGTGCTTCGCGTTAGATTCGCTTTCCAATGCTGCTTCCTCCAGTCCATCATTCGCACCTACAATCTTTTGTCCTCCTTTATATAGCTCTCCCCCTGAACAATTTGCTTTCGACCCACATAAAAAGTTGCCCTGCTTTCTTTTCTTTGCCTGCAAAAAGTTGCCCACCGAAGTCGGTCAAAGCTCGGATTTTTTCAGCAGTTGCGCGAAGAAGAAGAGGTAGCTGCCGAAAAACTGATCTTTGCCAAAGATGGAGGGTTAGCAGAGAAGGAGAAGCAGGGGACGGTTAAATTTCTCTCCTATGCTCAAGTTGCCAGAATCAATTGTCGTTTTTGATTCGAACCGCAGTTGAGTGGTAAAGAGGGTGGTGTATCAAATTCTCAGGTTGTTCGTCCTTGCGGTTTCAAGTTCGTTGATTCAGGTAAAAGCAGAGGAAGCAATGGAAAAGGAAGCAGAAAACGGAGAGCTGAGGAACTTGGTGTTGGGGAGGTACGAGATGGGGCGAATCCTTGGGAGAGGCACCTTCGCGAAGGTCTACCTCGGCCGAGATCTCCGCAACGGCGAGAGCGTCGCCATCAAGGTCATCCACAAGGATCAAATCCGCCGGCAAGCCGGGATGATGGAACAAATCAAGCGGGAGATCTCGGTGATGCGCCTCGTCCGCCACCCCAATGTTGTGGAGCTCCGAGAGGTCATGGCAACCAGGTCCCGCATCTTCTTCGTCATGGAGTACGTGCGCGGCGGCGAGCTCTTCGCGAGCGTCCTCCGTGGACCGCTCCTGGAGGACAAGGCCCGCCGCTGCTTCCGCCAGCTCATATGCGCCGTCGAGTTCTGCCACAGCCTCGGCGTCTCCCACCGCGACCTCAAGCTGGAGAACCTCCTCCTCGATAACAATGGCGACCTCAAGGTCGCAGACTTCGGCCTCTCCGCACTCCCCGAACAGCGCCGCCACGACGGGCTTCTCCACACACAGTGCGGCACCCCGATGTACGTGGCTCCGGAGGTTCTCCGCAGCCATGGGTACGAAGGCTCCAAGGCCGACGTCTGGTCGTGCGGCGTCATCCTCTATGTCCTCCTAGCCAGTTTCTTGCCCTTCCAAGAGGAGAATTTGATGCGGATGTACTGCAAAGTGCTCAAGGCCGACTACCAAATCCCGCCGTGGTTCTCCGGCGACGCACGCCGCCTCATCTCCCTCCTCCTCGTCGCCAATCCGGAGAAGCGCATATCCATCCCGGCCATCAAAAGTCATCCTTGGTTTAAAAAGGAAGCCTTCCCTCAAGAACCTCGCATCCCTCCTCCACCTACACCAGTAGAGGAAGATGAGCCAAAGCCCGGATCTCCGAAGTTCTACAACGCGTTCAAGCTCATATCCACCTTTTCCTCGGGCTTCAACCTGTCGAGCTTGTTCGAGAACCGGCGGCCGGCAGGGACGATGTTCACTTCACGCTCGCCGACAGCTGCCATCGTGGAGCGGCTGGAGAGAGCAGGGCAGGAGCTAGGGTTCAACGCGTGCATGGTGAAGCCATACAAGGTTAAGATGGAGAAGAAGAGCCGCAATGAATGGAAGGGGCAACTGGAACTGGTAGTCACGGCGGAGGTCTTCGAGGCGGCGGACGGGATGGCGGTGGTAGAGTTCTCCAAGGATTCAGGCGAAGCCTCTGAATTCGCCAAATTTTGCGAGGAGAAGATCCGCATGCGGCTGAAGGACATCGTGTGGGCGTGGCAGGGCGCCGCCGGCACCGATGGTGGCGAAGAATAACAGAATCCTCACTCGAGCTGTACTGACCCGACCAAATTAGGATTCCCCCTACTCTTTGTTGTATATTCTTCTTGTTTCTGTTTCCTTCTTTTTCATGCGTATTATTCTACTTATTGGTAGTTAATATTATTTTTTTAGCATAATATAAATAATTTAAAATTAAAAAAATTTATAAATTACTATATATTTTTATATACTTAATGAATTTTTTTTAAATAATTTATAATTAAATTTTATATAAGTGAACTAATGAGCTTATTTATAAATTTTAAATATTAATGAATCAAATTTATTAATATTTAATCTTATTTATTTTATATATTTTTTATTATTGAATAAATATAAACAAACTTGCAAATGTTGCAGTGGTGATCCCTTATATTAATTTGTTTTCGACATAATGACTTTAAACTATATGTCTTCAGCAAAAAAAATAAGACACGGAGTTATAAAAATGAGAAAACAAATTATTGTATAGTACATGACACACTCCTAGTGCGGAGTGCCCCCACAAAATATGAAGAATTAGTTTTTGTGTTGTCACAATCTAGCTAGAATAATAATTGCACATATCCTTTATGCAATATGAACTGTGAACATTGTTTCATCTTTATTAGCGTTTTTCGATTTATCTTGATAATTGATGAAAATTTTTCGTGAGACCGGATCAGTCATCCCAGATCCGACGTTACTCGATCTGATTAATCATTTTTTTTTATTAGCCCACCTGAAATTATCATCTTGATGATCTGATGATCTCATAATTTTTTTAAAAAAATAAATCACCAGTTTCGTCCAACAGCAGCCGCATAACTTCGCCCAATAATAATTATACATGCAAAGCAAAGAGTGAGACAACCAACGGGGCTAGCCCACCTGAATGAAACTCGATCTTCTGTCATGTTGCATCTGCTGGCAGAAGCATGTGTTATGGACATTAATTAAATATCAACGAAATGGACGCGAATCGCATCGTCCATTAATTCCATCAATAATTGAGATAGTAGGTCATGATATATACGATGACAATAAATATTTGTTCTTTGTATTTCATTTTCAGGAGCCAAAGGAGTTATGATTCCACTGTCACTCATTGGCAAACGGCAAACTGGAATTTATGCTATTTATTCAAGAGCTGTCATCTCGATAATTCCTTTGTCGGAACTTTTAACTCAATTTCATGATCTTGATTGATGTTATGTCAGATTAAATTGGATAATGCGTCGACATGATTTGTTAGTTCGAGCTGATTGATACAAATTTATGTACTACTTAATAAGGTTCCTTAATGTATCAGGATACGTATAAACTAATGCATCAGATCAGTTATGATGATTAATCAGGTCGGATAAAATTAGATTTGGAATAACCGGTTCGGCCCCATGGAAGTTTTTCATCGACCACCAGGATAAATCAGGAAGTGCCAATGAAGACTCATCCAAATGACCAGTATTCTAAGGTCCGCTTCTCATTGGAGGGAAAATTCCCTGCAATATGCCGTAGCTGAGATTCGAACTTTAAACCCCTTGATTATTTATTAAAAGATCTAACCATCACACCATTGTTTCGGGGGTTCCATCGATCAATTATGAGTTTGATTGGTGGTGGTTGATGAGAAAAAATTTATAAGATCGATCGTTCTCAGAGCTAATGATATATCAGTTATGGGCTTGATTGATAATTCAAGTGCACTATTACAACCGAATAATTCATTAAAAAGTATAAAAGCATTTTTAACCCCGACACATCTAACCATCGAAGTGCTCTACAATGTTTATTTATCATCGTCATTCATCAAATGGTATGTCTTCATCATCTAAGGTTGAATATAATTTATACCAACTTTAATGATCCATTTACTTGGACAGAACGAAAAGAGAGGAGGAAAAAATAAAATAAAAATTATAAAATAAAGTTTTTATCATTTTATATATTTTTATATGATTTTTAAAATATTTTCTATCCAGTTACAGGGACAATAAATGCAATCAAATCTCATAATTAAGAGTTATGAACCAGAATCATCAAATATACCTTTCAAATGAATGGAAATTAAAATGATGGGGAAGGAAAAGGCAAATGCAGCTGGTGGCGTTCCAATTATTTGAACCTGTACTTTCGTAGACAAATAATAAGTATTGTGGCACATCATCCCAAGCCCATTTACGTCATATTAATTAGTATTCTTAATAATAATTGATTAAAATATCATAATAATTGCAATTAATAATAATTGATTAAAATATCATAATAATAATTGATTAAAATATCAATGAATTATAATTAAAATATCTATATTGATATTAATATACGAGTATTATAATGTTATAAAATAATACGGAGGTGTATTATAACATTCACATATTAACAATATTCAATTAACATGATTAATAAGTGAATTTTATAAAAAAAAAAAATCAAAAGTAAGAAAATAAATTTTAAATATAAAGAATAATTATAGTAATATTCATAAATAATAAAGATTAATATTAAAATGAAAATGAATATATTTTAATAAAAGGAAGATTTTAATATAATATAATAAATACGTACAAGAAAAAATGATCTATATTAATATTTAAATTCTTAAATGATTTTTTATTAGTAGTTTTTTTCCTTAAGCCAAGGCAAATAAAGGTTCTGCCACATTCCACTTTGGCAGAAAGCTAACACTATTAAATGTAATTTATGTTTTTGAAATTTCTTAAATTTATTAGTTTGCTTAATTCTTTAGGGCCGCCATGTTACCCTTTCGTTACTATAATTCTCCATCGTTGTCTATGTTTCAACTTTTGTAGTTAATTCACACCCTCATCTCTGTTTCGCATATTCTAAACTATTGTCGTCTCTCTATTAATTGATTATGAACGACTATTAAGCAAGGATGATACTGATAAACTGTTTTAACGATCCCTAAATACAATTGGAACGTGACCAAGGCGAATGAACCGAGAAGCAACACGCGTAAAGCCATTCCAGAACACGAGACCAGAAGGTACGCTGTGCTAGCCATACTGCATCCCTGTAAATTGCCTTGTTCACTGGCTAAGTGCAATAATTCTTGCGGGTCAACCAATGCGACGCCAAATGCATGCCGCTGAAGCTAGTCAGAAAAGTTAATCTCCTTCAGTTCTTTTCTTGCTGCCACCCTAAGATTATTCTATCTATATCGCCACTCTCAGTGGCGTGATGCCAGATCTTGTCGGGTCAGATGCATGATTTGAAGATTATCCACTAATATACAGAATTTTAAGGAAAAAAATTGTTGTACTAAGCTTTAGGCATGCTTATAGAGGAATACAGAAAGATACCAAACTGAATTCTAATGGACTATAGCTACTTCGTTAAAAATGTATATCCAAGAGAAAACAACATTCCAATAGCATAACTCACACACCCTTGGAAGAGCATAACACTGCTTATTCCTTGCAGAGCACATTGAGGAGTTCCATCTTTTCCATGCGTCAGCTCATTGAACTAATCAATCTTCACTACGCAAGTCACCTACATCAACTCCTTGAGTGGCTGTGGTAGAGTGAATTAATAAATACTAACTAGCAATACTAATTTGTGGACTTCATTAGTGTAGCTCTTTGATCAATCACCCAACCTATAAACCTGTGAAAAGAAGATACAAGAGCATAAAAACAGTAGAAACAGGCCAAGTAGATTTAGATCAGAAGACCAAATGTGTTAACCAAACTTACGACAATAATGAATCAATCTTAACTGATCACCTGCTATAACCCATTCGAGCATAACCCCATGGACTTGACTCTACAATTAACTATTCACTAACTTGCAACATCTTCTCTTATTCCAGACATAAATTTCCCTTCTATCTGGATATAAACATCACATAAGCCTAGCTCCCTGATTCTTGATTGCCAAAACGCAGAGACCAATGTATTTGCAAGCATTAAAACACTAAAATGTTGGGCAAGATGAAGACTAGGTCAAATCACCATAGAAGAAGTGCAAAGGATGTGCTGGTTTTGCAAAAGAACTGCTTTCTAATATTTTAATAGAAATGATAATGGCAAGCAAATGAATTACAATGGGTTGTGGGTGACTAATAAGATCATGCACAACCATATAGCAATCAACTGTGCAAATATCGTCCTTGTAGAAAAAGTACCATGAGTCAAGGATGAGTTCTCAAAACCAATTACAATAAAATTTTCTAGTCACCATGATCTTTCATATGATTTTTGATAGACTGACTACTAAGGAAGGTCATGTCTAATTGTTGAAAATTGTAGTCCTTTATGCACACTGATTTAAGTAGCTGAACAATGTTGAAGCTAAAATGTAATTATATTGTTGATGCAATATTGAAATTTAATAGTTTAATTACACAAATATGGACGAAATTTATCAAATGATCATAAATAGAAAATAAACATCATGCGGACATTACCGAAGAGCAAATTTCATTAATTAAAATTTCTATATTACATATAGAAGAATGACTCAATATTATACTAATTATGAAATTAATACTAGGAAACATGTGTATCCTATTAAAATTATCCTTTAAACCTATATATGTAGGACATGAGAATCATACAACACTCGAGTAATATTCTGCATTTTAACTATTTATTCTTGCTTAAATAGTTGTTGTTGTGTGACCTTATCGTCACAAATTTGAATCATGGAAACAATTTCTTGTAATGTAAGATAAGACTACGTATAATAGATCTAATGTGATCCAATTCTTTCTTGAGATTTTACATTGACAGGAGTTTCATACACCGTATTACCCTTTTATTCTTGCTTAAATAGTAAATTCAAGGTGTTTAAAGCTCCTAGAATATTTAATATCAATATACAGTAAAAAACAACATAATATTGGTGTACATTCAACCAATTAACATGTAAATTTAATTATGTTAGAGAAACTAAATTCAAGCAATTAAATCTCTCTGAGATTACAATTGAAAGATCTATATAAGAACAGATGATTGTACTTTTAATTTTTAGAAAAAAAGAACAGGCATATCATAAAGTAAATTGGTTTAAAGATAATCTCATTAAGTAAAAACAACAAATATCCATCCAGTAAACAACTTTGCATTACAATTAGAATATACAAGATATCTTAGAGTAATTAATTATGGTGTTTTTCACTAAGAACATGATAACATGCATGCAAAAGTAGCATCCCTCATTTCTATTAAAGACTATTTTTAAGACTCGAACCCGTTTTCTCTAGGTTACATGATAATAATTTTATCGTTGCACCAAAACTTTCCTTCTATTTCTGTTAGATAAAATTCAACAAATAAAACTAAAAAGGAATGTTTTATCTAACGTTAACTAAAAGAACTTTCTGACTGTATATAAATCATGAATGAAGGTTTTTGATAAATAATAATAAAATAAAATCGTAAAGATCATGTATAGTGTAAATTACTGATGTAACATTTTCATAACATATCAATCAATATATTCCATAATCTATATGCAATCTGGCATCGAAATGAACATGTTTACATGCATTGTCCTGTCTATCAAAATATATCAACAGTTGGATGCTTATTTAAGTCTAAGTTTAACAAATCCAAGGCATCGAAAACAATATCAATTATGCTAATCTACCATTTTAAACTAATAAAACCAACCAAAATTGTTCTCCACCAATATATGAAAGGTGAAGATCATAGATCTGCATCATAATTTCATAAACATTGAGCTAAAATTGATTAGAAACTAAATCTTCATTCTTCATAGTTTATTCTTATAAAATACAGAACAAAAAGAAAACATGACAGTTTAATTAAACTTGAGGCTGCCATGCATCCATGGGGTTTTAGTATGGAAAGCGTTGTATCAGTAAATAATTGCTGCAGATAAAAGATAGTAAGCAAAAAAGATAAATCAAACCAAAAATACATGCTCTACGTACACAGACATAACCATAGAAATGAAATATGATCTGAAGCAAAAGAAAAAAAGAAGAAGAAAACATGCGTAAGATTGTAAAGTAAGAAGTAATGATCTATGATACCGCATGCATAACTGAACACTAAACTTCAATAGATCAGACTAAAATGAGCCAAAATAGATCAATCTCAAGTAAACTAACCGGAGAAGGAACAGGTAAATCTTCGTAATTTATGGCGACAAAAAAAGATTCCTGTTTCGCAAGAACTGCAAAAGGGCAATAAACTCTATCTGATCTGTATGAACAGGAGAACGATTAAGCTAAGCACAAAACTATGGAGAGAGAAGATAGTCAAAGAGTGTTTCTGTTAAAAACCATATGCAGATGCATCTCAAAAATCACGCATTCTTACACGCCTTCTCGTTACTTGAATTTCCCTTCTCGATTCAATAGATCCATGGAAACAGAAAGCATGCCTTCATCAGTAGGTCAACATGCCCTGATTAAAAATCCATGAACACACTCACCTCATATGGCACACACGAGTGTGTATCCCTTAATCCACCGCTTAACACATGCCCGTCTACCCCTCAATCCATCGCCTAGGACATGTTTTAATTTTTCCATCATCCGAAACTCTACTTAAACAATAGATTAATGAGGAATAGTTGATTATACAGGGATAGACGGGTGACAGAGAGAGACGTGAGCACGCAGCAGATAAGGCATCGACTGATACAATTTCCGGCGTGTGCTCACTCTCTTCTGTCACCCAACTTACAACTCATGCATTCAAATGTGCAGGATTGAGAAGCGTGCATGACAGAGGAGCGGGGGGGAGTAAGGAGGGTTGTGAGATAGGAAGGTGAGATTTGTTTGAATATCCCTTCTCCTCCTTGCTTTGATCTTCTCATCTCCTTGCCGTCGTTTATAAAGAGCAGCTTCCATCTAGGGTTTCAAGAAATTCACCTCCATGCGTATTGCACGTGTTGCCTCGCCAGTAAAGATTATCTGCCTTCTGCTTTCTCTTAATTACCTCTTAATTAGCAGCGAAATAACCTTATTGGGTAATTTTAATAGAGTAAGCCAAGATAATGATGCACCATAAATGGGAACGATCTTTCTGAGGGAATACCACAAAAGAATCTACTATCTGTACTTGTGTCGCTCTTTAATTGGATTGTTGACGTTGTTTATATATGCTCAAATTAGCAGTACAGTTACCTCGCCTCGGAAAAGTCCCAAGCGACCCTCCTCATAAGCTTACCTTGGCGATGGATATTTGGAACGTGATTTTGTGGTGGACACGTCGGCTGAGAAAGATTTGGGGAGATGTCCGCACGCATATGGGAATTTATTGGGAAGCGATGCATGCGTTTTTGGGATGATGCTTGTAGGGTTAATCATGGCCGTTTGATTTGACAGAGACGGCATAATCTCATCCATTGATGGGACCACGAGGGCGATGGGTTCAAGGGGATATTATTCTCTTAAGAAGATTACCTTTTTTTTATGATTAATTAATTGATTTATCCTGACTTTTATATTTTATTTTAAAATTAGCATACTGTGTTTGAAATTGGCACAATTGTGAGCATTCATTTAGTCTTTGATATGGATGTGCATGCATCATTATATTTTTCAGAGTGTAATTGAATTGATATTTGAATGATAAATTATTATCACATAAAAATTAAAATTAAAATTTTAAAGAAATAATTTTTTAAAGAATAATTTTTTTTTATCTAAAAAGATCATTCGGTTATAATAATTTATTTTATTTTATTTTATTACGAGGTCTATGATAAAAAATATTTGGAATAAACGTATTACTTTTTATCAGAATCGAGTACCAATCACAAATAGACCGTTAATATCAAGAGAGCATTTAGGCACCCTTAAAAAAAAATTAATAAAAGCAACTGTTTTTTTTATAATTTACGACAGGTCAGGTACACAATCGTGATTTTAATGCAATCATGCTCCAAGTCAGACTTGAAACTTGAAAAAGTCATCCAACACGAATAAAAAACACGAATAAAAGAGCAACAATTATGTGCATTTGGAGAATAGTTTCCTTGGAACTTTGACATGAAGGACAAAAAAAATTCACTATATTTAAATACCTCCCAGTGTCAGAGACCAAGTGATGTGAACCTATCTTAGAACAAAGCCTTGGAAACTCACACTGAGAGGAGAAAAAAACAATCCAAGAAAAATGGATGATCCACAGCTTAAATGGAAGTCGGAGCTATTGGTATAAGTTAAATGATATCACAATTAGAAAGAAATAAAGGTTGATGAGTTAACGAAGGCAATAAAAATTATCTTGATAAATTTAAAATTTTATTCAGGAATCAATAAAGTGAGAGTCCACTATCTCCAAATCAAAACACTTTGATTATTTAAAAAAAAACTTTTAAATTTGTTAATCAAGGGATGATTCAGACAACATCATTGGAGAAATTGTACCCCGGGAAGAAACCAAGAAGACCCTCCAAAAGTTAACAGTGATTTCCTCCTCTCTTGCCATTTGAAACTTCTGCATGGTTCCATTTTTACATAAATCCGAAGTTATACAGTAATCTCTAACTCGAGTAATCTAATTTTTTTTTTTTTAAAAAAAGAAACTCCATCTGAACAAGAATAACGAACAGATACATCATTTCAAATTTCACAGATGAACACAGTCATCAAATCCATTCTGTGCGAAGCAAATCATATTATCGAGCAACCAGGAATCCATCAGGTGGTCAGCAGATCAGCGATCTCACAAGGAACTGGCTCAATTATTGTCCATCTCTTCCCCTTCACCGGAGTTTTTGTGTCCGGAAACAACCCATCCACAGTAAAATCCGACACGTTTCCGGTCTCATCTACCCGGACAGGGAACGGCAGCAGGTGCCCCGGAAGATCCACCTCCTCCTCGCCCACAAACTTGGTCCAAAGCTCCTCAGCACATTCCCGCACTGCCTTCACGCACTCCAAGCTCTCGGCCTCGAGGAACACCTTCTTGTCCTTCTTCCAGTAGCTCACGAAGTGCTCGTACCACAGTGATATCCGGAAGCCATGGACGTCGCCGTGGGCTCGGCCGCCGGAGCCGTTGAGATGTGCCGGTTGGTATGATCCATGAGCAATCTCGGTGTCCCTGTCTCCGGCGAGGGATCTCTGGTTCAAGTTAGCAGATCCAATGATCACGTACTCGTCGTCCACTGGAGATGTAAATTGTAGAATCAGATATACAAATAATCTTTCGTAGAGAATTTAGTCGACAAAAAAACACTGACCAATCATCAGTTTGGCATGGACGTAGATGAGGAATCGCCGGTGGGTTTGGGCCCTCCAGTAGTCCGTCTCCCGCGCCGGCAACTTCGGTGGAGTATACTCATCCGGTTGCTTGGTCTCTCGGTTCCCCAAGCAGAAGAAATTGAGGTAATCACGGGGGTGAACCTTGCCCACCAGCTTCTTCTCCTCTATGGCCTCGGCCACAATGCGGTACATCATTTCCATGGTGAGCCTGTTCCAATGCACCATCCCCTGCACTATATCGCTTTCCGGCTTGCCCTCCGGCCACATTGGCGTCACGATGTAAGTTGCGAACCTCTTCCCGTTGCGAATATTGTCGGCAACCTTGAGGGCGATCTCCATGGGGACAAGGTTCAAGCACCCGCAGTCCTGGTCTTGGCTCCATGCCCCACAGCCGCCGAAGAAGTACTGGTTCTCCACGTAGATGAAACGTTTTGCCCTTCGGATGGCCTCGATGTAGGCAGAGTGGACGCTCTGCTCGAAGGTGCAATTTCGACTGGTCACTAGCCCCATCTTCTCCGCCTTCAAAGGATCGGAGGGGAAGCCAACCACCGACGCGTCGTCGATCGATCGGAACACTTGCACACTCCATGACCCGGACGAATTGGAAGAGGGAGAAAGGATCTCGGGGCGCTGCCTTATGTTGACCAAGTAATTAGTCAGATTTTTAGGTGATTGCTTCATCCATCTCTGCTCGAAGTTGCTCAGCACATCCCAAGCCGCCTGACCTTCGAGCTTCGAGTGGATGTCGTGCCATGGCTCCCTCGGACCGCCATATTGCAGGTCGGCTTCGTCGAAGTTACATTGCATGAAATCGTCGCGGAAGGTGGTGTCCAGGTTCTGAAACAGAGTATGTTTCTCATCGTCGTACCTACCACCGCAGAGATCGACGCCGCCGATGAAACTTACCACTTTGCGAGCTCCACCATTACCGGCGGAGGCATCGAGCGAGACTGTCTTCTGGTGGTGGGTGAAAAACAGCTTGAGCTCCGCGCTCTCAAGCAGAGTCAGGGAGTCATCCGCTTCCCGGGAGCAGCGGAAACACTTCACCTTTGATCCTTGGAAGAACTTGAAAGTCTCCTCGTCGTGGGTATTCATCACGCCGAGGTAGTGCACCCCAATGTCCTCTAAGATCGGCAGCGAAGTTCTATCATTCCACGGCATGACCAAGACGGCGACTCCCTCCTCTGCCTTCTGCTTCAGTAGCTCCCCGAGCGTGACAGACTCCGCTCCGGGGATCGGCCGCTCGGGGTCGCGGACGAGCCTGATGTGCACGTTGACCGACCACCCGGCGATGTAGATGAAGTGCTTTGCCTCCTTAAGATCCCTGTAGAGCTCCTCCCAAAGCCTCGGTGTCCGGTATTCTTCTCCAGGATGAAGTAAACTCGCAGGATGGAAGCCATTGCTGACGTGGGCATCATGGTAGAGCGTGACGTCGCAGCCGGTCCTCAGAGGGAAGTAGGCGTTCGAGAGACCGCTGAATGTGGTACGGACGCCGGTGCCCCAGGACGGGTCAGCGGTGGCAGGAGTGTACTTGAGGGCAGCACGGACCTGAGCTACGTTGGTCTTGTGGCCTTCCTCATGGAAGAGGTCGAACCAACCTTGCACAGGCGTTCCGGCAAGGAGTTGAGACGCCGGAACCGTGGCCCGGCAGAGGACTGACGGGAAGGCCAAGTCGATCTGGTCGCAAACTGAGATTATAACGGAAGGGGAGAAGTGAGCGCAGTAGACACGGAAGGATTGGTCCCAAATTGGATGGTCTGATGAGGACTCGACAAGCCGGGCCGTTGCGACGGTGGCATCGCCGATGGCCACGGTGGCGTAGAGCTTGGTCCGGTGCACGCTCCCTGCAGACTGAATCGTAAAACCATAATTGTCTATTCGTCAATTGCCGGAAATATTAATATGATGAAATAATTGTGCGTCTTCTACCTGAATAACCAAGCTCTCGAAGACATTCCTGAGATTTATGGCTTCGGAGATGGTGATTTCGAGGACACCGTGAAGCAAGCAAGGGTCCTCCGGTGCTTGGTGGTGATTGCCACCGAGACACCCGACGACGCCGTGGACGAAGGCGGAGGCGGTAGCTTGAAGACAATCCACCATGGTTTTGCTCGCACTCGATGAAATCCTTCACTTCAAGTCATCACCTTGGCTTAACTGATATTTAATTCAAGAACAAGAACAATAACAATAACTAGTTAAATTCAACTGATATTTAATTATTTAAGAAACAGAGACAAAATCTGAATGCGTGTTATTTGCTTAGAAGATACCTACAAGTAAGATACAACTTGTAATTGTTTCGTCTTGGACAGTTGCTTTCAAAAAGGTCAATGCCTACCTCCCAAGTAAGATAACACTAGCACTTTGAGAGATTATTATCAGGCAGAGCTTAGATTAACAGCACATCATCTTCATCTTCATCTTCTTCTCCTTTTCTTATCTGCCGCCATGTCACCAAATGAATCTGAAACTTTCTCTGGATCAGGTTCGGCATACAGAGCCTTAATCATTCAGTTAGAATTTATTATTTTATAAGTTTAAAAAATCATTAATGCCCGTGCTTGATTAGTGTAAAAAGTTATCTATGACTTTCAGATATATTAAGTTTTATCAAATAAATTGACCTGACTTGCTCATGAAACTCTCCAATTTATAAAATTGGCTTTTCTTGGGAGGATTTTGCAAGTCTTCGTTGCTAGATCCTCCAGCCATATTTACCTCATTTTCAAACAGTTTGACACAATCTATTCAATGAGATTACTCCGCGCTCTCAAGTTTAACGCATCTCTCCAAAACCCTTCCTCCTCCCATCTCTCCAAAACCCTTCCTCCAATCTTTCGTACTAAACCCTTAAACCCATCAAGCCAAGCAGCAGGATCTTCCCTTTCTCTCACCCAACAACTCCATTTATATCTTCCCCTCCAACCCATCTCGCCAAATCCATTTCTTTCTCTGTTGTCTTCCTGCACTGACACCCTTACCCTCAGTAAAATCCACGGCTTCATCCTCGTCCATGGACTCAACAACCATCTCCCATGCCAAACCAAATTATTCAGCTGTTATGCATCCTTGGCAGATCTCGAGTCCGCCCGCAAGGTGTTTGACAGAATTCCAGACCCAGATCTTTATTCCTGGAAAGTATTGCTTAGAGGCATCATCTTGAATGGGCAATACAGAGAAGCTATTTGGTATTATTCACAAATGAGATGCCGATTTTGCGAGCATGATAATATCATCTTCTCTCGTGTCCTGAAGGCCTGCATTGAATTGCTCGATTTTGATGAAGGAAAGAAGTTGCAAGGCCACATAATCAAAGTCGGGGATCCAGACTGTTTTGTGCTCAACAATCTCATTGACATGTATGCAAAATGTGGTGATATGGATTCTTCTAGAAGAGTGTTTGATGGAACTCAGGATAGAAATGCGATTTCTTGGGCTACTGTGATATCAGGATATGCTCACAATGACTGTGGCACTGAAGCATTAAGATTCTTCAATCATATGCAACGATCTAATAATGAACTTGATGAGTACACAGTGGTGAGCTTATTGACTTCATGTTCAGTGCTAGGCGCGTTACATCAAGGAAAATGGGTGCATGGTTGTGCAATAAAGCGCGGAATGTGTACAAATCCCTTTGTAGGTAGTGCACTAGTAGACATGTATGCCAAGTGTGGGGATATTACAGATGCCCGTTATGTGTTTGATGATCTTAAGAATATGGATGCCATCTCATGGTCTGCAATGATTGTTGGGTACACACAAAGAAACTATCCTCAAGAGGCATTGAAGCTATTTTCTGATAAAAAATGGATGGTTCTAGTTCCTAACTCAGTGACCATATCCAGTATTCTATCTGCTTCTTCACAATTGAGGGACTTGAAGTTGGGTAGTTCAATTCATTCTCTAGGGTTGAAATTAGGAGTAGAAAAGTGCTTGGTGGTGATGAATGCCCTCATTGATATGTATGCAAAATGTTGTATGCTTAGAGAGGCTAATTCTATATTCAAAGGAGTCCATTGCAAAGATATTGTTACTTGGAACGCAATGGTTGCAGGGTACTCTCAGAATCATCAAGGTGTAGAAGCTTTATCTCTATTTAACACAATGAGGTCGGAGGGATGTTCACCAGATGCTGTTACAGTTGTCTGCGCTATCTCATCTTGTATCTCTTTGGGGGATTTCCTCCTCGGTAGTTGTTTCCATGCCTATTCCATCATGTTTGGGTTTCTTACAAATATTCATGTTGGTACTGCACTTCTCAATTTCTACAACAAGTATGGTGATGTGAAGTTGGCTAATAGAATCTTCAATGAGATGATAGAAAGGAATACTGTGACATGGTGTGCGATGTTGGGTGGATATGGAATGCAAGGTGATTATGCTGGTTCTGTTGATATTTTCAGGAACATGTTGAAGGAAGACTTGCAACCCAATGATGCAACCTTCACTACCATTCTTTCACTTTGTAGCCACACTGGGATGGTTGATGCAGGATGCGAGTATTTCAATAGTATGTCTGAGCATTATAAGATAACTCCCTCAATGAAGCACTATGCATGCATGGTTGACATGCTTGCTCGGGCTGGAAGATTACAGGAAGCACTGGAATTCATAGATAGGATGCCAATACAAGCTGACACTAATGTCTGGGGAGCTTTGCTTCATGGTTGCAGAATGCATTGGAGGTTTGAACTCGGAGAAGTTGTAGTAAGGAGGATGATGACCTTGCTTCCAAATAGGCCAGATTACTATGTGCTCATGTCAAATTTGTATGCTTCAGAAGGGAGGTGGGATGAAGCCCTTAAAGTGAGGAAACTGATGGAGGAGATGGGTCTGGTGAAGCAACCAGGATGTAGCTCCTTCGGAATTGAGAACCAGTACGATACTACTGTCATGAAGGGCTCACACGTATGAGAATATATTTGGAAAAAAGAAACTGAAGTACATTGTTTGAAAGAAACAGGTATGATCAAGCTGCTTGGATATAGTTATAATGAGCTGCTGCCATCAAACTTTGACGCTAGACATCATAAAACAAATTGTCTGCATACCTGCTGGAGTTAAAAGCAAAACTAAGTGGCTGTTGCTTCAATTGGTTATGGTAATTGGTGAGATGTTTTTTCCTAAATGTTTATTTGGAGTTAATGGCCTTATGCAGAGCTGGAACTGCTGCATGGTGCTCATCAAGTCTGTCAATTAGGTCCATAAAATCAACCAAGGCAGCATATCCATAAGATAGTTATAGGGGTACTTCTGGCATGTACAAGTCTACGTTAAAAAACACTTAGTTTGGAGCTTCTAGCCTGCTCCGTGCATAATTGTTTATCCAATACCACCTTAGCATGGCTGGAAAAAAAAATCATAAGTTGAATATCGACAGAAATACAAATCATGAGCTTTGTACAGTGCGAAATTTATTGTATCAGTTGAATATTGGCAAACAGATTTGTTTATTAACTTTTGGATCTGATCATATAATTATCTCTCCCTCCACTTTTCTTGCGTGTTAGAGTTACTTGATTGTGGAAATGTCAGAACATTGAGAAGCGTTTGGAATTCTGGTATTTTTTTAATCTAAAACGAAATGAATGGGCCTATCTACAAATAGCTTCTTTCAACTTTACTATCATCGCAGAAAGTTCGAATATACAACTTCACTCTCTTTGCGTGACCGCTATTCCTAGGCCTCCTTTCTATGTTTGGGTACGTTCTACTATTGTGAGTGATTTAGAACATACACAGGTAAATACAGATATTTTGACCTCAAAAAAGAAAAAAGAAAAACTATGGGAGGAGGAAGGAAGAAAGATTACTTTTGCATGTATACATAATTTTATTTTTTTAAATTTAAAAACTAAGAGATGCTCCTATCTCTTCCTATTGACGGTCATGGTTGCCGTAAGCATGCTAAATATGAGCTTTGATCATCTACTAACTCTCTGTCTGGTGAAGATTGCAAGCATCATTCTTAAGCAGCATCAACTGTGTTCTAAGACTGGACTCTTGCACCTGTTTCGCATAAAGAGTACAAAATTCAATAAGCATGGTGGACTTATAGCAGGCTTAAGATATGCTCAACTGATAGGATCCTACAAGTAAAACATTGTAATCTCTATAGTCAATTGCATGAAGTAACTTTACTGCAGCATGTTTCATTGTTGCTATAAGAAATCTACATGATCGAAACAGTTCCAACTCAAGATAGATAATCTTTGAACAGGTTGGGTTCCTTGATTGCAAAGTGATGATAGTTAATGACAAAGGACAACTATACTGGCTCCACTTTCAGTTGTGGGATTACAATTGACAGGTAAACTAGATGCCAAAAACAAGGTCAGAAGCAACACATCAGAAATACACAAAAATGAGGAGTTTATTTGTTCAAGAGATTCTTCCTGTCCCTATTTTCGAGAAGTTAAGATTATGTTAGACAAAAGCTTTGCGAATTCCCTCACATTGTTAACCATTAAACATGATAATTTTACTTCTTGCTTTTCTAGTTTGTTATTTGTATTGATATCAAATTACAGGTCAACCACTTTTTGTTTGTGTTCTTAGGCTTAGCTGCTAGTCAGTACTAAAACTTTTATATGTATTTTCTTTGGTTCAACGTTGTTGTTTTCTTATTACAATTTGCTTCTAGAGAACTATTCTGGTGATTGTAATATAGTATAAATAAAAAATCAAGTTAGAAACTCATAGAAGGGTATCAATTATCACTAACCTGCATGGCTGCAGCACAAGAAAGCAACTCTCTGCACTCATCAAGCACTGATTTTTCTTTCGCTGCAACAGTTTGAAGCTCAGAAACGAGAGACTTTGTACATTCTACCTAGTAATCATGAAATCCAAATAGAAAACTTTCAGCACCAAACCCACAAGTGATGAGAAAAAACCAACCAAAAATGAAATATCATTATTCTCAGACCAAATTAACAAACTAGTTCAAGGAGGTAAATTGGTGTTTCTTTTTTAAGTTGTGAATAAAGTTCCTTCCACCATCTCTTCCCATCATCCATTTGCACTCATGTCAACAAACTATGTCAGACAAATTGGTCGAGAAGAATAAAATGGGAATTGAGACTTTGAATAACATCAATCAAACGCAAACTGTCCTTCTGATGCCAAATCCATAACAACAGAAAGGAGATTAAAAAACAGATGAATGGTAAAGAAGATGTAGTCCACGATGAAAGTTCAAATGAAATACAAATTCAATTTGTATAGAACTTGAGATGAGAAGATAACCTAGGTTGGATGTAACCTGGTTAATCATTTTTTTGAGATGAGAAGATAAAAGTCAAAAGGATTTATCTATGAGATTTACAAAATTGTCTTCCTAAGAAAACGTGACTTCAGGGCGGGCAGCCTTGCAGCATATTAGATTGACATTGCATTATTTGAACTCCAAGTCTAAATTTATCCTTTCCTAAAAAAACTATTGGCTCCTGCCAGACATCACAATCAATTTGGTAAATGGAAGATGCCTTGTTCAAAAATAAGGGATCATATTGTATACTGAAACACAATCTATAGGATATCGTATTGTGTATCAAAACAAAATACATAAGATATGTTAAATAACTTACGAAACTAGGGAAGTTTATTGACTAAGCCATCCATGTCCAGTAATTCCACAAAAAAATACAATGAAAAACATCAACATATCTAGTCAATTCTCCAAATCAAAGAGTGTCCGTTCAAAAGGTTAATGATGAATGAATTCAAGTTCTATGATATTCAAAGTGAAGATGTCCATGAATTGTAAGATCCTTAGCGGTAAACATGCAAGTATATACATATATCTGTGATAAGTAGTGATGAATTTCACCTTAGATAATAATAGACAAATAGAGGAGCTGATAGCATGCATCATATCAATTGCCGAACCGACAGCATTCCGCATATCAATTACATCCGCCTGTAAAATGGAGGCAAACAGTTAATTCGCCAAGGCTTTAGAGGCATGTAGTCATATTACCAGACCAAATCCTAGGTTGGACCAATATTGAAATCCTTGATACTACAACTGACAAATGCAAATATATTATCAATATATAAATACCTTTGTTCCTCCCATCACAGGGAGGTGTAGAATGCTTGCATGAAGAGCTTCAATTGCCCCAGAGAGAGAACTACAATGTTCCTTTCCTAATGCTGCCCACTGCTCAAGGGACATCATCTATAGAATTTTCCAAAGAAAGAGATCTTAAGAAATTAATTAATGTAATAGAACATATTGTACGAGAAATGCATGGTTAACATAATAAAATAATATCCCCAACAACTTCAAGCTTACATTGTAAGTAAAATAGTCTTTGGAAACAAGAGAAGCTACAAAAGAAAGCTGAATTGTAATCATGATAGCTATCTCAAGGCTAGGGCCTCATGGTATCTAGTGATGCTTCTTCTCCCAACCAGTAAACCATCTTTACTGATAAACACCTCTAAGAAGTTTTCAGAAATCATTCTAGTTCACTTAACAGGGCTAGCATAATTAACAGGTACTGTCGTTATGCAAATTAAAATCCCTTAGCAGGGCATATTACATGGTCAATGAATTGTTTGTTTACTAATTTTATCATATGCAGCAGTCCATTCACTATATATCAGAAACAACAAAATCTCCTGCATATGCAAATTAAAAGGATGGAATCTTCCTCAAATTGAAGGAAGCAATCCTTAGTGCAAAATTAGATGTGGAATAAGATGAACATGGAGTGTTGTTTTTACACAAGACAAAGAAACACCAGGAAGTTCACAACGTGAATCTGAATTTTATTGGTATTAGTACCATAAACAACAAAAAAGATAAGACATGTTTATGCAAACAAGAGATTAGGATGACTTGAAAAGCTTATTCTCACACGGTCACACCTACCCCAAATGAGAAAATTATCTTGTTAGCTATAACCACTGGTCAAAATGTTTAAATTCAAGTTAATGATAGCACAACCATCTAGGCCATATTAAACCTCTTTTTAGTTAAATTAACAACAATGTGGAACTGAACTAGCTTCTTACACTTATGATTTTTGGTTTCAGGTTTATTCAATATTTCAATGATTGACAGCATGATTGTCTTATCAGCATCTAGTCATAAACTTCGTTAAGTTGTACTGATCAGGAAAAAAATCAATCTGCATCTTGTATGATTTATTCTGTTATGAAAATTTAATTGCTTTGAAAATTTTAGTATTTCCTCTTGGAAATTCAGGTTTCATATAAATGAAGACAAATAACCATCCGCATTCCATTAGTAGGATCAAAGAAAGCGAAAAATCCAAAGAACAGTAGGATTTGAAAAGGCAAAAGCAAAGAATTGAATGAATAATATCTAACCTGTCCCTTCAAAACAATACCTAACTTCATCTCCTGCTGCAAGTGTTGCACATCAATCCTTTTCATAAGGACAGAATTACCCATTGTTGAGATATTATTCCATACACTTTGAAGAACATTCTGTATGAGAAGATCAAAAATAGATTCACCATGTTAGCCAAGTATGCCAAGCAAGATTTTAATCATGGTATTTTTGGTACAAAAATATAGGCATGGGGATAGGATAAATATGTAGGAAGCTTAATGATACAAAAGTTTCAACTCAACCAATCTCCTTTTGCACCTTTCAACAGGAGAAATATTTTGCACATCATGTAAAACTAAGAGAATAAGCTTATTAATGACAGCATGTTAATGCAAATAAATTCTTTCTTTGCATCATCTAAAAACAAAATAATAGTCAGTGTATGATAATCACCAAAAAACAGCAAGCATGAAAACTTAAGCATAAACAGTTTAAGGGGAAAAAACAAATATAATCTGAAACAATTATGATGCAGTTTGTATTTTATCCTTATAATGCCATCTTCACTAGAAATAACTAGAATAATAGAAGATAGAAAAAAAATAAATTGGCCGCTTAACCTACCATGCAAAGTTATAAATGAATGTTTATATGATTAACTCATGAGCACCAAAATCCCTACCTCTGTTCTCATTTTCTGAATTGATAATGTCTTGTTTGTTTGGGCATTAACAAAACACCACTGCAAACTTGCATTATACAGCAACTTTAGTTGATGAGAATCTTCTATGTCACTTGCATGCAATTTTCCTATTTTCCCATCAGTACTGGACTTAGAGACGAAGGATGTACCACCCAGTGTGCTAATAATAGTGCTTGACAACGATATTGGAGTAGATGCTCTTGTCCTCAAAGGATTCAACATACCCCTAGACGTAAATGATGTTGCTGATAAAACCTGACTAGGTGATGATGGGCGCAGAAAACCTGGGATGATTGATGACTGAGTACTTGGTGATGAAGGGCGCTGCTGACCTAGGATGAATGATGACTGAGTACTAGTTGGACGTGTCACAGATGAAGATTTCATAGTAGCTTGAGATGACAAATTCACAACTGGTTTCACATTTTGTTCTAGACTTCCACTTCCATTATTGAAGAGTTGCTCAACTTCATTAGATAGTGAGAGCTTGAGATGTCTGGATGCACTACTGGATGTGAGATCTATCTTATTGGGGAAAATTCCTTGTGAAGCAACTCTTCCAGCAGATCTACTTATCTTATCAGAAAGATCCATACTTCTCGACATAGCACTTGTGGATAGCTTCCCACCCATCATAGAAGGCCACCTATGTCGATCTACTACCTTAGTGTTTGAGTTTTCTACTGGTTTAGAATTCTCCGATTGGTCAGATGTATTCATTCCTCTTAGAGGAGTCCTCTTCCTCTCAGATACCACATTTGATGGTAAATTGATTGACTTTACTGGAGAGGACTTTGCAACCAACTTTTCTCTCCTATTAACTGGAACTGTAAGAGATTCTGACTGGAAAGAAGAAGAAAGGCTTCGGATAGAAGGCCACAAGCCATCAGGAGCCTTGTTGTTGAGTAATTGTCTTGTGGTCTTGTGATATTCTGTAACAATAGCTCGTACTGGAGTTGCTGGCTTAGAAGATGGGGTTGAGGGAGTAGATGGGGGTGACAATGCAGAACTCTTTGAGGAAGGGGTTCCTGATCTTCTCCTATCAGCTGATTGGGATCGTTTAGACATTGACACCCCGGGTACACGGGTTGTGCGACTCTGACAGGCAATTGGAGAAGAGCATCGTCTTGATGCACCGGAAGCTGAAACAGGAGTGGATGAGATTCCATTCATGTACCTAGAAGCAACAGTCCGAGGCTTGCCAGTGCTTGGGATGGTATCATTCTTCTCGTGAGATGGCCTAGGATTATCTTCAGTCCGAGTGGGCTTTGTCTGTGCTTTTGCCCCAAGGGGCTCAACTTTACATGTATCCATCAATTGCAGTCTTCAAATGAAACTACATTGATGATGACAACATCACCATAACCATAAATCTGCCAAAAAAAGGTTCTGCATCAGAGAATGATATTACAAAATACTTCCCAGAAATTAAAGCAAAATGATATTACGAAGGAGGGAAATTAATGAACAATCCTATGAAAAAAACTGGACATGAGATTTCAGATAAAAGCCCACTCCAAAATAATCAGAAATAAAGAATATCAAGCCAAAATTGTCAGGACGCGAACTCAAATTGAGAGTGTTGCGGCAGAAAGAGAGCAAGTGCAGGGATCACTTGAAAGAAGACTAGAAGAAGACATGGAGGTAAAGCGAAGAAGCCGCGGCAAACATGGATAGATAAATAGGTATTCTTGCCATTGATTATTAGACACACAAATATAATATTTCGACATTTGCTTTCTTTAAGATTCTCTCCGCAATAGAGGTAAACAAAACAAAGAGAGGCGATTGGAAGAACAGTAATGGAAACAAAATAAGATCCGGGAAAACGAAGTTCCACCTGCACACTGATTGTGATTTGAGGAAATCCAACGACGCCGAGGACATGGAGCTTTCTAGGGTTTTTGGAACAACCACTTGCGTCCTTGAGCGGAAAAAAAAAATTAAAATTAAAAAACGCTATAGAAACAAACCACCCCCGAAAAACAACTTTTTTTTCCTTACACAGCATTGCTTTTCTACTCTTGAACGTGTACGATTTAGTTTCTAACTAAAAAACAAATGGATTTCATCAATCCGAGACAAGAAACGGCAAAAGAAATAACGAATACGCACTAAAGAATCCTCATGAATTCAAAAAACATTTCAAAACCTCCAACTAGATTCCTTTAAGATCATGAAAGCTGCTAAACACAAGCATCCAACCTCCGATTCGTGATGCAAACTTGGATGGAAGAAACTCCAAGTCGCACTGCAGGCGGGAGGGAGCATTAATCTCGCCTCCGCAAACCGCCGCCGATACAGAATTCCACAAAATCGAGATGGTGGTTGAAGAAATAGAACGAAGAATACACCAAAAATTATATTACAAGAAAAAGCAAAGTTGGATTTTTGCGCGTTTTCCTGTTGGATTCTGAGAAAACGAGAAGAGAGGAGGGTGGGAAGACGTTCCGGTTAGGTAGGAAGGGCGTTGAACCCACGGTTTACGTACTAAGTGCACTTTGTATGTTAATGTTATCGCAATCTTTACAGTTTGATAGCACATTCTTATTTGCCAAAAACTGATAAATTCACCAGCTTGATACATGAAAACATTATAGTAATTTTGGACAAAAATAAATAATTATTATTGTTCTTGGACTTTAATTTGACAATGGGGAAAGGATCGCACCTCACACACTTTCTACTTCTTTGCCCAACAGCTAGAAAGTGTATGCCTATTAATACAGTTATTATTATATCAAACCTACACTGAATTTACTATTTTATAAAATAAAGTTCTTCTGATAAATTCTCAAAAACCGATGTTTTGCTTTGGCGTATAACCAATCGTGTATCACCCAAAATCAGAAAATCTTGCATTTCTCATAAACCGAAAATAGAAAAGAAAAAACGTCCGTTTTTTATCCGTCCGTTCTTTTTTGGTGAGAACCGGTGCGATTAAGTGAAGCGGTTGGAATGGGCCGCCGATTGGTGAGCGCTGAGCGGACCGGGTTTTTTATTACACACGTAACGTCAACAACATCGTTCTATTACGTCATTCGGTTCGACCAAGTCAAAACAACCCGGCCCGGTCCCCGCCTACCCGGATATCATATCTGCCTCGTGGATGTCTCAGCTGGACGATCACGATAACGACAGATCGTGACCACTCACGTGGTAACTGAGTCGTCAACGGGTGTACTGACTCAGCTGCCGTTTCGTTTCAGCGACCGAGTTTGGATCGTCCGTCTCGATCGAACCACAGGAGGCAGGAAATGATTAACTCTGCACCTGGCCAGTCGTGGTGGATTATGGGACGGACTTTCAGCGCGAGATCGACGTCACGTGGCTCTCATGTCCGTGTCAAGGAAGGGAATTAAGGATGAATATTCGATTAAAATCGAATCTAATCAAATTTATTAAATTAAATTAATTTATTTTTTTACAAATCAAATTGATTAAATTTTTTGATAAAATTAAATCAAATCGAATTAAAAAAATATTAATTTAATCGAATTAATCAAATTAATCAAAATTTTAATAAAATTTTGATTTTAATCTAAAAATAATAATTTAAAATTTTAATTCGATAAAAAATTTAATTTATTTGATCTATTTAGTTATTTAAAATTAAAATCGAATCAAATTAATTAATTTTTCTAAAAAAAAAAACTGAATTTTTAAAAAAATTAAATCAAAATTTTAAATTCAATCGATTTAATCAAAATTTTATTCACTCGTAGAGGAACCAGAGTCATTGGTCCGCATTTCGTGTTAGGCGTATGGCGTCGTGTAAGGGAGCAGTCGAGCTGCTTTTGATCTGGACAGTTAAGAAGCCATTAAGCTAATCACCCATACAAAGCTTGTTTACTTTAGCCAACAAATACGAAAAAGAATCGCCCATCAACTGGTAGACTCTGGTTTCTTCAGTAATTACAGCTTAATAGATGCAAGGAAAGATTACTAAAATATTTCTTACTTCCTAATCATGAAAAAAAAACAGACTCCAGACAAAACGGCTAGCTGTGACTTGGCATACGATATCAAATAATTGAATAACCGTGGAATTAACTATAATGAATCCATATAAAAGAGTAGAGGTAACCCATCATACAACTCCAATTGTGAGTGAGATTTAGTATGTCTTCCAAGTCATTAACACCTCGAATTAGCCTCTATAAGGGGCATCATGCCTAACTCAGAATCCAGAAAAGAAATCCAACGTAGAGTATTAATCTTCTTTTCTCTTTTTTGCATCTTCTTAAATCCATGAAATCTAGACACTTGGAGGCTATTCTGTGTTAAAAGTATCAAACTCAACCCTCTAAACTATTCTCACGTCTCAGATTTATGAAATAGAAGATGAAGCTAAAGATGGTTATCAAAGACACATTGTTCATCTACTCAATGTACAAATTCAATAGAGATTATAAGAGTTTAGCAAGCAGATTCAACAGAATTCTCAATCTAAAATTTCTTGAGCAAATCAACAGAACAGTTTAAATTAATCCAAAATGGTAACAGTGAATCCATTAGTAAATCGTAATCCATCCTTAAAACATCTTACACCTTGTAATGGCGAATGATTTACAATATGGCATTCTAGCAGTCTTGATAATCAATAAATAAGGGAAAACTTGGTAGGGGTGATAAATAACGATTTATTTAGGTGTTTCCTTGCTACATGGCATAATCTTATAAAGATAAACGAATAATAACTAGGAAAATGTTGAGGTGATTTTCTAATGGATAGGTGTGAATACAATCATTAGGTTGATCATATAACAATTAGTAAACATTAAAGTCAAATTATTTAAGATTTCTCTTTATTCATGTTTTATTTTGGGACTAGAGTATAAACACATGTTTACGGTAAATTAACCACACCACCACCAGAAACTCTAATTACTTGGGATATTTTTCTCGACACAAATCACCTGTTGGTAACGAGCCTACCTTTCTTTTTCAGAGGGTGAAAAGCTCCAAAATTTTTGAAGGTGCTTGGTACTGGAAAGAATTAAATGAAGATGTCCAACGCTTGAACAAAAATTTATGAGATTCTAACTCTCATTAAGATGAAATTACAGAAACATCATTCTTATAATAAATACCCGATGCTGAATGAACACTTCCATGATGTGAATGATTAGATAGGTAAATATTGGCACCAGACATTTCAATTGTAAGAAAATTGCTTTGTTGACGGTTCAGGAACAACCTTATTTGAATCCTTTACTCGTGCTGGCTTGAATCTTTAAATTAGTGTTATCAATTCATTGACTGACGTCTTTAGTCTCCATAAAATTTGTCAACAATCAATTCTTACCACTCAACACTCTTTCTGCCACACTAAATATGGGAGCAATATCAACAGGCACCTGGAAAATAGAACAGATTACCTAAGCGACAGTGTCCATCTGCTTCAGATATACAAAATGTTCAGAGACTTTCAAGAGCAATAGAATTTTCAAAAAAAAAAGTAACAAAATTTTTCAAGAGCAAGTCAAGGAAAAGCATGTTAACTTTCCAGCTAGAGCTTAGAGTTTGCAAAGCCGTATACTGTGTTTTTACACTAACCGATGGGCAGAAGCATGTTAACATAAAAGGCTACATGATTATCCTTTTTCAAATTCTCCCAAGTTCATGTTAACATAAAAAGGCTACATAATCAATATCCCCTCTTCGTCCAAAAAAAATTACATGAGTTCTAGGTCATCTGGTTATCTGGACTAGGTAGCTGCTAGAAGTCTAGAATGGCATAACGGATTTACGTGTTGGGTATTTATTAACTATATGATCTTCCAAATGGTGGAACAAGATTCATATAGTCATAGCTGTTAGAAAGAGCTTCCGAAAATAATCTGCTAGACAAAGCATTCTAAGACAGTGAGGGGGAGAAGATTTGCAAGTTGAAGAACCTTAAATATTTAAAGATTTTTTTCATTCAAATCCAAACTGTTGATTTATTTTTGAGGAAATTGAAGAAGATAAATTTTTTATTTCTCTAAACGAAAATGTATTGCATAACCTAAATGATAACAAAAACAAATTATCAAAACAGCAACTATATATATATAGCCAAGGCGACTAATTAGCTAATTAACAAGATATTCTACAATTATTCTATAAAATGTGGTGGAAGCATATATGCCTCAAAATTTTAAGGAAGAAAAAGGACATGTTTTGGTTGTTAAGGAAGATGCTAGGGAGGAAGGATTGAGATACTGGCCCTAGGTTTCCAAGTCAGACAGTCCAGTCCCAAGAGCATACTAAATTTTACATTAATTTAAAATATAGACTAACAAACAAAAGATTCAGGTATTCTAGACTACACCAAAATGCCTTGCTAATATCCTATTAAATTGCAGCCCCAAAATCTGTCTGAATCAGTACAAATATTAAAAATCAAAGCTCTCCAATAGTCAGTCCCAAACAAAGTCTTTACAAACGAATGGATTATGAGATGCAATGGGGTCTAATCAGTTATGCTGCGAGATTGAATATTCAATTTTGAGCCAAAATGATGCAGGAAAAGCAAAAGGCTAAAGAAGGAACATACCTGAATTTTTTCAAGCTTTTCTAGAGCAGTAGCAAGCGGCTGGCTCATGTTTGCATACTTTTCAAGAAATGACATCGCAGCAACTTTGTCGCCTCTTGCTTGAATAGTTAGAATTTCCTTGCTGAGGCTTTCAACAGCTTCTTCAACCTTAAAAGAAAGAAATATATGGTGAAAATTTGAAGTTTTAAGAGTATGTATTATATAATCTAGTCCTTATAAGATATTCCTCAATTAACTCTCATGTTGTGGTCCCTTATCAATATAATGTCTTTTGTGAAATAAGAATACTCTTTTAGTTTTAAATTGGTATAAGAGCAGGTAAATCCTAGGGTTCCTTATTTAGGTTTACATTTTGGGGAAGGCCACTTCTATTGTGCAGCCACCTCTGCCTAGGTGCTCTTCCTTCCCCTCTCCACCAAGCATTGCATCTCCTTTATCTTACTTGTTCCTCTTCCTTGCTTCTATCATGAAAGCAACTGTGCTTCTATTATGAGAGCACCTGCAGACCTATGCCCAGAAGAGTAGGTCCAACAGCTGCAGCAGCTCCCAGATCTAATTCCTACTGTATTAGATGCATCTTCTTGGCATCATCTTTAACCTCCCGCACATAACTTTTCTTATATCACCTTGCAGAGCTGCCAACTAACTACAGACAATCGGCATCTATTTAACCTTTTCTCCATCTTCAACAGGCACAGTAGTCAACAAGTGAAGTTTCCATGTGCAAAAATTGGCCATATGAAGCCTTTAAACTGATTGTATTTATAAAAAATTTGTAGGCACATAATGGCATGTGTAATTAATTTTGTAATGGTATATATGTGTATCATTGATCTTATTCTTATGCAAATTGTGAAATTACTTAAAAAATCTTCAGAAAAAGCGACTTTTAGAATTCATTACCCTACCTGCATTGAAAAGTGACTTTCTGGGTAACCTGCATTGAAAAATGCCTTTCTAAAAACAGACTTTACGTAAGAGTTTACCAAACACCTAACTTTGGGAAAGCATTTTTGCCATCCATACACTATTCCTACATTAGAGTATTTCGATGTTCATATTTGTGTGTGCATGTGCACCTGTGTGTATAATATTTTTCTAAATTAATAAAAATAATCTGGTACTTTTAACTAGTTCCTTGACTTAAAGCATATATGTAGAGAGAGAAGGTACCTTCCCAAAATCCACAGAAAATGTACCGTCTAAATGCATGAGAAAGGCTCCTTTTTCATAAAGCCAATTAAATTGCAATGCTTGCCCTTTCCTGAACTCCAATGTTAATCAATGTTCTCACGTTTACACTGATGGCGAGATGTAATTTGAACCAGAAAAATAAATAATTTAATAATCATACCCGTGTGCTTCTTTTAAGCCAAAGCGTGTTGATCTAAAGCAACCCGCTAAGAAAGAAACATAGATTGACTTTGACAAACTTTTTGGAAGTAGTTCCTGACAAGAAATGACAAAAGGAAGCTAGGAATCAGATATTTTTTCATAGTTCTCAGTGAGTATTAATGCATGTAAAACAGGAAAATTGTTAACTACAATCTACATATCAAAGTGGCTAAATATTGAAAACTGCAAAGCTAAAGTTTCCTTTAAGAGTCAAGGGCGTGAACATATTTAAAATACTAGTTTACATTGGCAAATAGCTTACATCTAATGAATTGATAAATACCAATCACGATAAATGACATGTGGTACCTCATATGGGATATCTAAGCAATCTCAAGACTGACTTTGAGCGATTCAAGTGCTAGAAACACACAAAAATTCCTATCTTGTTAGAGGTATTAGACTAATAAATAAAATGATTAACCAGTAACACCGAACCTAGGACGACCGGCTCTGCCCCACGGAAATTTACCACCGGCCGCTAGGATAAATCGGGAAGCACTAATGGAGGCCCATCTAAATGACCATCATTCTTAGGCCCGCTTCTCACTTGAGGGAAAATCTTGGTATTAGACTAATAAGGTTATTGGTATACTGGACTTAGTCCCACATTAGATATCCGATTAATTCTTAGAGAACTTGAATATGAAGGAGAGAGAGTCTTCATCGCTCTTTTGAATTGTTAACCTAATCAAAACTTGAAATTCATCATGAGATCAAGGATCACCATTAACCTTGTCTACTTGTCACAGTAGGCATCTCATCCATCTTTCTCTCACTATTGATTGAGTGAAGCTATTGTAGATCAAAATAAGAGATTGAGCAAGTGTTAAAGGTATTAGATTAATAGGATCAAAGGTCTAGTGAGTTAAATCTCACATTAGTAGTTATAGGTTTAAGCTTTTATCATGAAGTTACGCATATCCATGTGATAGTTATCACATAGGCTAAGACAATTTAGTTCTATCACTAAATGTGGTGATATCTTCAAATGGTATGTGGTACAACAGAAATACGATCATCACTAAAGGGATGCACTTTTCTAGGATGGCACTTGGGCTCTTACATGTTTTGACAAGAGGGTTAAAATGTGGCAGGCCTTTTTTATCACCGTTATAGCTTCAACCCTCATGGATTGATTTCATTTTGGGTGAGGCCGTCATTGCTCAAAAGAAAACAGTTACACAAATCAGAGTACTAACCTCGTAAAGAAGAACAAAAGTAGGAGGCAAAGTTATCATACTCCATTGAACTTATCGAACTATATGTGAGAAAAGTGAATGACTTATTATGAAACCGCTTGCAACAGCATAATAGTAATGCTAAGTGCAAATAGAAAAGTGAAAATGTGACAGCCAGAAATCGCCTGATTTATAATGAACATTAGCACAGCGATTGATAAAATACAAATTGAACAGCAAAAACTGTAACAGCAAAATGTCCTTGCATGATTGATAATGTACTTTAACACTAGACCACACATACATGCATGCGTGCACACAATGTCTGACCCAATTGATAATGTACGCTAGCACAACAGCAAGATACCCACTGACCTGATTGATGAGGAACTTTAGCGCCCAAAGTCCGACAATATCTGCTTTTGCCTCCTCCAATGCTGAGTGTAGTTCTTGAAGTTCCTTCATCATGACATGAAAGTGTATCAGTTCGACAAAGGATGCAATTTTTTTTCCAGGTCAAAGTATGTGGACCTAAATAATGAAAAGCCTTTCATATATTAGGGAAGATAGCCCAAAAGGCCAAAATCAAAATTGATTCAGTAGTGAAAGAAACAACAAGATCAGATGGAGGAAACAATTATGTTTTGTGTTTATCCATACAGCTTCTGCTTTGTACTTCGTTAAATTGATTTCAATTTCAGAAACTAAGAGAGATAGTTGTCAACTTGTTTGGTGTTTCTGCCTGATGAACACGATGGATCTTATTCCATCACGGACCCTATGAAAGTGAAATTAAATACTATCCATATCCTTTAAATTTAATTACGTTCAATGAAGTTTTCTTTAGTTGGTCTTCATCTATTTGTCATGCCATCACATTTCGCATGATGTATAAATGATGACAAACATACATAAACAAACAGCTCAATGATTACTTGTTCTCAACCTAGAGGAGAGCCAAACTGAAAACTGAGACAATACACACAATTCTTTTGCAGTTAGGTTAGCAAAAGCTGAGACCACCAGGAATATATAAACCATAAAAGGCATTGCATTATTAGCATTCTTATGAATATTTTTGGAACTCGTAACCTTAAAAATACATATCACCATAAAATGGATTGTGCAATAACACATTTAGAGGGGAAACAAATTTGGCTGTGAATAGCACATTAGAGAGACAGGTTTTCCTCTTATTAAACTGCAGGACAGACTTCAAACATGTAATGACATGGATGAGAAAACTAGAAAGTATTGCATACCAATCTAACTGTTGACTTATCACCATTTGGCAGGGTAATTGTATGTGGCCCAATTCCATGGCAGCACTCATGGCAAATTGTATGGGTGTAGAAGGATTCAAAGTCAATGAATTCCTTCTGGTCAGCTTTGATACAGACATCAGCTATGGGTTGTAGAATGTGCTTAAACCTTGCAGAATTATTATCATATTAGAAGTTAAAAAGTGTTGGAGCACAAAATTCTGAAGCTAGCATGAAAAAGAGAATGATACAGAAACTGAAGATTAGCATCATACTTTGCCTCTGATACATTCTTCAGCAAGACCATAGAGGTTCCACGTTCATTTACTATGCGCTCATCATTTGGCAAATTAAAAGCAACAGTTTGGGGACCTTTCACATCCTGAAATATTACATGATTTAAACCATTTTATCATTTAATATTGCCTGAACGTCAAAGAAGAAATGCTATGCAGTATTAAATCCAATACAAACAAAGTCACTGTCTCATTTCTCATCCATTGAAGGAAAAAAAAAAGAGTATCTAACTGTATTATCAGGTGAGCAACTGCTTGAGATGGATTTGATTGGTCTGACTAGTGTCTAGATAGCTTCTCATGGATTTTAAAAAAGAGACAGTGATCCAATAATTATCATGAATAGATTGTCACTGATAAAAGAATGTATTAGATGCAACATGAAAATCAAGCTCTAAATTGATTTTGGTATCAGCCCTAAATGGCACCATTTTCATAGTCTTGAAATTTTACTTCATTTGGCTATAAAATCGGTTTCTTGTTTTTGCAAGCATTTATATAAAAATTGAACTGGTTTCTACATATCTCCTTCATTGTATCCCAGTTAATATCAACTTAGACTAAGACAACTGTGAATGCAAATGGAATGGACATAGGTGCACAATATGGATACATGTGGATATCAGAGAGTGGAAGAGATTAAGGTATTTTATAGGTAAGCATAGGTAAAGCAAAAAAAAGAAAAAAAAAAAAGACTATTTGTTGTTGGGTAGCCATTGGAGTCATCTCAGCTACTAACTATTGAAACAAACACTGGTTTTGTCCAATATAGACTTATTTACAGGCCATCCATGCTAAATAGGTAACTTTACATCAGTTTTATATTGGTTCTGAATTTGGACCTGGCTCTTGTTCGTTTAGAGAATGCAATTTGAGGAGAAGCAATTTGTTATAAATTGATATTCACACTCAAAATTGAATTTGGACCCATAGCGGCCCTCCCCAGTGGCGTGGAGGGTGCCACGGTGGCGCGGAGGGTGCCACAGTAGGTTTTTTTTTAAGCTTAAATTTTTATTTTTTAAATAGGTGTTTATTATAAATAAATTGTTGCGGAGGGTGCCGTGGTAGGTTTTTTTTAAGCTTAAAATTTTATTTTTTAAATAGGTGTTTATTAAAAATAAACTGTTAATTATAAAACTTATATTATTAATAATAGTTATAAAATATTATGAATTATTTTAAACTTTTTAAAAATTTATAAAATTATTTTAAAATTTTAATATATGTTGAAAATTGAATGTGAATTTAAAATAATCTTAAAAAAATCTAAAATATAATTCTTAAACATTTATAATAAATTTTTTAAAAAATAAAAATTTACAAATACATTTAAAAAATAATTCAAGACCTTCAAATAATTTTATAATTATCTTTGAACCTTCAAATAATTTTATAATTTTAAATTTAGTTTTGAATTTTGAGAATTATTTATTTTTTGAAATAATTTTAAAATTTATACCTTTCTATAGTTGCAAAAATTTAATAAACATTATCTTACGAGAAAATATTGAAATATAAACTCAAAATATAACAATAACATCAATAGTTAACATATATAATAATCAAAATTTAATAAAATTAATTTTTAATTAATATACACTTATATTGAAAAATTTTAAAAAGTACTGAAACCGTATTGACATGATATGATACCAAAACCGTATCATTTTGATCTAGAACGAAAATTTCGGCTCAAAATTTTAAATCTTGATCACAACATCATTCAAGATATATGCCCGAAGGCAAAATTTATTATAATTATTCAACGTTATCTCTCAATTCTCATACATCTTCATTCATCTCCTTGAGTATACTAAGCCACAACTCTAGTGTAGCAACTTGATCCAAATAACATCTTGGTCCGAGCCTCCAACTCCCAAGTCCACTAAGCTCCTCCCCTAGCTCCGGTCCACCGACTCAATCCAAGCTAAGCTCTCAATCACATGATCTCCATGTTCATCATGTCCACAACTTCATCCCATTAAGTATATCAAGCTCCATGCTCCACTCAAGTTATGCCTTCAAACCTCAAGCACATGATCTCCACAATCGGCATGCGCAATATTTAAGTGCTTGCACACTTAATGCATATATTAAATCACAAAACACACCTAACTTAAATTTATTGCCAACACATCAAAACAACATAGACTACTACCTCAACCACAAGATGAGTCATTTCCCCAACAATAGTTACAACATAGTTGAATACGCACTTCCTCAAATTAAAACTCACATCATAGAGGAAGTATATGGAATGGATCATTGATCCATCAAGAACCTTGTAAAAGGGTAAAGTGATAAATTTACAAGTATGGTGGCACCAATTAGAGCATAGACTTCTATAGTTTTAACTTCTCTAGCTAGCTAGCCATAGATAGGGACCAAATAACTGTGATCGGCAATGCCCACAAGATAATGGAAGAATATACATCGCTTACTATCGCTACTTGTTTGTGAGTGATGATAGTTTTTGATGGTTGCATTTTTGATGCAATGGACTTGGTAAAGAGTGGGCTAGAAGTTGTTTGATGCCTCCAAGTGGAAATCCAAAGCTCTGTCAATGCCACTGAAGTTCAAAGTTCAGTGGTTCTAGATTCCAGTGTCTCTGGGTAGACTGGATTTTCCCATTTATGCCCTGTGGTGCTGATTTCTCTCATGGAAACTCATGGTAGAGAATCTGAAAGCAAACACATATTCAACCAAAATCTTGCTCACCTTGTGTTGCAAGCAAATAACAGATCCACATTTTCTGCATTGTCTTAGAAAGGTGGCAAGCAAACATAACATCATTTTCTGCATTGTCTTAGAGTCCATGGCCAAGTGTGGTATTTTATGTTGTTTTCCCATCACAATTTCATAAACAAGTGACAGAAATAATAAGTTGTGCAGGCATTCAAAAATCCGTGAGTTTAACCCGCCATTTGGCCTTAAAAAAATGGTAATAGGACTCAAAATACACACACTATGCTCCAAGCAACCCTACAGTGTAGCCTAGAAGTTAAATTTGAAGCTGATAATAAGGAATGCCTGAGTTTATCAGTATGCCAGATAATCCAACTATCCAAGACGAACCAACAAACCAATTCGCAGGGCTTTCAAGCAGAACTAACTAATTTAAGAAGCTGCCAATTTGAAATTCTCCTAGATGTCTTCTAATCTCTCAAGTAATTGAATAGATGTGAAGTGATAAAAATTTCCCAAATAATTAAGCAGCAAATATCATAGGCTAGTATGAGTTTTGCACTAAGATAATTACTAAATATACATGGCACTTACCCCTGAATTGTAGATAAGATGAATTACACGAATTGGAGCAGCCACTACATCTTTTGATTTATAGATATTGTCCATTGGAAGATTTTGTTCCAAAACCTAGCCATTAGTCTTGATGTTATCAAAAGTATCAAACATAAGTAGATCCTTCAAACAGCTAGAAGCACCTGAAGATGGTCTCCAAAAAGTTTGACTTGAGTTGTTGCCTTGTCATCTCGTATCCCCACAAATGCCTCAAATGTTGCCTGATAAATTACATGAGCCACTATACAAAATGATCTTTATATTAAGTTCAAACAACAGAAAGAAAGTAAACTATCTCCATTGATAAGTATTCTAGAAAATCACAATCTTTAAGTTTTTTACCAAGACCTGATATTGCGGCATTGTAAGATCACCATTCTTTACTGATTAAACAAAACAAGTAGACTGAATGTAGTTGACATATCAGGCACAATGCAACAATAAAATTAAATGTTTATGTTGAATCAATGAATAGAAGATATCACAATATTGTAAGTACTGACTTCTCATTTAATGGAAACATAACTATGATTTGAATATTACTAAAGATATAGCCTGATAGAATTCAATGGAGGCATAAAATCAATATAGCCGACCACAAATAATTGAGATTAACATGGTGATGATCACACTGAATATGAATATGTAGGAGTTAGAAAAGCTTGAGTTGCATGACATACAATACATGCCAAGTTACATGCAAAGCTAAATAAAGTTGAATGGCACAACCAAGTTGGGAAGAGAGTGGAAGTAGAACCGAATGCATTAAGAGGGTAATTTGGTAGGTTAGATGGAGATTGCAAAATTTGGAAATTTAGGGGGGAAAACAATTAACCAGAATTTGAGACCCCAATAGTTGGCGCAAAGACAGCTCCATAGGTAATGATGATAACCAGAATTTAAGGCCCAATCAATATATACTATTGCTTGTCATTGTGACAATTAATAATGAAATGTCAATAAGAAGTAATTCATGGCACAAGTTTAATGTAGGTGCTCCTTTGCAAAATAGAATTTTATGGTATAAATTGCATGCCTAAGAAGCATATCACAACAACATATTGCAGTACACAATATCACATATGGAGCTCTGGTGCAAGAGTGCCTTTCTATGTCTAATTGTATAATGTCCACTTTAGTGAACGTTATACTAGTAGGTTGTGTTTGTTTTCCACAAAAGAATGGACAAAGTTTACCTTGTATCCAAAGATTGTATCTTCATATGTCTCATATGGACCAATGGTTACGTCCAGTTTGGAATCCTACAATGAAATTCATCGACATAAGAATATATGATCATAAAAGAGTGTCGGGACAGCAATCAAGGTTTAAAAACTTTGTTATAGTATGGATCTTGATGCCCAATAGCAGTATAGAGCAAGCCAAACTTAAACTCTATAAAATTCAAATTAAAACTAATTTAGTTCCATTTCCAAATAATTACTCAACGAAAATGTAATTTGGATGAATTAAAGACTTAGATATGACAATAACTTAAGAATACATGTATAACCACAGTTTAAATAATCATTCCATGCTGATCAGCATGATGGAGACATCATTCTGTATGTCGATTGACGCATAGAATGAGATTGAGACATGAGACTCCCTTTGGATTCTTCCACAACTTCTATTTTGTGCATGAGCCTTTATCACAAGTTTTTTCCTTAATTAAATGTCGCATCTCAAAATTCGTAGGGACACAGGGTAGAGTCTTCATTTGTTACAACATCGTCAAGTCATCGCATGACAATGGAAGATGGAATAGATCCTCCCGACTTCCGCAAGCACTTGTAGATCCAATGAACATGAGACACATGCACAGGCAGGAATCCCCTTCCTCAAACAACATTGAGAAGTAGCAAAACGGTCTCCTTCCTCCAGCTCCCCCAAATAAGCATTCTCCTCCTCCTCTTCTTCTAGGATTGGCCATAGTTCTCCTTAAGGCTTGTCTAGGGTTGGCCTTAGCCTCCTTCTTAGGGCTCTTCTTTTACTGTTATGGCTCACACAGGGATCAATTCATGTAGCTCCTCCAGACCTACACAAGCACCTCTATATCATTCATGGGAACACAAGTACACGGTGTTAGAGTAGGTGCCTTGCAAGCCAACTGTTGGCTAGGGCTTTATTGACTCTTGTAAATAAACAAAATTTATTTTAATATAATTCAATTCAATTTGGCATCTACTTTATCTTTATACCCATGCTAGATGCATAGATAAAGTCTTTGAATATAATATAATGAGATGTGGTGGTACATATGATGACCATCATGAAATACATCAATATTCACGGTATATTCTAAATATGTTTCTAGTCAATTGGGTCACCTAATAAACAAGGATAAAAGGCCGCTCGAGTTAGAGACTAACATCTGTGATGTAGTGTACCATGTTTCATTGGTAAGGACATAGAGATGTTCAAGCATACAGATGGATGCTCATACGATGAGTTCATCGAACAACCCTCACACGGACTTTCCAAGTGGTTATTATTTATCGAGTAGATAAGTCCTTAGTTGTTATTGTACACTACTAGTCCTTATGACCCGAGACAACACTGAGACTATATACTAGGGTTGTACTTTAACTTATTTACCGACTCCATTAGGGTCATCAGGTGGTGAGATTGAGTATAGTAACAAAACGTATAAGAGTCAGTGCATTGTAGTCGGGATTCATCACACACCCATGTGTTGTGTGGATATCCTATGTAATATACTGTCCTATAGTGTATAAAGTCTCTAATCAGAGCGGTAAGATGTGCTTTAGGAAAGGAGTTTCCTAGTTGTACATGCGATATACATCACATGGTTGTAGAATCAATATATAATGCTTGATGTACCAATGGTTGTAGATTTGACTAGAATATATGAGATGAAAGGACCGGACTGTATGTTAACTATCATCAACTGGTTCTTGTAGGCACTATTCAGTGATACATAGGGAGTCATGGGGCGGTGCTGCTAGACGTTCTTACGATGATTCATTGGGTGTTAATCAAAATTAGTTCTGACGTCCTATGATCAAGGAGTTGATCATTAGATGGGGCTATTAAGGGTATGTCCATATAAAGGACAAGTTTAGTCCTGAATCACAAAGAGTTGTGAACCCACGGCTATCAGTATCCCTGAACCATTGAGAGTCACACAAGTATTGGTTTTACTATTTCCCATTGAGAAAGTAAAATTCAAGTAGTTGAATTTGGTGAATAAAGTTTGATGTAAGCAAACAGTGTATTGACAAATAAAGTTTGATATGATCAAATGTTATGATTCACAAGGAGAATGGAAGAGTTTCACACAAAGTCTACAAATCAGATTTGAGTTATCATAATGGTAAGTAAGTGTAAGGGCTACCTAAAAGAGAATGGGATTTGAGTATCGGATTTGAGTTTCACACAGAGTCTACACTTCGATTAGATCGAGGTGGAGAATACTCGAGTACTGAGTTTAAGGACTACCTAAAAGAGAATGAGATTCTCTCACAGTGGACTCCTCCTGCAACACCATAGATTAATGATGTAGCAAAACGTTGTAATCGAACACGGATGGACATGGTTCGGGATTCACAAATTTACCGCCATCGTTTTGGGGCTATGCGCTCGAAACTACGGCAATGTTGTTGAATAAAGTTCATACAAAAACAGTAGAAAAGACACCATATGAGATATGGATGGGAAAACCTCCCAAGTATTCATACTTGAAGATATGGGGATGTCTTGCTTATGTGAAGCAGGTAGTGGGAGACGGATAGTAGATCCACTTTGTGTTACTTTGTGGGATATCCAAAGAACTCTATTGGATATTATTTTTATAATCCCAAGAAAACAAAAGTATTTTGTTTCAAGAAATGTGACCTTAAAAGAATTTCTATTAGATAGAAAAGGCAGGATGATAGAACTCGAAGAGGTTCAAGACAATTCCACAAATGAAATAATACAACCCAAACCCCAAGAGCCAGTAGAACAAGTAAACACATCAAGGAGATCTGATAGGGTCTCAACTCTCAAGACCACCTTTAAGGTATGGTCTACTCCTTGAAGGAAATCAGAATAACCCTGATCATGGATGTGATCTAAGGTCCTTTAAGGAGGCAATATCTGAAATCGACTCGACGCAATGGCCAAAGGCCATCAAATACGAAATGGACACTCAAACCAAGTTTGGTCAATAGTGGATCCACCTGAAGGAATCGTTCCCATAGGATGCAAATGGATCTACAAGAGGAAACTTGGAGTTGATGGGAAGGTATTGACCTTCAAAGCTAGATTGGTGGCAAAAGGATATAATCAAAGACAAGGAATTGACTATGATGAAACTTTTTCATCAATTGCAAAGCTTAAGTCCATTCAGATACTGCTTGCCATAGCTGCATGGTATGACTATAAGATATGACAAATGGATGTGAAGACGTCATTCCTTGATATTAAGGAAGAGATTCACATGTCTCAGCCTGTTCACATATGTGGGAAGTGAGCATAAGGTATGCAAACTTTAGAGATCGATTTATGGTCTCAAACAAGCGTCGAAAAGTTGGACCATCAGATTTAATAATACAATCAAAGAGTTTAGTTTTATTAAAAATTCTGAGAAACCATGTGTGTACAAGAAGGTTAGTGGGAGTGCAGTAACATTCCTAATACTATATATTGATGACATTCTACTCATTGGGAATGATGTAGGAATGCTTTAGTCAACAAAAGTATGATTAGCCAATAGGTTCTCTATGAAGGATTTGGGTGAAGCATCTTACATATTGGGAATACAGATATGTAGAGATAGATCAAAGAGGATGTTGGGCTGACCCAATCCACATATATAGATATCATACTCGGAAGATTCTCAATGGAAGAATTTAAGAGAGGATACTTACCAATGTCATGGTATAACTTTATCCAAGTCTATCTGCCCCAAGACAGACGATGAGATAGAGATGATGACACGCATTCCCTATGCGTATATATGATATCTACAAGACCTGATATAGCATACGCTTTGAGTGTCACAAGTCAATATCAGTCAAACCCCAGTCCATTACACTGGAAAGCTGTGAAAGATATTCTTAAGTACTTACGAAGGACTAAGAATTTGTTCATCACATATGGGGTTGGAAAATTTAAATTGGAAGGCTATACTGACTCTAGCTTCCAATCAGATGTGGATGATTCGAAATCAACCTCTGGATATGTATTCACATTGACTGGCGGGGTGCTATCTCTTGGAAGAGTTCCAAACAAGACACAATTGCGGATTCCACCACTGAAGCAGAATACATTACGGCTTCAGAAGTAGCAAAAGAGACAGTTTGGATGAGGAATTTCATCTAAGAGTTGGGCGATATTCCAAATGGAGTTGATTCGGTCCCGGTTCACGGTAACAACACTGGTGCTATTGCATAAGCAAATGAACCAAGGTCTCATCATCGATCCAAACATATACTGAGAAAGTTCCACATCGTCCGAGAGATTGTGGAAAGAGAAGACATCTCAGTTCAGAAAGTTCCCTATAACATTGTTGATCCGCTTACAAAGCCCTTGCCCGGACCATCTTTTAAAAAACATCACAAACTGATGGGTTTAAAACTAGTAAGTAGTTGGCATTAGGGCAAGTCGGAGTTTGTTAGAGTAGGTGCCCTGCAAGCCAACTGTTGGCTAGGGCTTTATTGACTCTTGTAAATAAACAACCTTTATTTTAATATAATTTAATTCAATTTGACATCTATTTTATCTTTATACCCATGCTAGATGCATAGATAAAGTCCTTGAATATAATATAGTGAGATGTGGTGGTACATATGATGACCATAAATACAACAATATTCACGGTATATTCTAAATATGTTCCTAGTCAATTGGGTCACCTAATAAATAAGAATAAAAGACCGCTCGAGTTAGAGACTAGCATCCGTGATGTA
>JBBUKS010000100.1:1915632-1933294 GCA_038050645.1 Hedychium gardnerianum
CCAGCCCGAACAGTGACTAGTGCATAAGGGGGGCAGGAACCTGGCTACTAGCCAGGATTTGATCCCTAGACCTCATTATGACAATACCTCATGCACTAACCAACAGCTCATCCCGTGGGGACTATATTCTTCATCACACTTGCACAAAAGCTTGATTAGATGTTCAACATCATGTACTTCTATATCTAAACAAAAAAATTTGAAAGGTGAATTGATTTCTTTTGAAACGACCAGAGCTTTGACATACTTAACCTCAACTATTTGCCGGCTATCTGGAGCTCCAGTCTTCAGTTTTGTGACAATCCAAAACGTGGTGATGTGTTAAAGAAACGATATACGTTCATATACGATGTCAAAATTACAAGACAAAAGTTTCAGGCAAAACGCTGTACAAAACTACAAGATAGTACAAGACTGATTAACAGTTCATACCCTCAATGGCAAGCATAAGCCGCTTAAAACAAAAGCTGCAGATACAAGTAATGGAGACAGCTCATTTCTGGATCACCTTCACAAGGAACCATCCCCACAATTCTACCTTTCCCTTCCCTATATATATCCCGATCTTCCCTTATCCATTTCACCCACAAACACAAACTCCCGTCTTCATCAAGTACTGATTAAGCTCATGTCCATGGCGACGGTTAGCTTGTTTCTCTTCTTTATTTTGCTTGCCATTTCTTCTACAAGCACGACAATGGCCGGAAACTTCTACCAGGACGTGGACATAACCTGGGGCAACGGCCGTGGCAAAATCCTCAATGCTGGACGACTCCTCACGCTCTCCCTCGACAAGAGCTCCGGCTCCGGCTTTTTGTCAAAGAACCAATACATTTATGGCAGGTTCGATGTGCAGCTCAAGCTTGTTCAAGGCAATTCTGCTGGCACAGTGACAACCTTCTACGTGCGTGAGATACTAGCTCTTATACTGAGTTTTCTGTTTGATCCGCACCTGTAAATAAAACTCTGAGATAGTCGAATTAATTGTGCTGTTTATGTTGCAGTTATCTTCTCGGGGGCCAACACATGATGAGATCGATTTGGAGTTTCTGGGGAATCTCAGCGGCGACCCCTACACTCTCCACACCAACGTGTTCACGCAGGGGAAGGGAAACAGAGAGCAGCAGTTCAAGCTCTGGTTCGATCCCACCATGGATTTCCATACCTACTCTGTTTTGTGGAATCCCAGGCACATTGTGTGAGTCTCACTTGTCAATGTACATTTCTGACGAAATATAAATTTATTAAGGTTCTGTATTACAGTTTCTACGTAGACGGAACGCCGATCAGGGAGTTCAAGAACTTGGAGGCGAAGGGGGTGGCATACCCGAAGAGCCAGGCGATGCGGGTGTACGCGAGTCTGTGGGCAGCAGAGGACTGGGCGACCAGAGGTGGGCAGGTGAAGACCGATTGGTCGAAAGCGCCCTTCACGGCCGCATTCAGAGGCTATGACGCCAATGGCTGCGTCTGGCCTGCCGGCGGAGGCGCCGCCACCTGCTCCGCCAGCGGGAGCTCTTGGATGTGGCAGGAGTTCGACGCGACGAGTCTGAGGAGGATGAAGTGGGTGCAGAGGAACTACATGATCTACAATTACTGCAGCGATTCGAAGAGGTTCCCCCAAGGAATTCCGCCGGAATGCTCTGCTACGCCTTGACCGGTTTCTGGTCACTGTATGTATAAATTAAATTATCTACTTTTTCTTTAACGCATTCTTCTTAGTTATTGTTATTTTAATTAATGTTGTATGATAAAATAATTTTTTGTTTTTCATAACAAAAGCTTCGTCTTAAATCATACACTGCTTTTAAATTCATACTCTAGGCAAAGAATATGGTTATAAAAATAACGCCATATTACGGTGAAATGCTCTTCATTCAAAATCTAGATAGGTATACTACTTGTCATACGCAACTAAAATTAAAAAAAAAACACAATCTAAACCCTAAACCTTAATGAGCACCATCACGTTAACCATTTAATTTATGCATGTATTTAAAGTATGTGTCAATATTCTTCAGAAGTATTTTCATCATTTTTAGATTTCAAAGTTTTTTTTTTTTTTTTTGAAAAGAAAAGGTTAAGCATGTAGATGACAGCAGTGAAGTTTCCGATGCTGCAGACAAGTCCCGGTGTCCCGCAATAAAGTTTAAGGAAACGCACGGTCACACTGATACTTTAAAGTTTAGTACCACTTTAACGCTATAATTAGCGTATAATAATATCTAAGTCTCTTGGAGCAGGAGATTTGGCATTATTAATTAGCAGGCAAACTTTCAAAGCTTTTAATTCCCAGTCTCCCTATTAAAGAACAAGTCTTCTTTTGATTCCATTTTCTAAGAACCTACCATTAAATTTGCACCACGGCGATCAGCTTCTACAATTTCCCAGCACTGTTCGTGGACTCCACTAAGACTTAACCCATGCATGCACGTCAGGGAATATTAAGCCGCATTACAAGGGAATTAATATGTTGACTTGACGACGCTCTGTCTCTCGTTCGCAGATGTGATACAAATTTAATTAATTCTAGCACTGAGTGGCCAAAATATTGTTTAGTTAATACAATCCTATCAACAGAACTTGCCAAGAACAGTTAATAACTCTATGCATGCTAATTAGCTTAATGGTGAAGAAAGCTCAAGAAACCGCTCTGTTACTCTCATGATCGCCCACCATCTTGTTACACCAACAACAGGTTTTTAAGCACAATTGCGTCCTAGAACTCAACTCCATCAGCTCTCTCTTCAGCCTTGTGTTCTCGTCGATCAGCCTCTGGCACCGCTTCTTCAGCAACTCACAGTCCACTTCAGTCTGCTTCAACTTCGTCCTACAAACCAATCAAATTCCATCTCCATATCAAAGATCGCTCGTTTCTTGATTTGAATAGATTCAAATATTCAACTATACCTGGCTCTTCTATTCTGGAACCACACTTCCACTTGCCTTGGCTCCAAGTTCAACCTTTGCGCCAGCTCTTGCTTCTGTTCCTGACATGAAACAAACAAATTAATTAAAGCATTAGTTTTTGGATACGAACAATTTGATCGTTTGGAGTCGAATCATACAGGAACGAGAGTGGTGTGAGCTCTGAAGCTTTTTTCAAGCAAATTTAGCTGCTCATTTGATAGCCTCAGTTTCTTCCTTTTGCTGCTGCCTTTGGCTGATGGATTTTCTGCTTCCCTTGGCTGAGCCAGGAAAAGCGTCCTCCTTCTCTTGTTCTTCTCCTCCGGAATTTTGTCGATGGGAAGGCTTTCAGGTCCTGCAATGGAAAGACTGAGGGTAACGTTGCTCTCCTCTAACTCTATCATTCTTCTCTGTTTTTCCAAAGTGGGAACTTTGGATCAAGGAAGGGTTTTATAATTATAATCGACAAAGACCAGATAAGATGGAGTTGAAGTCAACATGTGATTTTCGTGGAAGTTTCGATCTCCACAACGTTTGTCATTTTGTCAGAAGTTGAGGTAAGTACTGATGACATTGGAAATCATTAAACTGGTCTAATTTTCTCGCCATGATTAAATAATTAACAAGTTCAACGCAGGCGAATTATAAAAATAGTCCAAATTGTTTACAAAACCAAAAGCAAACAAGATGGGGAATGAAACCACCAGTTTTTTATTTTCATTTTCCAATTGGATTGCAACTTACAAGGTATATGGTCAATAAATATGTATCTATTATTGTCTTATTTGAAATAATATCTGCCAATTAAAACTAAATTGATGATAGGAAGGTCTTTATGAGATGACTTATTAGTCATTAATTCATAAATATAGATATATAACACATAGATTATGGATTAAAAGAATCTTAGTATGTCCTAAAAAATAATTATACATGGATGCACAAAAGCACATAATAATAATTATTATTAAATATATATATATATATATGGAGAGGATCTTTATGAAAACCTTTTTGGAAGTTTTTTCAAGTCTTCGGTTTGAAAAGTATTCTTTTTATTTGTTTGACAGATAAATCCAACCGACTTATCAAGAATGGAGCAAAAAAGTAGTTCTGTTTTTTTATATAACTCGAGTCTTCAAATTCTTCACGATAGAATCTATCGATTCAAAAGATTGCTTAATTGCTGTCATTTCCTGCTTTAACTTTTGAATCTAGAGAAAGGCAAGTTATGAGAAATGCCTGGAAACATCAACAAGGAGATACTAGAGGAATGTAAGACAAGGAATTGTCATAGTGGAATCTCAAGTTCTAATATTGGGCAAATGCTCAGATAAGATTTCCTTGTCCTAATAAATCATCTAAATAAGATCTCAACTGCCTACAAAATTCTAAAGAAAATGTAAAATATCTAGATTGTCTTGACACTTTTGCAAATTCTAAAAAAGAAAAAACATCTTCTTTATATAAACCAAAACTAGTACCACTAAAAAAAAAAATCAAATTTAAAATAATTTTAGATTTTTTTTTAAATATATATTTTGATGATCTTCTTAGACCCTAGGATCAAAACTAAGGTTAGATTTGGATTCTTTATCCATCCAAGTAGTTCATAAAAAGAAAATAACATTGGTGAAATTGAGATCATCTTTAGCTGGGTAACTCGTGATAGGAAGGTCCATCTCGACGTCCACGAATTTTTGATGCCTGAGCCCTGAGCCCTGAGCCCATCCACGTTAAGCAAAGTTCAAAGCTGTTCCCTTACACCCTCAGCAACTTGAAAGCCAAATAGCCTAATTCATTGTTGCAACTAGCACATTTAAGCAAAATAAACACGAATCATAATAACAGTTAGTGTGAACAAAAAAATGAAAAGAAGAAGAAGAAGAAAAACGAGATTCAAAATTTATCACATAGAGAAAGCCTTTTTAAAGGACAGAAAAATGCAACCTGACAACGTAAAATATTAAAGTTCTAGCTGTTCGTTTGACATCATTGTCGGTGCCATTAGGAAGCAACGTGGGATGGATCAGAGCGGGAATTGTTGGTCTGTCGTTGGTCTTGGTCGTTGATGACAGCGAGACGACGTCGCTATTTGTCTCTACCACGGCTAAGCACTTGAGACTGCGCCTCCCAACAGAGTTTGATTCTGACTCAAGCAACGACCAACTCCACTGGCACATCAACTGGGTGATGGTCGTCCGCGGAGAGAGACTTTCTATAAGGAATCTTATGGAGCCATTCATTAATCATTCCTGCCGTGGCAGCATATTGGTCGAATTCAATAGTGTTTGATAAAGATTTAAGTTAGATCTATTATATATTTTTTTCCAAGTATAAAGATTGTCACTCATAGAGAGGCTGATTTGTATTGATGATTACATTGATCATAATGGAGATATAAATGGAACAATCTTCACTCAGTGGCAAAGTGATCGGTTGGAAGGGTCCATCAAATCTTCCCAAGTTAACATGGGCACTACGTGAAACATTTGGAGGCCTCAAATCTGGGTGTGGCTGAAGGTTCTTAAAACCAAGGACAAATATCCTGATCCCTGAACCAACAAGCTAGCAAAGCAAAGCCATATCCTTCTCAACAACTTCACTCCAAAGGCAATATAGTTTGATGCCAAATTATAATAATCAATAAACGCATGCAATTGTGTGTAATTATATTCCTGCCAATGCGCTTGTTTGTGCTCATGCGCTTGAATCGTGCTCCGGGTGGTCAAAGCAATCTTAGAGAACTCAAAACTTTTGCTTTTTAATGAATAAAGTTGTGGCGGACAAGTCCTTGCCCAGATATATGTATGAATCATTCATTAAAGAGTTCTAAATGCTCGAAGAATAAAGCTACTTTTGTAAAATTGTTGTAGAATATAGAGAGAAATAGTGACTGATCCACTTAGTTATTGGAGTCAATCATTCTTGCTCAACAAATACAAGATCTTATTTCAAACAAAATATTGATACAGAAATCCAGGAAAAGTCAAGGATTCAAAGTTAGGCAATATTTGAAGATGGAAATTAATAGATGCAGAATGATAGCTTCATTAGTGACACCTTTTCCCATCTCGAGAAGCAGTACTGTCATTAGTGACACCTTTGTAAATATTATAGCTATATTATGGTCATCTTTATTCCTTCACTTTGTAAATAATTTCACAGAAATCATAAGTTAATTTCCAGTTCATTGATCTGGCAACATTTCTAAGGGAAGGGAAAAAATAATTCATATCACATCATTGGCTTGCTAATGAGTACAAGAGCACAGTCGATGTCTAGTTGTAAGAATGTTTTCATTCATTCTAGCTTTAGGCTTTAGCCTTCGGCTCCGACGTCCATGTCCTTGAGCTGCCACCGTTGCCTTTTCTCGCGTGATGGAAAAGCGCATGCGAACAGTAGGAAAAAGAAGAAGGCTGGAACTTTTTTGTCCCCTGCCATGTCTACTTCCATACAGACATGAGAAAGGACAGCCAAAGATAAAACAAGAACGTCGATGAGATGGATCCTACAGCTGCATTTGATGCAGCTGCAGTAATAATTCAGTTGAAGGACTGGTAAGTTAGGAACTGTAATAAGAGTGGAAATTTTGCTACTAATTCTGATAGATTACAGCACAGTTCAATCAACATTTATCCTATTTGGCAGTACAGAAGCCATGAAACCAAACTCTTCAACATTCCACCTCTCTTTCCCGTCCAAACTCAACCTCAAGTTCCCACCTTTTGCCGCAGTTAGTAGACTCGGTTGCAAAACCTCTGTCACCCACTTCTCAAAGAAGCTCTCCGATAACAAATCAGACGCCTGGATTAACTCCTCCGCGATTTCTGGATCGATGAAAAGTTGCCCCGTTCCATCATTGCAAGTCTGCACTTCCTCAAATGCTCGATGGAGCTTCAAGAGGAGATTAACCTTCACCTCTTGGTGCTCACTATGACCTGCATCTAAAGTGAGCTGAACAGTGGAGTTTAGAAACTCTTGTGGGAGATGGAGGCTGATGCATTCTGCTTCCTGCGTTAGATCACTTGGAACATTTCCCTCCTCGGTGTTGCTGTTCACTACTAAATTGAGATCAAAACTGTGGTCTTCTTTTCTTGGCTTCTTTGCTAAGCTCTCAAGATCACTCTCTAACTTCCTTTTTGTGTAGCAGGATGATGCACAAAGTTTCATCATCACTACCTTGTTGATGCCACTGGCATCCTTCAATTTTGAACACTTGGAAGTGGTCAATATAAATATGGCATCAGCCAAGCTCACTTCTTCACCTGTGTTGCCCTTAAAAGATCCAAACTTTATGGCATCCGTCAATGATTTAACGAAGTCAGCCTTCATTTGAAAGAAATCCTCTATCAACACCACACGTTTCTGGTCCTTTCTTAAGGCATCCAAGAGAATTGCACAGCATGAGCCATTTTGTTTAATCTGGATTATCTTATCCGTAGATCCAAAGAAGGATTTGGCAATGACTGAAGCTAGCCTTCTCTTGGCAACAAAATCAGTACCTTTTATCAGGAGCATCATAGACTTCTTATCACCACTAACACACTCATGCAGTGCTTCCATTATCAAAGGAATGCTCTTTGATTGCCAAGGAATTTCCACTCGCAATTGGCATTGTAGAACTGTTGGGTCTGCCATCAATAGTCTTGTCTGGTTTTTTGATGTCGCCGAGTCTGAGAACGAGGGATTGGATAATGCAAGAGTTGTCTTAACCTGGTGATCTGTTGAAATTTTAAGGGAACTGAAGCTTCCCTCAGATGAGTTCCCTGTCTTGTTTTTCTTTTCAACTATCGAGAATCCAGGATAAAGGTTTTGAATGGGCGCAGAGAAAGATAATGAATGCTGTTCGATGAAGGTTTTGTTTTGGTTGGAGAAGAAGCTCTCAGGCCACCATGAATTGGACTTGGACAAAGACCCGGTGTAATTCAGGCTGATGAGACTCTGATTGAAGAATGGAGAGTAGTGATTATGATGAAGGTTTCGGCATATCTTGGTCCACTTCCTCTTCAATTCTGGCAAAGCTTTCTGAAAGAAGCGAAAAAATTAAAAACAGCGAGATTGTTAATCATAAGAAGAGATACTATTAATACAAGAAAAAGGATGCATCCAGTTTTCGCTAATTTACCTTATGATCGCTCTCAGTGGTTGCTTGGAGCCAGCATGGGGTTTCTGACTTGAAAATTAATGCTTCTTTTTCGTAGTTAAATGTGCAGTCGTCGCAACAAAGGAGCATCTCATTTTCCTTTGAACTAAAAATCTTTGATTGAAGCAGTTGAGATGGGGAGGACTCGTCAAATTTCAACGCCCTTGAATTTAGGCGACTGCGAAGGATAAAAGAGAAAATGGCATATTAGTATTTCATTGCATCTAATTCTTCTCACAACTAAACTAAATCACGAAATACGTCAGATTCACAATTCTTGATCAACAGAAAACGTGCTATAATTTGACAGCTTAAAAGAGAATAATTAGAACCACCTCCATTATTCACAAAGAAGCATGCAAGTGTTCTTTTTTATTTCTGAAAATGATGTGTTTTGGCTCTCGGCTGAGCAAAAGGAAAGACAAGCTTGTAGTTTTGTCTTCCATCAAAGAAAAACAAGGTGGTCCTGTTCCTATCTTTATATCATGGAAACATCTATCTCACAAACATGGCACAACAACAAGAACATCCACATGTATTCCTTTCCAAGGAACAAAGATTGACACGGAGAGAGCAGAATCCATGCTGAAAGAGACTAAAACTTCAATCAAATGATGTATATCTCACCTGGAAACTTGGAGATCCAAGCCAAGCCAACCAGAAGGAACCACCACAGCTTGAAGGGCCCATAAAGTCGCAAGACATGGCTGCCTTATTTGGCACTTCCAGTACGTGCTGTAGCTTGCAGTAGCCAATAGCCATAGCCTGTTGTCAATGCTGCTCTTGAACTCGGAGAAAATTCTACCCATCTCCGCAACCATATGCTCCACTGGGTCATAGTTGAAGAAGCCACATCCATCTCTTGGTTCTTCGTCCACTATCCAACTCAAATCCCCTGCGTAGATTATGAGTCCAACTCTATCTGATGTTAAAGAATTGATGGTGCTTCTGAGATCAGACAGCTTCATGTCCACCTCACCCTTGTTCATCAGCCTAAGATTGGTAGAGAACTGAAGATTTATGAAACTGGCATGCCTGAGCTCATCAGGGACCTCATTTCTCTCAAGCCTCCCCTTCAGCTCAGTCACAAGGCCCTCCGTCATGGAGACCGAGTCTCCCACCACCACAGTATTGGCGTTCCTTCCCTGCTTTCTTAGCATCGCTTCGATGACTGACCTCAACTCCTCGCTTACAGAGGCCTTGGAAGCAAGACCAAGGCCTGGGCACTGCCACATTTTTCTGCCGATGTCGGTGACGTCCTTGCCGGAATCCAACAGAAACGGAGAGGATTGGTTCAAACTAGAAGCTTCTTCCTCAAGCTTACTCTTGACGCTGCTGCTAGAGAAGCCAGCCTCCTTCATCACCCTGCTCACACTAGGATCATCCAGGATGGAGAGCATGAGCTGCTCCATCTCCACCTTGATGGCCAGAAGAGGTTGCTGCTGCTGCAGCTCAATACAGCCCCTCCTCTGGTTGGCCTGCGCCCTCTTGAGAACTGCAATGAGGGAATTTGAGAGGGAGGAAGGGGAGGGGAAGAGAGATCCAGATGAGGGAGGGGCGGTGGTAGGGAGCCGGTTGAGAGCTACATTGAAACAGAGCTCAAGGGCTCTGCATTGAAGAGGGTGAGTGGAAGGATGGTGAGGTTGGGACTTAAGGCAAGCTCCCCTGAGAACGTCAGTGGACTCAGAGGAGGAGCTGATGAGGGTTGCAGCAACATGCAGGGGCGTGACCTGGGCATGACCTCTCCTCCTAGCCAGGTTGACGGAGTACTTGAGGACCGAGGCAACCTCATCATTGAGAGTCTGCCGCACTATGCAAACTCCACTTCTCATACCTCAATCTCCAATACTTCTCTTCCTCCTACTCCTACTCCTTCTCCTTCTCCTTCTCCTTCTCTTTTTAGCAACGCCAACGACTGGTGCTGCTCAGTGGGTGTTTGAGTGGAGCTGCGTGTTGAGATGGTGGAGAGGAGCTGCTTGCTGGCTTGTGAAGGAGCAAGGAGTACTTGTGATTGTAGGATAAGTGTGTTGGTGATTGCTACGCTTTGTGGGGATTGGAGAGAGTTGGTGATCAGGGCTTTATGCAGCAGGAGCTCTCTTTTTGCTTCCTATCACGTCCCTCTCTTTAGTGTGGCTTTTTCTGTTGTGGGTGTTGCAGGCAGTGTTGGGGGTGCTTTTCTACATCCACTTCAGCGATTTCTCGCTTTCTTTCTGCGCCTTCTTTTGGCCTAATTCGCCTATTTTTGTGCTTGCATATGTTGGTGAAAGAATGCTGTCAACATGCTTTGAAAATTTTATTCATTCCAGCAAAGCCAAATGAGCATATTTAATGATTACCCAATCTCCACTGCTCTATCCATGCACAAGAGTGGTCCTTGTTAGTATTTTAACATATATAAGAATATTCACTTGGTGTTTAGAGATGTATGTATCAAATATTGTCTCATTAATGTATCCATTTTCTACCCAATTATCTTTTGATGGTTTCAGAACCAACTAATTACCTAAAGATTGGGCTTCATGCTGGCTTAATTTTCAGAAGAGTGACGTGGTCCACTACACTGATGAAGTGATGATGAGGATGATGATGTGAGTTAGTGCCAAGAGAAGATGAATATATAATAAAACATGAAGGATTAGAGTTTGCAGGTACACCTGACTACTCGTAGGTTATTAGCCTTAAAAACACAAAATTGGAACACACGGACTAAGTTTAGCTTATCTATTCATAAATATTCAGTTAGTTCGTGAACTCTTATCATTCGCTTAAATAAAAGCACGAGCTTGATCCATGTTGAAGAAAAATCGAAGTTGTTTTTGAGCTAAACAAGAATTTTTTTTGATAGATTAGGTGAAATAGCAGACGGTGAAGGGAAAAAAACTCACCAGAAGAAAAGGAAGTGAGACAAGGCTGGACGAATGCCAACAGATGGGTATCGCGACAACTGCGGTCCGCAGCAGTAACTCACCAACTACTTAGAAATAATGTCTCTTTCTTAATGACATTTGATTTAAAATGTCATTATAAATATTTTTTAACGACACTTGTTAAAAAGGATTACTTTTAAAAATAAAATATCTTATTAGACCATTTATCTGACATTTTTTTTTAATAAATGTCATTATATTTATAAATTAATAAACAGAACTTAATTTGTTTTACCCTAAACTTCCCTTTCCCCTTACCGCCGCCTCCTTTAATTTCTCTCTTGGCAGCAAGCAAGAAGGAGCTCAGCAAGCTCTTCTTCCCTCTCTGCATCAAGCAAGAGAAGCTCAGCAAGCTCTTCTTCCTTCTCTGCATGCCTGGTCACGAGCTGCAATCCGCAGCCAGGTTACGGCAGTGGGTCGCTGTCAGTGACTCACGACCGTAAGTTTCTCGTCGATGATAATGGATGTTGATTGTGAGGATTTGTCGATCGGGTAGTTACTGTGAGGAGGATGAGGATGGAAATTTAATTCTACTCGTTTTCAGTCAGATGAAAAAATAAACAAATAAACTGGCCTTTTACGTTTGCAATTGGATAAATTCATTATATCAATCTACAAAATTGGAAGTCGTTTGAGTTTAGCTTGGGCATTTATCGCATAGCAGAAATGCATGCGTGGTTAGTGTTTTAGCAGTCGAACAGATTGGAACTAGAATTGAAAGTTTTACAATGTTTCTGGATGCTCAAGCCAGATTGTCTCAACAAATGCAATTGAAACTATTTGCTAAGCGTCTGGGCAGTTCATCATCCACAGGAACACGAATCTTATAATATAAAAAAAAACCTCGATAAATAAGATTTCCGATGAAAGGTGTTTTTTTTCAGTTATTTGATCTTGGCCATTGATGATAAAACAGCCATCGACATAAACAAATTTAAATTTCTCTTATCAACTGAGTCTTTCCCTGGAAAATCTTATAAATGAGCCTTCATTTGTGTTCGAATGAAAGATGCATAGAATTTTTCTTCTTCTTTTTGTTTCAGGCGTAGATATTTCACTCAAAATTGGCCATTGCCCTTTGAATTTTCAAGGATTTAATTAGTCACAAAAAAATTACAACTTTTTTCCATTTTACTCTTCCCAATGCGATAAATGTTTCTAAATTTTCATTTCATTCAAAATTATGCTTCGAATTTTTTACATTTCGATTCCAAAGCGTTGCTGTATAGTTTTCTAATCTCTCACTGGTACCTTGAAATTTTACAATTTCCATTTCACTACCAAAAATTTCTACTTAGTTCCTTAGTTTTTCAAATTCTCATTCAGACCCAAATTATCTAGTCTATCCTTATATATTATTTAACCCATAAAGTATATTAAAAGCCATGAGTTTGTCTTTATCAGGGACAAATGGACTATTTCCTAAAATGAAAATGAATATAAGTTAAATTCACATTTGAATTTAAACGATATAATTGATTTATTTTGGTTCTAATTGAGTTCGAATTTACATTCAAATGGTATAATTTTCCAGTTTAATTATTAGATTATATATATTGACAAATATATTTTTATCATTTAGGAACAAATTAAAATATAATTAAGCTTAGTAGGGAATTCGTTTTTATTTCTTTTATATTATATATAAAATATTTATCGAACTAGCTAGCCAATAGATAAACGAAAAAAATAATGCGCGCGTTTGGCTCTGATCGAGCGCTCAGTAAAGCCTCTAGCTTGTCTACGATGATTAAAGCAAGATATTTCATGAACTCTTGAGCACGTACGATTCTTACTAAATATTGAACTTGAATTGCCGTGTGGATCTACGCAATTCATTCTCAAATTCTTTTACAAGGCAAACACGAAAACATGCATGTATTAGTTTTACCGGTCAAACATGTCAAAATCGGGTCACATATGTCTTACTGTTTTGACCAGATTGGACATGCATGCATGATGAACCAAGCAACTCCTCCTTCCTCCTCACCCTCATCATGATATATACTGATTGCTTCAAAGATTCTGATTAGATTGTTTACCAATGATGAGATGAAACAGGCAGCTGGCAGCCAGTTGATCCGATCCTCAGTTAGATTTCTTCAAAAGATTCTGGTTATGCTGGATTACTACACAAGCCAGCTGCTGCTCTGCTTAACGTTAAGACATGCAAGTACTGCGTTGCATATTTGCATGCATGGGCTGGCCTCAGCCTCAGGAATGTTGAAGCAGTCTGCTTGCGAGCTGACAAGCTCCATCAGATGCGTTCAAAGAATCAAAAGGCGAAGCAGGAGGAGGCAGAGAAAGGGGGAAGAGAATTGTGAAAAAGGTAGGGAACTTTATGCAGGCTAAAGAGGCGTTTGTTAGTGTACTGTTGTCCCCTCCATCGTCTTATCTCTTTCTTTGGAGCATCCAAAACACAAGAGTGGCCTCTTCTCGTCTCAAAAGAATAAAAGATTATTAATTGTAGAGAGACAGTATTCCATTCCTTCCTTCTCCCAAAGTACCAAAAAGCATGCTCATGTCTGCTCCACTTGCGTCAGCCAAGTTTTATAATTTTGTGCTCTCATGTGTCTCGGTGCAGAGAGAAGAGCCCCACTCATGTTTTTTTCTTTACGTTACTGTTTACGCAATATTCGGTGGATGTGAGTGAAAGGGAGATGAGGTGGGACTGATCACATTTCTGCTTATGATTTTCTTATTTTTTTCTAGGTAAATCGAAATTGGTATAAGGAAAGAATGTTGGAGATAGAGAATCCAGAGTTGGATTGTGATCACAATAGGGGCAAAGGTTACACGCGTGATTTTTCCTGTCAGATTTTAAAACGAAGTTAATTATAAAAGTTGTTTTTTAGTTTAATTCTTGTATTTTGAAAAAATAGAAATTATACTAAGTCGTAATAAAAGATTCTGTTTCCTCATTTTATTAATTGTTCACCGGAAGGATTCGATTTAACAAGAATTAACTGAATAAAATGTTAATTGCCTGATAAAAAACAAACAAAAATTTTAATAATGAAATTTAGAAAAATAAAACACACAAAAGCTAATACTAAATTTTAATTCCCACGTTTAGAAAAAAAACGTGTGAATTTCACAAAGACGGTATTTTTAGTATAAAAATGGAAAAATATATAAAAATGTTGATTTTTTTATTATACTATATAATGGAGTTCATATTTTATTTTGATAATTTGGTTCTATCAAAATTGTAAATCATGATAATATTGAAATTTAAGTAGTTATCTATATTAGTTGTAATACAGAATTAAAACCATAAAATATTTTATTTTAAGAATAAATTTTAAAATTGATGTTTGAAAAAAAAAATCACAGACAAAAATGATCTTATTTTTTTAAATGTATGTCTATTTATACAGAGGCTGTGTTCTTTATTTAATTTAATTTGAAAAACAAAACTTGTTCAAATTAATTAATTTATTCGACTAATTCATTTTTGCCTGATCATCGATTGAGTTAATATAAATATCAATTTAATTTCGACTTGATTACTAGTCAATCAAATTAAATTTATATTTGTGATAATAAATATTTTTATCATTTAGATTTAATAACTAAAATTTTACAAAATTCGTGCTGATATAATTTTCAATATTACTCCATAAAATATTATATTAAAAAAGTTGAAAAAATGTGATGTCTGCTATTTCTGTTTTCATATATTTTAATTTATTATTTTCAGCAAGTAAATCAGCGGATGGCTTTTATTGCATAATTAATAATTTATTTTTATAAATAATTTTATTTTCTTCTAGTCGAAGTGCAGAACACGAATGAAGTGATATGCTATACACAGCTTTTCACATGGCTACTACGTCTCGGAACGATGGCTTTGTGAGTATATCTTTGATTGACTTGCTGAAAGGATATTAGTAAGGAAGACGTAGAATAAATATATATATATATATATTAGTTTTAAAATAATAATTTATTAAATTATATTTTATTTAATAGAGATGGAACAAGGGATAGGTAGAATATAAAAGGAAAAGGATTAGAGGAATATAAAGAAATATAATTAGGAGATTTAAAAGCTTTTATAAAATAATGAATTTTTTTTCCCTTCAAAATTGCATGCCATCAGAGTAGCTTGTCATGGCAGAGGAAGACATAAATCAGAGAAAAAAACAGAAAAGCAAAGTGACTAAGTTCACGTTCTCCTCTCCGTCGGACATCTGCAGGATGGGGAGAAACCAAGGAGAAGGATTGATGGAATGTTTTATTATTATTTTTTTCCATTAAATATTCTTCTTCCTTAATCAGCATAAAAGCAGTGCCATTTTCAGAGGAAAAGAGCATGAACAAGAAAAGATTGGGAGAGGGAATGAAAGCGAAAAGAGATGGCGACAATGCCTACAAGACAGTGTAGCTTGACAGGTGAATGGCATAGGAAAGAAATGAGGTGAGAGTTTGTAGGCATTGAAGCAAAACGCCAAAAGGGTGAAACCCAACACCCTACTAAACCTTTCCTATCAAAGGACAGGACGGCCAATGCAATGCCCTCTCTTGCTCTATCACTCTCTGGATTCTCTACCTGCAATGCTTCTTCTTCTTGGATTTTTCTGTCAGAATAAAGCCCAAAACTCTATTGTCCGTTGATGGCATGCCCTTTGTTCTTCTGCTTCAAGAATGTAGTTTTGTTCTTTTGTAAGAGATAACCGCATTGTCATCAACATATACTGTCTACCTTGGTTTGCATCCAAGTCACAGTGGAACAATATCTCTTCAAGTCTTAACTTTTCTATCTTTATGTTTCATTAATATATAAAAGTATATGTCGTATATTCTTCATTTACAACAGAATTCAAAAAGAAAAATTTGGGCTGAATCAAACGAGGTAAATGGCAGATTCAAGTAATCTCTTGTTTCGACAATTATTTATACAAAAAAGCACGAGCTATTAAAAACGGACTAATCCGCATTTTCTGACTTTAATAATATTCACCATTTATTCATCAATGTCAATAGATTTAACATTTTCAATCATCATGAACTAAATCGCACCACTTCAGCATTTGTTTTTCAAAACGAATTCTACATCGTTCTCTGAAGCTTTTCTTGATCTTGTGCAGTTGTGCTCTGAACGACTCATCTAATCCCGATCGCGTGAGCCGGCGCAGTGGTTACAGCCCGTGGGCCGAGCCATTGGGCCGGCACGGCTTACAGGCTCAAACCTATCCGCTAACTTTAAATATAATAAATTTTATCTGTTAATATTAAATGTTTTTAATTATAGTTAATAAAATATTATTTTAATAACATCCATTTATTTATTTTTTTTAAAGTTTTTTTTAATTTAAATGTTTTAAAATAGGCTGAGGGTCAGTGGCCTCAGCTCCAATCCAGCTGTGGCATAATTTATCAGTGCCGTATTACCGACAAATCATTCATTGGATAAACCTCAATAGAATATATTGAGGCACTAAGAGTATTTCAAGCTCTCTATATGAGTTTTATTTTTTTTAGTTTTTAATATGTTATATTAAAAATATAAAAAATTATTAAGATATCTCTAATAATTAGAGTTTTAAATGATTTTTTTTTATAGTTCCCAATATACCATATTAAAAATATAAAAATTTATTATTATCTCCACAATCAAAAAAAACTTTTTACAAAATTTTTGGCCCTATATTATAAATCACATATTTTTATTTATTATTTTTCTATTTAATAAATCTATATAATTTTCATCTAATATTTTAATCAATTATGATCTTTAATTTATTTTATTTATAATTAATAATTAATATATTAATAAACTTATTATTTTAATTTATAAATTCCATTTAAGATTTAATTAACTTATAAACTTTAATTTAATTATAAATTTTATATATTTTTTTGACTTATCGAACGAATTTATTTTGAAAATAATAATTTAATTAAAAATTTAAATTTATATAAAAGAAAGAAATGATACAACTCTGATCATTACTAACTATTTATGAAATAATTAATAATAAAATAATTTATTTTAAGTTGCATTGAAATAATCAAATACATTAATTACGAGCTTCACCCGTGTAAAAAAAAAAATAGATTTGAATTCTCACTATTATTCTTGAACTAAAAATCTTAAGTCTCATGTCTACAATCATTCGAAAAAAATTTATTCATATTTTAAATTTCACAAATCTTTCTCAAAATCTTGCATTGGAGTGCCCTGATTTGCTAAGTGATTTAAATTAGTGTTTTGAAGTATAATATTTTCCCAACGACCCACTTAAATTAAAAAAAAAATCAAAAAACACATCATAATTTCATATTTTCTAAAAAGATGCATTCCTTTCTCGAGATATATTTTTTATTAAAAAATAAAAAAGTTGCTATCCGCCAACCACACGGCCAGATAGTCGTGCAACTACGTTAAGCGACCGTGATCGTACGATTAGGTAGCTACTCGGCCATGCCATTGGCCGCATAGCCGCCTAGTGATTAGGACGGTCATTCGGCCGCTCGGTCACTCGGCCTAGTAACTTGGCCGCGTAGCCAAGGTTGCTTATAGCATGGCTGACGAATCATTATTTATTTAATAAAAAAGAAATATATCTTTGAGAAATATAAAATTATCAAAGAAATTTTAAAATAACACCAAACTTTGTTTGTCTGTCGGGATTATTAAAGAAATCTACATTTAGACATAAAAAGAAGCAGAGAACCT
>JBBUKS010000100.1:1936140-1962122 GCA_038050645.1 Hedychium gardnerianum
GTCAACCCCCCCCCCCCTCGAGTAAAGCCAAAGAGTCAATAAAATATCTGAGCAGACGAACGCGACCTATCGCAAGAACACCCATGGCGCCTCCCACCCAATCGAGGAAATCCATAAATAAGCAAAGGCATGGAGAAACTCGCTCAGAGAGATCTCCCGTTCGGGATGTATCACACTCCGACCCGTTAGAATCAACCTGTCGGCCACAAGCCTCCCGCTCGGACAAGCTGCTAGGTACTACTTTCATTAGGACTGACAAAGTTATAAACCTATTAGTAATAAATACTGAACGTGTAATGATGGTAGCATGGTTAAAATATTCTAACATTACGAACACCTCTCTGACCGTCGCAGACACTCCTTACTGAGGCAACATGTTTTATTAATGAAAAGAGTACTTCTCTCCAGAAGATATATAAGTCTACACATACAGGGAGGAGGTATGCAAAGTACATTCCATTACTGTTTCATTGTCTATCGACTTTTTCTTCTCCGATCACTGACTTAAGCGTCGGAGTGGTCGCGTCGGGCATCCTCTTGGCCTTCCCTCTAACCCTCCGATTCTCTTTTTCTCTCCAGAGTCGGCGAAGCCCTTTCGAAGTTCCTCTTCCCTTTTGTTAGCACGTGGTAGCCGAGTCAGCTAGTCATCCAGCTCATTGGTGGCTCATTTGTCAAGGAGTCTAGCGCAGGAACAAATTAGTTAGTCATCCAGCTCATCGGTGGCTCATTTGTCAAGGAGTCCAGCGCAAGAACAAATTGACGCCGTCTATAGGAACATCAAGTCCTAAACTGGAAACCGCAATGGACGACACTGGAAGGTCGGTTATCACCTTGTCTCAAAGCGATCTCGATAAAATAGTGGTCGCGGCGGTACAAGGCGCCTTGCAACAACAGCAAGAGATGTGGCAGCAGCAGCTACAGACCATGTAGCATCCGCAACACCCCATGAATCCTCCTCCGCGGATGCACGATGGGTCGGCTGAAGCAACAGTGGCACATCGACAAAACTCGATGCACCCGATCGAAATGCCAGAAGCTTTCTTCAGACCCCCGATCGAGGTTTCACTAAGGTCGAAGCAGTCCAGGGAATCCTCAGCCGAGAGGGCCAAAGTTCAGGAGATCGAGAAGGGTAAGGGAGTGATTCCTGACGGGTCGAGAGAACTCAATGGTTCCCCTTTCTCGGTGAATATTCTAGAAGACCCACTGCTCAAGCATTTTCGACTGCCCTATATCAGTGATTACAACGGGTCGGCGGATCCCGAGGATCATTTATGCTTATTCGAGAAAGCATCTATGCTGCATCAATATACTGACGAAGTTAAATGTCAGGTCTTCTTAACGATCGTCTCAGGCCCGACACAGAGATAGTTCAATCAACTCCCGACCTCTTTTATTCATTCATTCAGGGAATTCAATACGACATTCATACATCATTTTGCCAGTAGTAAAAGATATCTCAAGACTACACTGGACTTATTTTTTTTAAAGCAAAAGCCCAAAGAATCCCTGAGGGATTATCTTCAGTGATTCAATCAAGTGGTCTTGGACGTACCGTCAACCACCCCCGAGATCTTGGTGAGTTCATTCTCACAAGGGCTGTTAGAGGGGAACTTCTTCAGATCGTTAGTGAAGAAGCCTCCGCTCGATTTTGATAGCTTGAAAAGTCGAGCGCTCAAGTACATCAACGTGGAGAAAGCTCAGCTTTCCAGGAGGAAGGAGACGAATGTCACCCTGCTCGAAACTCACCCCGAGCGGAAGGCACCACCGCCACCATTAAGGCGTAAGGATTCTCGATCGGGCCAGCATCGCCCGATGACTCAAGGAGGAGACATGATTGTGCACAGTGGAGGCCTTCCGTACCCCAAGGCGTTAAGGATGATTCCCCAAGATGATGAGTCATTTTTGTACCTATCATCAGAACAGAAGTCATGCAACAAAAGATTACGACTAATACAATAGGGGAATGTCAGCTCCCAAATGAATCTCTCCAAATCGGAGCTAGATTGTCGAACGTCATTCTCCCGACCGAAGGCAAGACGCTGAGCGACATTCATCGGATCATAGACACACTCTCGCGCGAACTCAAGATGACTATCATTGGTCGAAGAAAAGAGTTCGAACGCCAACTAAAGAGCTCCGAGAGTCCCTCCTTTGACAAGAGTTCGATCGAGCAAAAGATAAGGGAAAAGTCCTTGTACGAGGAACTATCAACATGATATCCGGGGGAGGCTCCGATAGGAATTCCCATAGAGCCCAAAAGGCTCATGGCTGCCGACATAAAAGTTATGGCGTTAGCACCAACCAACGAAGAGACCCTTTAATAAGCTTCGGACCTTAAGACCTTCAAGGGGTCCAGGCATCCCATGAGGATGCTTTAGTGATCCAGGCTTTATTAGCCAAATACGATGTAAGACGAGTTTTTATATATATCGGCAACTCTGTCAACGTAATCTCTAAGAAGACTTGGGATAGGATACAAGTCGAAGATGAGAAGCTCCATCCCATAGCCACCCTGATGTTCGAATTCACAGGGCATCAAGTTCAGCTGCTTGGAAAAATCACCTTGACGCTGACCCTAAGCAAGGAGCCCCAAGAAAGAACCAGTCAGGCCTCTTTCCTGGTAGTGGATGCAGAGTCTGCTTATAACGTTATTCTTGGAAGACCAGCGTTAAACGCTTTCCAAGCTGTGGTATCAACGTATCATCAGAAAATAAAATTTCCCGTTGGGGAGTTAATAGGGGAAGTCAAAGGTGATCAAGCATCCTCTCGGAGATGTTATGTCAATATCATCTGATTCGATTCAAGAAGAGTTCGAAGGGTGGTTGAACCCCAAGTCAACATTGTGCAAGGTGAGCGCGAAGCCCGACCGGAAGAGGGTAACGAATAAGTCCAAATCCACCTCGAGCGAAATAATAACACCACCCGCATCGCCTCCAACCTACCTTCAGAGCTAAAGGAATGATTGGTGGCCCATTTGACAAACAATCATGACGTTTTCGCCTGATCGACAAAGAAGTCACAGATGTGTCACCGGTCATAATAGTGCACAAACTCAATGTCCTCCCGGAAGCACGGACGATCAAGCAGAAGAAAATACACTTTGGATCAAGTCAAGATCAGATAATCTAGGCAGACGCTAAGCTCATTGAGGCGACTCATATTCGGAAAGTGCAGTTCCTAACTTGGCTGACTAATGTGGTCTTGGTGCTAAAATCTGGCGGCAAATGGCGGGTATGTGTAGATTTCAGAGATTGTTACCCTTTGCCGCGGATCGATCAGCTGGTGGACTCGACCTTTGGGTGCGAGTTCATATGCATGCTAGATGTCTATCAAGGTTACCATCAAATTCCTTTGGCCACAGAGGATGAGCCTGTTGATTGAGATCCTATTTTCTCTCTCATCCGATCACCGTCCTGATGAATAGCACTCTGGGTTGTGTTTTGACGAACCCCAAGGCCTCAGGAAGATTGATAACGTGGATGACCGAGCTGAGCGAGTACGACATCCAGTACCAGCCCAAAATAGCTATCAAGGCCCACACCTTGGCAGATTTTATGACGGAGACATCGAGTTTGGATTTAGAAGAAACCTAGAGAATTTACGTGGACGGCTCCGCCAACCATCGAGGCAGTGGTGTGAGAGTTTTGCTAATCTCGCCACGAGAGGATATACTCCAATTATCTATCCGTCTCAATTTTTGAGCCTCCAACAACGAAGCTGAATATGAAGCTTTGTTGGCCGGTTTGCAAGCAGCCAAACGGGTGGGAGCCACTCGAGTTATCCTTCACTTAGATTTCCAATTAGCCGCTCGACAACTGAATGAGTTTTGGAATAAAAAATGAACGGCTGAAGAAATATGACGAGATCTTCGATCGGCTAAAATTAGATTTTCAATAAGTGATTATTCAGAGGATACCCCGAGTGGATAATCTAAAAGCAGACAAACTGCCCAAAATGACCAGCTCCTTGGCCACATGGACGATGGAGGAACCCATTTCTTAGAACCTGTTCATTTCGCAGATTGAGCACCGGCAGGATGAAGATACTGTGATTGACTGGAGGACACCTTATATCTCCAACCTCCGGCTCAGGACATTACCTCTAGAAGTCGATCAAGCCAGGCTTCTAAAAAGACGTGCATCTCGGTTCACCTTGATTGGTGATCTCTTATACAAGCAAGGGTTTTCTTGACCACTTTTGAAGTGTCTTGGCTCTGACGATATCGATTATGTTATGAAGGAGATTCATGAAGACATATGCGAGAATTACGTGGGAGGTCGTATGCTCACCAAAAAGGTCCTATTAGCTAGATATTTTTGGCTGACCCTACAATCTGACATGTCAAAATTATTGGTTGGCTGTGTTTCGTGTCAGAACATCAAAACTTACCCCATCACCCGACTGAGTCACTAAAGACATCGGTCATCTCATATCCCTTCAACCAATGAGGCTGGACATAGTGGGACCCTTCCCAATCGAGCCCCAGCAAAAGAAGTTCCTTTTGGTGGTTGTCGACTATTTTTTCAAGTGGGTAGAAGTAGAAGCCCTTGTTTGGATAACAGAAGGTGTTGTCATGAAATTCCTCTGGCAAAATATTATTTACCGGTTCAGCATATCGCATAAACTAGTCTCCGATAACGGACGCCAGTTTCTAGGGTGAAAACTCCGAAGATGGTGCGAGAAATAAGACATTCAATAATCTTTTACTTTAGTCGCATATCCGCAGAGCAATGGGCAGACAGAAGTGGTCAACCGGGAGATCATGCGAGAGCTTAAGGTCAAGTTGGACTACGGAAGGAAAGTTGGGTTGAAGAGTTGACCAGCATCCTATGGGCATACCGAACAACGTCAAGAGAAAGCACCGACTTAATACTTTTTCACCTGGTTTATAGGGGAGAAGTTGTCGTACCTGTATAAGTGGGTGAAAAGTCAATCCGCTGAAATACTTATGATGGGGTCAACGCCGAGCAACGATCTCTGGAATTGGATCTCATCACTAAAATTCGAAAAAAGGTTGCCTCTCGGCTAATGGCTTATCGTCAGAGGATGCGTTAAACCTACAACAAACGGGTCATCCCGCAAACCTTCCAGGTCGGAGACCTTGTCTAGAGAAAGGTGAAACCGGTCGACAATGTTCACAAGTTGGAGCCTCAATGGAGAGAGTCGTACAAGGTCTTCCGCAAGCTAAGCTCGAGGGGTCTATTACTTGCAAGACCCAGATGGAAAGGAGTTTAATCGCCCGTGGAGCGCAAACCAGCTGCAACCATTCCGAACTCGAGGGCCTTAAGTATCTTTCCCAAAATGTGTGTATCAAAGGTATGTGAAAATTTATTTATGAATGAAAAAGCTCATATTATTCTCTAACCTTTACTCCCCCCGATCCGGGGTCGAGGATCTCGATTAAAGCATCGAACTCCACCTGATCCGAGGTCGAGAATCTCGTTTAAAGCATCGAACTTCCCTCTGATCCAAAGTCAAAGATCTCCATTAAAGCGCCAAACTCCTCCTTGATTTGGGGTTGAGAATCTCTGATAAAGCGTCAAATTCTCCCCTGATCTAGGGTCGATGATCTCTGTTAAAGCACCGAACTCTCCCATAATCCGGGGTCGAGAATCTCCGTTAAAGCGCCGAACTCCCCCCTGATCCGGGGTCGAGGATCTCCGTTAAAGCATCGAACTCTTCCCTGATCCGGGGTCGAGGATCTTCATTAAAACGCTGAACTCCCCCTGATCCAGGGTCAAGGATCTCCGTTAAAGCGTCAAACTCTCCCCTTATCTGGGGTGGATCATCTCTGTTAAAGCACCAAACTTTCTCCTAATCCAGGGTCAAAAATCTCCGATAAAGCGTCGAACTCCCCCTGATCCGGGGTCAAGGATTTTCGTTAAAGCGTCAAACTCCCCCCTAATCTAAGGTCGAGGATCTCTGTTAAAGCATCGAACTCTCCCTGATCCGGGGTCAAGAATCTCCGTCAAGGCGTCGAACTCTTTCCTGATCTAGGTCGAGGATCTTCGTTAAAGCGCCAAACTCGCTATGATCCGGGGTCGAGGATATTCCTTAAAGCATCGAATTCTCTCTTGATTTGCGATCGAGAATCTCCGTTAAAGTGCCGAACTCCCCTCTTATCTAGGGTTGAGAAACTCCATTGAAGCACTGATCCCCCTTCTGACCCCAGGGATTTTCACCAATCGGACGTCTCTCAAGTTATTCCGATTTTTCGAGGGAAATTGCTAAGTACAAATGTATCTCAAAGAGAAAATGATGATGAAAAAAGACGATTGCATTCCAGATCAAGAAACTACAAAAATATGCCTAAGGCGATTATATAAAATCCTCAAAAGCGTTGGGGGGGTTGCCGTCAAAGATTCGGTCTAGGCTAACGAAGTTGGAAGGAAGATCGGCGGTTAGATGTCTGGCCTCGCACAACTGTTGGATCGTCCCCTCAACCCCGAATTGGAACATCTTAACTATCCGGGGACCCAACTAGTCGTAGAATTCCTGAGACTTCAAATATTCAGCTCTCTTGATCGCCAAACGCTCATTCTCGCTCGATTGGTAGGCTTCCAGCTCTGCCTTTAAAGCCCGTAAAGTCACGTCTTTAGCCACCAGTTTGGAGGATTTCCCAGACAGCTTGGCCCGGAGATCCTTCTCTTTTTCTTTCCATTCGGTAGCCTGCATCTTCAATTCAACCCGGGCTTCTTCTTTCTTCTGCTTCTCTGACGACATGAGGGATTTAGCCTTCTTGAGGGCCTCCCTGAGCTCGACGATCCACTTCGCCTGTTCCTCCTATCGGGATTCTACCCCATCCTTGGTCATTTCCATTTGCTTTAGCTGCTCTGCCTTGAGCTGGGCCACGGAACACAACCTTTCCACCTCCAATTTCAACTCAAATAAATCTTCAACTGGAGGGGTCTGCTGAACCTCTAGCTTACGTATGCAAGTTTGTTAGGAGTAGTATTGGCGAAAAAGATCGTCAGCTCGGTCGGGAGATCATCGTCATTCCTTCGACCCATACCCACAATAAGACTCACTGTCAACTGCCGCAGCGATCAACCTCAGTCATACAAATTGATTCCTTACCCCAATTAGGTCAGTGGTGAACGAATTTATTAGGCGATTGGTGGTATTGCCCTGGCACATCTCGCTCGAGAACGTGTAAGCCCTCGTCGCTCGGCCCTTTAATCTTAGGGTTATATCCCTGTTCGACCAACTGGTGTCTTCCCCGCTCGGGGGGATCAAAGTTGCGGGAGGCACGAATTCGAGCAAGGTGACAAACTCCCCAGCTTGAGTGCTCTCGCTTTCGGCGCCCGCCCCCACAGGGTCCCAGTTCGGTGAAGTTGTTGGAGAAGAGAGGAGAGGCAAGGGAACCACCCTGGATGGGCTAGCACCCGAGGTTACCGCCTGGGAGCCTTCAGATGTTCGTCCAACGGTCTACGAGCCAACAAGTCCGCGTCTCTTTCGTGTATGCTGAGGGGTTGGATGAGAGTTGGCCTCCCTGGAAGAAACAGGCACCGATGCCATCGAAGGACGAGACAGCAACAACTCATCCATGTGCACAGTCGCATCACTGAAGGAGCCGATCAGTCCTTCTCCCGCCAGCTCAGACGCCCTTTCTTCCAGTTCGGCATTGGTTAACTTCAGGGTTTAGCTGATCGAAGCCCTTCACATCATCTAAGTTGCAAAAGAAGGAAAGTTCTCAATTAGCAATAATATGAAATAAATGTATAAATCTTACTAAAGAAAAAATTACAGCTTCTCGTTGATAAGGCTCAGTCCGAACAAAAAAAAAGTCCTTCATCAATCAACTTCTTAACATCAAATCGCAGCTCAAATAAGATCCTTGCAGCTCTTAGATAGGTCGTCTCCGTTTTGTAATGCCCCAGGGCCGGGGCCTTGAGAATCTCCATATATCACTCGGTCGGCTATGAGAAAGGGGTCGGAGGCTCCAGAAATATATATTTTGACTTTCATCCTTTATGAGAGGTCTACATCTCATCCAAGAAGTAACTCCTCGTTTGGGATTGAAAGAAGAAAACTCCAGACTCCATCTTCTTGGGATAAAAAAAATAATGAAAGACCCGAGGAGTAAGTGGAACGTGATACAAATGGAAGATAATGATTACCTTGCATATCTAATGAAAAGCATTAGGATCAAATTATTGGAGGGGAATACCGAAGTCTCTGAAAAGGGTGGTAAAGAAGGTCGGGAGGGGAAACCGAAGACTCTCAAGAAACTGGCCCACAAAAAATGCTACACACCCGGTTGGAGGCTGATAGAGTCGGTCGGTAGAGCTCGGAATAGCTAGTCTATTCTCGATCGGGATCTCATATTGAATCCTCACTACTTCTAAGTCTTCATTCGTAAAATTTGACCTCATAGAGGTATACCACAGACCCGAATATTTCTGTAGCCATACCTATGTTAGACTCAGGAGAGAACAATACGATTAGAGAACTCAAGGACTTACAACAAGGAGAACGACGAAGAGGAAAGCAGCAAAACAGCGACGAAAGTGGTGAGAACCAAAAGAGAGTGATGGCGAGAATGAAGCGAAGAAGTAATAAGCGTCTAGCCCTAAAAAAGCCCCGACTGCAAAATCTCGACCATCGGATACAAGAGATCAGAAAGGCAGGATGACATCAGGGTCGTCCGATGTAATCTCTGAATCACCGGAATCTCAACAGTCGCGGATGACGATGTCACGTGTTAGTAACAGACCAATCGATATTATGATCGACACGACAGACAATGCATCATCCCTATACGCCATCATGCGTATCCGGGACATTAATGCACTTGCATTGCAAGTTCCCAAAAAAGATCAAATTTTATCCACATCAGCTTGACGTGTCGGCCAATCACAGACACGAGTCGTCGCCCTCCGATCGGGAGAGAATACAGAACAAAATGCTAGTCCGGTCAGTCGGGCATAATTCTCCTTCGACCAGACTTGAATGAGAGACTTGTGATATAGGGGATATAGAGTCAAGAATTCATGTGAAAGTCATTGATCAGACATTGGGACCAAAGTCAACAGTCAATAGCTTAGGTGGAATCTATCTCGTCATATCCCGGTCAGGACACGTCACCCCCCGACTGAGTAAAGCCAAAGAGCCAGCAGAATACCCGAGCGAACGAACGTGATCTATCGCAAGAACACCTAGGGTGTATCCCACCCTATCGGGGAAATCCATAAACAAGTAAAGGCATGAAGAAACTCGCTCAGAGAGATCTCCCGATCAGGACGTATCACACTCCAACCGGCTAGAATCAATCTGTCGACTACAAACCTCCCGCTCGGACAAGCCGCTAGGTACTACTCCCATTATGACCGATAGGGCTATAAGTTTGGCTTAACATAGACCTATTAGTAATAAATATTGAACGTGCAAAAAATAATGATAGCAGGACTAAGATGTTCTGATAGTACAAACACCTCCCTCACCGTCGCAGACATTTCTTACTGGCTTTATTAATGAGAGTGATACTTCTCTCAAGTCTACACATACGGAGAGGAGGTATGTAAAATATATTTCACTATTGTTTCATTGTCTGTCGACTTTTTCCTCTCCGATCATTGACTTGAGTGTCGGAGTAGTCGCGCCGGACATCCTCCCAGTCTTTTCTCTAACTCTCCGATTCTCTTTTTCTCTCCAGAGTCGGAGAAACTCTTTCGAAGTTCCTCTTTTCATTTATTAGCACATGATAGTCGAGTCAGCTAACTATTCAACTCACTGATGACTCATTTATTAAGGAGTTTAGTGCAAAAACAAATTAACTAGCTATCTAACCGATAATTTATCTATCAAAGAGTCCAATGCAAAAATATATATGATGTGAATATCTAGGAACTTGGAACATTAAGTGCGTGATTTAGTGAAATAAATTGTAGTTCGCTGCATTTACATGGATCTATTGACCCCACTAGTCCTGCGTGCCTGAGCCCCTAGTCCAAGCGCATTGAAGAGTGATAGCTGAGATGCTTCTGGCACGTGTACCTAATTGTTGCACTGCTCGCCTTTAATAATAAATACATAACAGAAACTGAATTAGAGTTTAGCCCCTTGCTCATCGTGTGAGCCGTTCGTAGGATATAAATGCTAGGTTAACTACATAAGGTATGTGATTTAGGGACACGTGTCAACTTCTCGCCAGTCGGTCGACGCTAATATTATCAGTGCGTGATACACCATATAATTAGTTAAGGTCGTTATTAAGCTCTTAGTCCTCACGACATTTGCCTCCTATGGAGATGTTAAGATGCCTTGGTTGAACGAAGCTAAATGAGGTAACTGGACCTCCTAGTGACATTGTGGCTCAGTGATATTAGCTTTTCGCCCTCTTTATGCTAACCGATAATTAAATTTTTTGATTGAAATCATAGACTAAAATCATGATCCTCACAATTTTACAGCCAGATGTAAATCCTCCTATCATTATTTTTACTTGAATCAAATTATATTAACGTCTAATGAACCTGAAAAGCAATATTCAGCGAAGTCTACAGAAACCATATGATCGCGAGCACAGTAAGCTTATTTTATCTCAAGCGGTTAGTTAATTAAATATGGACCGATCCTCCACGCAGACAAACAAACAAACACTAAAAGTTTTTATTTTTTTACAAAAGAGAGGAAAACAAAAGCGCGCAGGAAGCTTCGTCGAGAGACAGGCATCTGCGGAGTGGATGGGCACATTACAATCACTTCATTACGGAAGCTGGTTGGTCTCGAGTCGGTGGAGTAAAATGTCATTGGAAGAAGCAAAAATCACAGGCATGGCCCATGGTCGACACCAGACTTTTTCCACTTTAACTTTTGCGAGAGGACTATGAAAGTCTTTTGTAACCAGGTCAAAACGGTGGTCTTAATTTACTCAATCTAATTTACATTCCCAATTTTAAGAACTGAAACATGAGCTTAGACCAAATGCATCAGATTAGAACTTGCAATCACAGTAAGACAATGATATATGTATATATATTAAGCAGCTGCGGGCAACATGAACCATTTTGATCTGCAGCCACTTCAGCTGTTGATACTGCCGTAATTACCACCACCGCTACTACTAGATAACATCAAGACACCACATACGAAAGACCTTAGTCGAGGACCCAACTAAAAAATATAGCAAATTCGCGGTTCTTCTCATCTACTTAGACTGAGGAATTGGCGCCGGACGATTAAAAAATAAGACACCACACGCAGAGAGGTAAGGTTGGTGCAGCACCAGGAGGGATGCGATTAATATAGGCGTTCGGCGCATTGGCGCAGAAAGACTAAACTAGACTCTGAAGTTCTTGCCGGAGAAGGTCTGGCCGAACTGCCAGTTGGCGGGGGAGATGTTCCAGGAGGTGGAGGTGCGCCGGTCGCTGCTGGTGACTCGGAAGGAGAGGGCCTGACCGACAAGGACGGCGTTGGACTGCCAGTTCTGGCCCCAGTTGCGGGACATGGGCACCCATCCGGTGCGGGACCCCTTCACGCTGGCGCGCACGATATCACCGGCGCCGGCCACGTTGGTGATCAGCACCAGGTTGAAGTACATATGGCCGTTGACAGTGAAGCGGATCCCACCGGCCTTCCGGCACGGCACCCTGCCATTTAAGACGTGAGGTCAATTTCTTTTTGACGATTTGACAAACAGTTGCGGTGCGGAAAGGAAATGGGCCAAGTAGTCTGCTCGGGCACATGCGGCGGTCTCGGTATTCCATGTTCACGGCGGCATTGGGACGCGTGAATTAATGGCGGAGTGGAGCAACAGATCACGGGCGAGAGAAGTGAGGAGATTTGATGGGGGCAGTCAGCAGTGGCAAGTGGTGGGCGAACATGTCATGTTCAACAAGGAGGGACCTTTAGAACTACCGCACTGCAGCAGTCGCGGCACGTTTGCTTCCTTTTAGTTTGTCTTAGTTTTTAAAAACCTTTTAATTGGTTAATCAACCATTAAACTAAGTAAGTTGCACAACGAAATTTTTTTCCCGTTAATTAAAAAGCAGATCAAGGGAGAAGTCGATGTATCATTACCGGCGGTAAGAGACAGGGACGATTCCGGCGCGGTACTCGGCGATCTTGAGGAACATGGGCATGGCGAGGTCAAAGTGCTGGCGAGGCGGGTTGCACCACCCACCGTTGTCGGAGGGCAGCGCGTAATTCGGCGGGCAGAAGTTGGTGGCCGTGATGACGATGCTGCCGCCCTTGCACGACTTCGGGTCGTCAGTGCATTGGAGCTCAAAGCACGCCCCGCAGCTCTGCCCCGAGTTGAACAGCGCCGTGCTTAGTGCCGTCGTCTCTACCCCATACCCTACGCTGTACAGGTTCCCGTACCCACACGCCCCTCCTGCACCAGACACCTTAAATCGCTAAAATCAAGCAATTAAGAGAATGCAGGGGAAGGAGACGAATGTGTGTGTATATATATACCCATGGTTCCAGAGGCGTCGCTACCGCCGTAGAAAGTGGCATGGGCGCTCTGCCAGGGGCCGCCGGAGTAGACGCCAGGAATGCGGGCGTCGGCAAGGAGAACAGAGCATGCGAGCACCAGCGCGGATAGTGCTGCAGCAATTGCCATGAGTTGGGGGAAGAATTGAATGAGGAATGGGAGGAAGTGGGGAGGCAGGTGGAGTACTTAAAAGCAAGCAAGCGAGGTGAGTGAGGAGAAATTTAATGCACAAAGTTAAAGTGAAAACTGGAAGGCAGATCCACAGAGATGAGCAACGTTAATGGTGGTTGGCCACGGCGAGACTGTTGAGGTCGTCGTGTAGCGAGACGCTGAGGAAGGGCTGAGGGAAGAGAACTTAAGATTCGCGATAAGGTGTGGCGCGAGGGAAGAAAACGGAACGGCGCGGGGTTGCGCCGCGGTTTGTGGGGTCGGGCAGCGGCAAGTGGCGGATGAAGACGGAGTTGCTACGTTCGATCCGTTATTTACTTGAAGGATCCAATCGGTGCGGGGATTGTGTAGAAAGACGGTTGCATACGATATGCTGCAATGTGAACGGCAACTGTTGGCTTTCTTGCGATCGGAGCTGTCGATGGAGAAGTGTCCCATCAGATGTCAACTTGTTTGTCGGTGTTCCAGTAAAATTGACGGCACGCGGATTTTTCCTTTAAATTTAAGACCAACAAACCACGGTGGCAACTGGCAAAACTTGTGCCGGTGGTCGGAATGATAATTTTTTTAACCTGTAATTAGAATCGGATCTTCGAATGTAAAACATAATTTACCCACTCCTCGACCTAAAAATTCCACTACTTTCTTTTATTAAAAAAATATCACACTAAACTATAAAGATTTCATGATGTGAGATCTAAATTTTATGGCCGTGAGCTTGAAAACAAGCAACGTTATCTTATTAGGAACTGTTTTAAACTTTAAAGTCGTGCTAAATAAAGGAGCTTCTACCATATTTTCTTAAAAGTGATCCTATCCAAGTGTTAAATATCATGTGCTAGACCAAGACATTTATTTTGGAAGCTTAAAAATATGAAAGAGAATTTAGATACTTTGATTTTAGGCTAAACAAGTTGAACCCAGTTTACTTTTCAGCTGTTGGATTAGTTTCAAGCCCTGTAAACACCTTCAGTTCCACCAAAAGAAGTGGAGGACAAAGGAATAGCGAAGAAGTTTCCATCAAAACTCGTTCTGGTGCTTCACAAGTTAAGAAAAGAATAGGAGATTCCCTCCTGATACCTTTTATGGTAAGATTTGAAAGAAAAAGTCTCGTATCAAACTTTATGCTCTTCAAGTGTTAAAAAGGTATTCGTAAACTTTAGAAACCTCATAGGTGAAAGGCAAGAGACAAAAAAATGAAGACTTCGTGCTTTTTCAAAGAGATAAGAGTAGGTATAGTCTCATGCCTTTGGGTAATCTCTAGTGTTGGTAGTACTTCTTAAACATAAGATCTTCTTTTATTACTGTTTTTCATCTCGAGTTAGGCGTTGTAATGCTTAGATCTATGTCAGAGCATCTCATTCTCATCAAATCGATAAGGTTCAACGATTTATAACAAATTATGAACCATGAGTACTATCACAACGAAAGTTATCATTTTTATATATTTGGTAGTTGATTCAAAATCAATCTATCACAAAAAATGCACTAGTAATTAGGTTGTAATTTTGATACGAAAGGAAATACCAATACCATCAATTGGTGTAATATGTTTTTTTTAATGGGTATTAGCCTAACAAGTCAAGATCATTAAACATTGGTGAAAGTCCTCGAGACTGTTGCAGATACCATCTTCGATGATCAAGTATCAATGTATCATACTTGCTAGATAAGTACGAATCAAGTTGGATTCACTTTACTAATCACTACCAAAAAAAAAAACGACCAAAGTGTCCATTGCTAAATGGACATAACGATCGATTAGCAATCGATATATATCGTCACTAAAAAATAGGTCACTGATATGATTTAACGACGAAATTAATATTCCGTCACTAGTTAGCGATGAGAATTAAGCTTCCGCCGCTAAACACTAGCGACGGAAATTAAAATCATTGTCGCTAATTAGCGATAGAAACTTAAATTCCGTTACTAAAATTCTAACCCCTCAACCTGGAATAACTCTGAATTTAGCGATGAAAACTTAAATTTCGTCACTAAAATTAAAATCCTAATCCCTAAATTTGAAATACCCTGATTTTAGCGACGAAATTTAAAATTCCATCGCTATATTTCGCGATGAAAATTATATTTTTGTCGCTAATTAGCGATGGAAATATAAATTTCGTCGCTAATTAGCTAATACAAGCTAAACTTTTATTACAATATTTAGCGACGGAAACGTAAACTCTGTTACATGTAAAAAAAAAAAAGAGATACCTGAATTATATTTTGGATATTTGATGGTGATGATATATAGAATATATCAATAACGATGAATTGTTCTGGAGAATAGCGATGGAATAATATTTCAGTAACTAACTGTCAACGGAATAATATTTCTGTCGCTAACTAGCGATGAAATTATAAATGCCGTCGCTATTCTCTCCGGATTAATTATAATTTTTTATTATTAATGATTGTTATGGCAACGAAATTAATTATATATTTCTGTCACTAATTAATATCGCTAATTAATAACAAAATTATAATTTCGTCGTTGATTACGTAGTTAATGACGGTTTGTAGTGAATAACCATTATTCCAATCTGTTCAAATAAAAAATTATTCTTCCAGAATATCCTCATGTGAATATATTGCGTAGGTTTTATTCTTTTTGACTTTATCGTACGAAGAAAAGTGAATTAATAATTAGTAATGTCTGAAAAAAGGAGTTGAGGTCTAGTCTTTGTCATTCACGAACTTATGTTGTTCACACCACCATATGGTAGGGCTAGAGGGCGTAAAAGATTTATATGCGAAATCCAAATTAAATGCAATGGAATTCTTAATTATCTTTAATTTGTTATCCTTTTTCTTGGGATTACTAGTGAAATTTAATATTTAGTTATTGTGAATTAAACACATTGTAGGGGAGAGAACGATTGAAGGCTAGACCGTCCATTCACAAGACAAAGAGCTGAATTTATTTATTATATTTACCAGTTGTGTTTAATGGCCGCATGCAGCTGGAGAAAGCACCACATGAGCTACGTCGTCTTCCCGTCACAACTTGAGATCCTGCCCATCCCTCCAGATTCAAGATCACACAGGAATCTTGTGATCGTTCCCTTCAGTAATCTTGTGAGTTCTGAATGGCTCGACGAATGGATTTAATTAAGTAGTAAAGACATTGTCCGTGGACGTGCTAAGAAAATCCAAGTTGTATGCATATCGATCGGTAGCATCGTCGTACGTGTTACTTTAATGTGTCATTTCACTAAAAGGGGTGGGCAAATGGTGGGTTATCATGATGATAACGATGCTAAGGTTCTACGTACGTGAATAGTGGTAGTACGTAACGTGACAGGATTGATTAATGCAAGAGAGGCAAGCAATGAATAATTAAACCAAGCACATGCGTCGTTGATCCTTGTGGACATAAAGTTGCGAATCGAAGATACCAATCGACACTGTTTTTTTTTTTTCTTAAATAAAAAATAATTGCTAGAAAACAAAAAAATAATTCAAGAGACGCAGAGATCACCGTCAGTCCGCCCTTGGCCATGCCCCATCTCAAATATAAATTATTTCCGGTTAATTATGAAGACTCGTAGGCTTTATAATTGCACTGCTAATTTCCTTCCCTAAATTTGTTTATTTTCTTTTTTTTATAAGAAATTGAAACGAGAATCATGAGCATCCTATGAATAAATAATCTAGTTACGAGTTAAATTTTTTGTATTTATGATACGCAAATATAGTCAATTCAATCTCACAAGTATATTGGAGTTCCATGATGGAGGGATATATTGGGATAAAGTTTATGTGACATGCCATTAAACTTCAGAAAATGATGATTGAATGAAGAATGAGGGGTTGAACAAATTTATATAGCCATACATAAGATCCATGTAAAATAAAGTGTAACTTATTTAAGTCCAATTTTTAAACTTATATTCCCACAGAATATTTCTTTAGAATTGATGGATTAGGAAATCATTCAGCTAGCATCTAAATTTTAGGTGCTAAATTGGCACATAAGTTAACTTTTAGGCACTATAAGTGGGCTAGGGATCTTTTGCATTTTGGTCTATATATTGGCTATCTAGATATGGTCTGTGTTTATTTTTTTTGGTTTGATTTATGCCAGATGTCCAAGGAGAAGATCTGAATGACAGACAAGTGAAATCTGGCAACAGACGAATTTTAGGCACTAGAATAATTTGTCACAGCATTGGAGAACATCACAAATTACAGGTGTGAAGGTCCTTCATTTCTTAAATTATTGGTGATGAATCTAAGCAGAACTTGCAGTAATTTGTACGTGCACAGATGCATTGACCAGTGAGACCCCAAGGTCACCTTTTAATTTGCTCTTGCTTTACAAGTGATAAAAAGAGTGCAGTGATTGGCTGGCAGAGTTTCTCTTGCCTTTGCTAATAAAACTTAGCAGGTAATACAAACTGTGTCAAACTTTTTTAATATATCTGAGCAGCTAGCTAGCAACCTATTCATCATATCATGTTGCGCTATCGTGTAGAACAACTAAAATTATATTTGTTTGAATTCATAGAAGCATATTGCATTTGATAATTTACATGCAGTCAAATACAATTCTGATATATCTCATTTATGATCTCTCTTAGATCAGGTTTAGAGAAGCCTGATTGCAATCAAGTTCTGGTCAATTCTATTATGTAGACCTGGAGGTTCCAGTACAATGTTCTACTTCATTGTCACATCTCTTGGTATCATGGCTTCTATATTATTTTTGACTCACAGAATGCTGGAGAGCGTATCCAAATCAGGGTAAGCAGAGTCAGGACTCCATAGAAGGGTAGAAAAGGATGTAGAATTGGCCTCTTAAGAAAAAATTTCATATGGATATTTGGTGGAATCTAGTAGCCCTTGTGAACGCAAGGCATCCTCCAAGAGTGTTCGCATAATGTCATCATCTGCAGTGCGAATGCTATTATCAAGCACCAAGATCAGTTAGCATGGCACTGTGGACTCCGTTGAAACACAGTCTGCAACCTCAGCAATAACGCTCGAGGACTGAAGTTTTGGCTTCTTTGCAACATGCACGATTACGCTCGCTTGAATAGTCATAGGGATGAGGCAGGAGGTAGTGTGGGTTAGTCCACCACACTATTGAGTGTTTTTGATACTATGATCTAGGTTTCTGTTGAATAAATGGATATATGAGGTAAATTGCTTCTCCAAATTCAATGAAAGAACTAAAGAAATTTGGAAGTTAGTTAAATCACACCTTGGATTGGGGCTATTCTTGATAGATTTTTGTCCATACTTTCTCCATCTGTAGCCATCATCTGCTATCCTATTCCCTTACATCTTCATCCCAAGCGTATGCTTGTTCTCCGACTTCCATAACCTCTTAACCTGGCGTAGAAAATCTGCAGTGATTTGATCAAACTTGGTGTCAGCTTCATCAATGAGATAGTCCATATTGTTTTGCACACAAATTTTGCTCGAAATGGAAACACATTAAATTCAAGATCGTCCCCTATCAACGGAATTAAGGAGAATATTCATTCTGAAAGGTTGTCGACAGGGCACTTTCTATGTCTTGAATCGTAGGTCCGGAGTGAAAAGTCGAGATGAGCTGACCCAAGAGTGGCTATTTAATAACGCATCTTTATTTATCAATCAATGATGAATTTCTTTGAAATCCTTCTGCATCCAAATCAAGCCTTTGGAAGTTGATCGATAAGGCTTCTAATTGAGAATCTTTGAGGTTGTGAATCATCTCATTTCCTTAAGACTGAGCTTGAATTGAATTTTTGCCCTAAAGCACAGTAAAGGGCAGTATTGAATCAGTCATTCTCTTGTTCCGAGCAACCACCAGTCTGGCTAGAGCCTAGAAGGAATCAGTTAATAGCTATCACCATATCTAAATTAATCAGTCTCTATGTGCATCCCTTAAAGAGTAATTAAAGCTTAATTAGAATCTAAAGCATGGACACTGAACAAGAGAGAGGCAAAATCACTGCACAGGGTACACCAGTTCTAATCAATAACATTCATTATGTGCGTGACGTTAGAAAAGACGGTAAAAAAGAATTTGTTTTTATTATTATAAATTAAAAATTATAAATCGCATTACATCAATGTGTCAAGATGGCCGAGTTGGTCTAAGGCGCTAGTTTCAGGTACTAGTCCGAAAGGGCATGGGTTCGAATCCCATTCTTGACAATTAATTTTTTTTCTAATGAATATACATTTTTCATGTTCATTCTTGGGCTCAGGCTGCTCTTTTGGGCTTTAAATTTTGCACTGATTTTGTTGAAATTTTAGCTTTAATGGGCACAAGCAAAGTGATCTTGGAAAGGTAAATCATCATCTATCAATTAAAATTTTTGCTAATTAAAATTTGTTGCTAGAATATACTTTTTTTTATGTTTATTCTAAATACAAACTTCCTTTGTTGGCTATTAATTTTGCTCTGCAGTGATTTGATTGGAATTTCAAGATTCTATTTCTTTAGATTGAGGATTTTAAATTAACGGTTATAAGTTTAAATTTATACAATGAGAAATAATTTTATATTAATATTCCGTGGCACAACTGATGACAAATAAAAAATAGTTTGATACAAGCATTCTTTTGAAAAATAAAAAAGAGGGCCACTATTTCGCATAATAAATCGGAATCTAAACCTGATTTGTAAAGATTGAAGGGGTTTGTCAAGCAAAGCTATACATTATTGCAGAATTAGCTTGATGCTTTGGATTCTTACAGACACGCTGAATTTCAGCCGCTAGTTACAGCCAGTTGCAAACTGATGGTAGCACTCGGAAGACAAGACAATGCTTGAAACGAAATGAGCCAATCAATCCTACAGATTTAGAAGACGACAAGGCCACAAGCTAAGTGATCTTGGAAAGATCAACCACCATTTATCAAATATCAATCTGGCTATGGAATGATGCCAGAGTTAAGATAGAACCATAATTTTTTTTATTCATATAATTGATAGAAAAATGATTTGAAAAATTTCAACATAAAATTTTAAATTCTATTCAATTCTCAAAAAAATATAAATATAATATTAAAAATTACGAAAGCATACCAGAACTTATCATTTGTAATCAATTTTGAAAATAATCTTCAATTTATAGATTTCTTAATATCCAGAGAGTTTTACTTATGGGATATAAAATATAATCGTCGTTCTACAAAATGAGACCATAACCCTTATTTATAGAAGCCTAAATTTATTTATTTCTAATTTGACCCCTCAATAAATCAGAAATTATATATGTGATATTTATGCTATTTTATTCATGACAATTAAGCTCTTAAGTTAATTTTTTAAATCTAAATTTGATCACATTAATATATGACTTATTTAATTGATGACATTAGACATTTATAATTATAATTATGATCCCAAAATTTTAATAATATTTCATTGGGTCATATGTAACCTTATAAATGTGTTAACCTTAATGAACTCAAAACTTTTGTCATCATAGTCATAGGACTTCCTTAACAATCTCGTCAATTAATTATATAGACATAGGATCAATGTAGTTTTTGTTATATCTATCACAACTAAACCATCAATGGTCACGTACATCAATACAATCAAATGACATAGATTAATCATGAATATGTGACATAAAAATTACATGCAAGGTAATCTATTCATGTCAATTTTTAACTGGTCCTCCTTAACCAAAGTGAGATAAAAAACTTTAACTTAAGTTATACAAAGTGTAATGAAGTAAACATTGAACTTTATATTTAATCAAAAAACCTCTAAATACATTAGTTTCAACAACATAACCAAACATATATAGGAAACATATACAGTACAAACTCCCACTAGATCTAGATTTCACCAAATTGAATAACACTCATATGAGTGGTATGCTCATAGAAGACATTGGGTGGTAAACCCTTCGTAAAAGGATATGCTATCATGGAGTTTGTGCCTATGTGTTCTATCAAAATTTATCCACTTTGTATTCTTTTTTTAACAACAAGGAACTTGATATCGATGTGCTTCGATTTTGTTGAGCTCCTATTATTGTTAGAATACAATACAGCTGCTCTATTGTTACAAAATAATTTCAATGGTCTCTCAACCCTTCCCAAAATACGCAGCTTAGTGACAAAAATTTTCAACCATATTCCATGATTAGATGTCTCATAACATGCTATAAACTCTGCTGCCAAGGTGGAAGAAGCTGTTAGTGCCTGTTTGACACTTCTCCAAGAGGTAGCTCCGCCAACCAACAGAAAAATATAGCTTGAAGTGGATCTCATGCTATCTTGACATCCCGCGAAATCAGAGTCAGAATATCCCATGATCTCAAGAGTATTTAACCTCTTATATGTGAGCATGTAATCACTAGTTCTCTTTAAATATCTCATTACTCTCTTTGTTGTTTTTCAATGATCCATTCCTAGGTTGCTCAAATATCTACCCAACACTCCAACAATGTACGCAATATTCGGATGCGTATAAACTTAAGCATACATAAGACTTCCTACTGCCAAAGCATAGAGAATCTTTTTCATTTCTTGAATCTCGAGGCTTCTTTTAGGATACTGTTTAAGACTAAACTTGTCTCCTTTAGCGACCAGGGTGTTACCTGATTTGCTATCTTGCATGCCAAATTTTTTAAGCACCTTATCGATATAGTTCCTTTGTGATAATCCAAGAATACCTCGAGAACGATCTCCGTGTATTTGGATTCCTAGTACAAAAGCTGCGTTACCAAGATCTTTCATTTCAAAATATCTAGATAAAAATCTCTTGGTATCGTTTAACATACCTATATCATTTGTGGCAAGCAAAATGTCGTCAACATATAAAACCAAGAAAAAATGCTTACTCCCATTGAACTTATGATACACACAATCATCTACCACATTCATCTCAAAACTAAATGAGATTATTATTTGATGAAATTTGTGATACCATTGACGAGAAGCTTGATTTAACCCATAAATGAACTTCTTAAGTTTGCAAACCATACTCTTTGGATCTCTCGATACAAAATATTTGGGTTGCACCATATAGATTGTTTCCTCAATGTCTCCATTGAGAAAAGCTATCTTGACATCCATCTGAGGGAGTTTCATATCAAAGTGGGCGACAAGTGCCATGATTGTCCTAAAAGAGTCCTTCGTTGAAACGGGAGAAAATATCTCCTTAAAGTCAATCCCATATTTTTGAGTATAGCCTTTAGCTACAAGACGTGCTTTATACATTTCCAAATTACCGTTTGAATCCCGTTTGGTTTTAAAAATCCACTTACAACCAACGGGTTTAACACCTTCTAGTAATAGGATAAGTTCCCAAACTTTATTGTCTTGCATTTACTTATACTCTTCATTCTTTGCCTCAATCCACTTTTGAGAATTAGAATCTTGCATGGCTTGACGAAAGTTGATCTGATCATCCTCCGTCATACCATTGTTTTCCTCATGTTATTGGAGTAGTACTATGTAATCATTCGGAATAGCACTCCTCTTTTCTCTAGTGGACCTTCGTAAAGACACTTGTTCTTCATACACTAGTTTTTGAGGTTGTTAAGTTTGTTCTTCTGGGAGTTGATTGACAATATCTTGTTTATTACATTCTAATCACTGACATGAATAAAATCCTGATCATTATCAGAAGTAATCATAGGAATATGAACTATTTCCTTTTGAAGAGTAGTGGGAATACATTCCTCCTCAAAGACAAGGTTTGTTACTTTATTCTTTTCCCCAAACTCAATATGCTCAAAGAACATTGTAGTTCCCATCTCAAAGAATGTTTTTACCTTAGGATCATAAAACTTATAGCCTCGTGATCGCTCAGAATATCCAATAAAGTAGCTACTTACTGTTCTGACATCTAGTTTCTTTTTCATGTGACTGATACGGTCTAGCCTCAGCCGGACATCCCCAAATATGAAAATGTTTTAGACTTGACTTTCGCCTTGTCCAAAGCTCAAGAGGTGTTTTGGTAGCTGCTTTAGTGGGTACTCGATTTAGAATTTAAGCTGCGGTCTTAATGCTTCTCCCCAGAGTGACTCTAGTAAGTTGAATGACTAACCATACTCCTTACCATATCCTTAAGATTCTGATTTCGTCATTCAGCTACACCATTCATGCTTGGTTAGCCTAACATGGTGTACTGTGGGACAATTCCACACTCTAGGTATTGAGCAAAATGTCCTGAACATTGCTCACCTGAACCGTCATAGAAGGTGTTGGAAATGATCCACAAATATATGTATGTATCAATTCCAATACTTCTATAACTCGATATGCACTCTCTTTCTTTCTTTTGGTCTATTTACCCTTAATGCATTCAACACAAATGTTTAGATCTGTAAAATCAATGGAGTGTAAAATTCCATCTGATACAAGTTGTTCAACTCTATTTCTAGAGATGTGTCCTAAACGTTTGTGCCATAATACACCAGAGTTTTAATTATTAAATGCACGCTTAGTACCACGTGATTCCACATTTATGATTTCAATATAAGAGGCATTTATATCAAGCATATATAGATTGTCATAAATTATAAGTAAACTGATTCTAACAATAGTAGAATTAATAGATAAACTAAATTGATTGTTTCCAAATGAACAACAATAACCTAATTTGTACAAATTAGAAACAAAAACCAAATTTCATCTGAATGACGTTAAAACAAAAGTATCTATTAAGTCTAAATAATAACCAGTGCTTAACAATAATCTAAAATGTCTTATTACTTCCACTTTGATTAATTTGCCATCAACTACATAAATGCATCTTTCAGCATCACTTGGCTTTCAGTAGCTCAGGAAATCCTGCATTGAAACACTTATGTTAGTAGTAGTACCAGAGTCTAACTACCAAGTGTTTCTACATACTAAAGTTAAATTTACTTCAGAACAAACCAAATTTATAAATGTACCCTTTTCCACACGTCATGCATGGTACTTAGGATATTCTTTCTTGACATGATCAGGCTTGTTATAGAAGAAACAACTTTTCTTGTCATTATCCTGTTTTTGTTTCTTCACATATGCACCTTTAGTAGTCTCATTCTTTTTTTTCTTGCCCTTAACTTTAGGGGTGTTTGCCAAATGAACACTTTCAACCTTGTCTTGCATCAACCTCTCTGCCTCTTGAACACAGTATGAAATGAGCTCATTAAGAGTCCATTTCTCCCTTTGATAGTTATAATTTATCTTGAACTGATTGAACTGATTTGAAAGAGAAAAAAACACTAAATGCACAAGCATGTCATCCGATAATTCAAGGTTAAGTGCCTTCAACTTTGATGCAAGGTGAGAAAACTCCATGATATATTCCTGAACATTTCCCTCGCCTTTATACTTCATGGAAATCAAGCTCTTCAGAACTATGCTTGTTTCCGCCTTATCACTTTTGGCAAAGCGCTTCTCAATCTCATCGAGATATTCCTTAGCTCGGGTGATACTATCTGACATTGCACTCCTAAAAGCCTCATGTTGCGCTTGATGATCAAAAGACTCATGCGGTTAGAGCGATCCCACTTCTCATATTTAACCCTCTATTCAAAGGAACTAGAATCTATAGGAGAAATAGTTTGCTCGATCTGAATCGCAAGATCTAGGTCCATGCAGCCTAGAACAATAAGAATGTTCTCCTTCTAATCCTTAAAATTTGTCCCATTAAGGATTGACACTGAACTTAAGTTAGCAGAAATAGTAGCAACATTTGCTGAAAAGAGAACACAAAAATAATAACATAAATAACATGCTCATTTTGAATAAATTAAAATAAATGGTAAATTTCATCTAAAGATACCTAGTGCAACAACAATATCAAGTCTTTGGACAGTAATATTATTCGCATGTGGTACTCTTGTTGTAATAATCAAACACTAACAATAATACATGACAAATAATAAACTTATCTTTGGATCGATTTATTATATTCATGAAAAATAATAAATAAAACCTTATAATTGTTACGTGTTTATTATCACAAGTAAATGTATAAATTTTGTTAAGTATAAATCTTCCTTTGGGCCGACAAATACTTACATAAATATATACATGTACACTTTATTTAATACCTCAATAATATTTCAAATAAAATTAAATTCAAATAATAGAGTCACTTTGGCAGCATATAAATCAAATTTAACTTAATTTGAAATAATAGATATTAAAAAAATTCATACAATCCAATTAAAATTTAATATTATTATAAAATAATATAATTAATTTTTAAAAAAGAAATTATTTTATCTAAATGATTAAATTTTAATGGATTGTTATTAATGGGTCATAATAAGAGTAATTATTTTATTTTTTTATTTAATAAATTTGGAAAAATGTCAAAATTCAAAATTAATGAAATTGACAACGAGCAAAAAAAAAGTGTGGCTCTTATTTTCCTCTCCAAACCACGCAACAGAAAAAACCTAGTTTCTATTCCTCTCCATCAAAAAACAAAAACGACGCAACGTGGGGAAAGAAACCACCACCAACCAACCGATGACAACCCTCCGATTCACCGTCGCTGTTTCTTCCGGCCGAACCACCGCCAATCGAAGGCAGTCCATAAGGAAGCAACTATAGTCGCGCCGTCCCTAGCCACCAATCTATCGGAAAAGGACTGGTTCTAAAATTGCAACCTTTTTTTTCTATCCTGTTGCAACGATTTCCGACAGCCACTCATCCCATCATGGTCGCCCCTACGTGGACCACCTCATGCCACTTGAAATCGATTGTGGATTTGGCCGAGTTATACCCTATTCCGGTAGCCCTAACCCAAAATCGAATTTCCCCCAAATTTTTAAAATGAAACAAAATTGGAAATCAAACGTGGTGGTTCTTTCAATGCCAACAAGCACCCATAATCCGATGTTGAATGAGTGATGATGGAATTGATAGAACAGTAGTTGTATGAAAACCAAAAAAAATAATTTCTTAAGAACTCGAATAAATAGATTGCTCTGATACCAATTGATAAAAAAAAAATGATTTGAAAAATCTCAACACAAAACCCTAAACTTTATTCAATTCCCAAGATATCACAAAGCATAATAATCAGAATTGCGGAAGCATACTAGAACTCACTATTTGCAGTCGATTTTGGACAATGATCTTTAATTTGCATATTTCCTTAGCATCCAGAGAGTTTTATCGATGGGATACAAAACATAATCGTCTCTCTGTAAATTGGGATTATAATAGAAGTCTGAGTTTACTTATTTCTAATTTGACCCCGCAACAAAGCAAAAATTACATTTATGGTATCCATACTATTATATTCATGATAATTAAGTCCTTAAGTCAATTTTTTAATTTTAAATTTGACCATATTAATTTATGACTTATTTAATTGATGATATTAAACATTTATAATTATAATTTATGACCCCAAAATTCTAATACATTGAGCTCTTCATTACGAACTCCTTGAATT
>JBBUKS010000100.1:1973696-1990786 GCA_038050645.1 Hedychium gardnerianum
TCTTTTACATGCCTGAATTTCTTGTCAATTCAAATCATTATCATTTAGGTGTTAAGCAAGATGGTGAACCTCTAGGTGATGTTGTCCTCCCTCCATGGGCCAAGGTATTTGTTCTTATAGAGTATGAGATATGATTAACCATGTTTTCTTAATGTGATTTCTTTATAAAATATATGTAATCTATGGATGGAAAGAAAAGGAAATTTATGTTAAATCCTACATAGTTCTTGAAGTCATTCTTTAGATTTTTGTAAGTGCATATATTCTATGATGGACGATTTAAAAGTTTATTTTTGAAAAAAATAGTGCTCGGAAGATAAAGTTAAGGCACAATTTATAGTTTCGCCCAGGACATTTAAACAACAAGGACCGGCTCTGAGAACATATAACTATTAGCTAACTATATGAGATATAATTTAATTCATATGATATACATTATTGTCACATTTTTGAATTTTATAAAAAAATGACCTAAATCTATTTTTTTAAAAAATATTAAATATGAATATCTGATCAAACTTGGAAAAAATCTATTTTTTTTTTAAAGTCAATTCGGTTCATTTTTTAAATTGGTTGGATGGATCAATTTTTTTCTTGCATCTATCAAAGGGATTAGCTATTATCAAAATTAATAGTACTAATCATTGTGAACAAAATTAATAACATGATGGAGCTATAGTACTAATCATTTTTTTAAGACGTACTTGAGCACATATAAATTGGCGTATATATATATAATTGAGATTCAAAATCATCACCTGATTGATAGCAGCCATCAGCTAAATATGGATTTCCCTCGTAATTGGAAGAACATTGACAAATATACCCGATTGTACCATAGATTGGGAAATCTTCGTTAACGATGTCATAGCAATCACTATTAGAACTGCGACAGGCATAAGTGGCCAAATAATCCCTAGCTTCTTCACATGAAGAATGATCGCTGATGTGCCAAAAAAGAGATGCCACTTCTCTTGTTTTGTTTTCGCATCCGTTGCATAAGATGACTACGATGTTGGACCTACCACTGTTAATCGTATGATTATTCTCTTTCTCACTGAGACGAGATAACTGAAACATAAATGAAGGATTGTAAGTATTCAACTCATCCAAGAGAATCCTACAATATCCTCCTTCATCACTGCTATAGCATATTGATGAACAAGCACCGAGGATGTCATTGGTCTTGAGATCAACTACATTGGCAGTAGCATTGCAACCTTCCACATACAAGCGGTTGCCAGTTATACTGCTTGTGAATGAATCGCCAACATATGATTGTGCCGAGATAGAAAATGGCAAATTCCTAAGGTTTATCAATGTGGTGTTGATGGACTCTTCCTCTGTATCCAATATGACATATGGTGATTCAATATCGACCAGTCCTGCTTCTATATTAATTTTTCTTATTTGGATAGTGCCATCTCCTAAAAGGAGTCTTGGAGGATCAATATCATTTGAACAAGTAAGATTAAATCCAGTGGTGTAAAAGCAACCATTGCCAATGCCAAAAGGATACTCAATTTTTACATCACCGCATGTTTTAGAGCAATTTGAAGGCAGAGTAAAATTCTCATCTCTTTTTGCTGAATTTGTGGAGCCTTTCACTGGTGTCAATATAATCAGTAGCAGCAATACTAATACCACAGTGGATTCCATTGCCCTATTAATCAACTAGCATTGTAAGTATGCAATAAGAGTAATCAGAATTAAAAGATTGATTAAGTTACCCAGATATACACGGCTGTTTAATTAAAAATCACACTATTCAAAGAGAAACTAAGCATGCAGTTCACGTACAAATATTGCACACTTCCAACTATGAGTTTGCGTAATTATACATATATATAATTGAGCGCGAGGTTGCAAATTTATTCGTTTTCTTCTTCATAAAAAGGAACGGTCCATTAATAGAAAATAGAGAAAACTTAATTATGGATGGAATAATTTGTGTTTGTTGAATTTGTGGAGCCCTTCACTAGTGTCAATGTAATCAGTAACAGCAATATATACCTTGATGAATCCCATTGTCCTACTAATCAACAATCATTATTATAAGTATATAAAAAGAGTAATCAGAATTGAAAGATTGATTAAGTTAAAAATCAAACTATTCCAGGAGAAAGCATGAAGTTCATGCACAAATTTTGCTTCACTTCCAACTGTGAGTTTGCATAACTGTACATAACTAATCACGAGGTTGCAAATTTATTCGTTTTCTTCTTCGGAAAATGGAACAGGCTAGTAACAAAAAATAGGAAAAACTTAATTGATTTGGTAGGAATAATTTTCAGAATAAATAATCATGTTAAAACTTGAAAAATTGGAATGAAAGTCTAAGAAGTTAGAAAAAAATAAGCTGTTTCCAGAAAAAAAAAACACTAATTCTGAATTATCTGCAAGTTACTAATCTGCATCGTATTCCTTTTTTAATTTTTATCCTGCTCCACACCATAATCAACAAATATTTATATTATTGAAAATTTTGCAATTGTATTCAGTTTTTTTTTTATTTATTTTTTTATTTTTATAAAAGTACAAATATCATACAAAGAAATAATTCGTGGTATATACAACTAAATTGTGAAAATTATTTTTATACCACTGTTTTACAAATTAAACACTTTATATTTCTATGCCAAGCTAATCATGATCGCCGGTATTTAATAAAAAATATTGGTTGCGTGAGATAATTAAGAGCAGCAGCAAGGAAAGATGTACTCACTACTGCCAACATTTATATATAAAACTTGGGGAACTACTCCCTTGGCTAATTACGTCCCTTGCTCCTCTCCAAGCACTGAATGCATGCAGAATGAATATCCTAGAGGTTTGGAGATTCTGCTTATAGAGATAGAGTTTTGACTTCCATTACACAGTGGTCATGCGATAATTATCATATATTTTAATTCCCCAATTAATAGAACATTTAATTTGCAGAAGTGGACTTGACTTGAAACGATAACGTGATGAGCAGGGCCACTGCTGTTTCCATCAAAGAAAGAATTCCATTTAAATTAATTTCCCGGTTACTTCCTAGACGTGTGCGTTGTGTTTAAGAATATCATATGAAATTTCAATCATGCATAGTGTTTTCCACATAAGAAGGCAAAGAAGAAAGAGTCAATCTTATTCTGAAAGGTCAGTTTTGTTTAGTTGACTGACTTCCAAACTAAGCCTATAGTTCTTCTACTCGGAACTTCAATTTAATGAGCTTTCAATTTCCACCTCTATTAGTCAACACGGCCCTCACCATTAAGATACGAAAAGACATTCAAAATCTTAACTGTAAACATATCTAATCAATGTGTTACTTAAGATCCAAATATTGACTAGTAAATATTACCACTATAAAAAAAAAAAGAAAAGGAAAAGAAGGTATATCCTCTCCGCCATTACGATCAAGAGATAATTCATTTGTTACAAGGAACATCTGATCAGAAATTATCATAATCATTCACCTGAAAAATAACTGGAATCTGTGAATAAAATGACAGCATCAATTAACAGTAAGAATTAACCATAACAATATTTTTTTGAAAATAAATTAACATAGCACAGGAGAGAAATTTTCGAGTGCGATGTTTGAATAGTAGATATAGAAGAAGCGTAAGAAGAAGAGGATTCGCCAACGAAGAGGAGTCGTCTCTAGATTTAAACAAAAATAAATTTTATTCAAATCAAAATCAAACTCAACATGTTTTTACAAGAGCACTAACCCAAGTTTAAATAACCTAAGAAATAAGAAAAAATCACAATAGAAAAAGAAAAAAGAAAAGAAAACTAATCTTATAAATAGATAAAATCTAAACTAACCTTTAGAAAAGAAAAAATCAAATCTAGATTATTAGCGGTTACTAGAAAGTCGATTTTGCCTCGTCCGGACTTCGAATAGAGCGCAATTGAGTTAGGAGACCATAGATTGATCATCTTTCTTGTCAATAGTCTTGATCGTCCTTCTTCAAGGCCCAAAAGGAAGATTGATAGCCTCGTTTTTTTCTCATCACAGCTCAAAAGGGAACATAGCCGTATCAGAGGATATAAATTGGTTGTACTGCTGGATGCTCCTGCATCAGACACCCCGAATTGGAAAAAAAACTCGTTCTCGAGTTCAGAGTAGTGTCTTCAAGATCACAAGTTCTCAAGTGTTGGTAAATCAAAAGTCGTTTCGTAAGTGGTAGAACGGGAGAAAAATCTTCTAGCATTAACTCGGTCAAATCTTTGGGCGGTTAGTGTACTTTTGATGGAACATGTACTGCATCCTCAGATAATCGGTCTTCTAAAATCTCACGAATGACTAAGATCTCACGAATGACTAAGATCTCACAGTCATCACGATAAAGTACCTCGTCATATACTAGCTCGCTAATTGACTCGGTCTTGTCTTCGTCGTAAATTAGATCGCCGACTATTTCGATCTTCTCATCCATATCTTTCTCAAGAATTTTTTTATCTAAATTAAAATAAAAGAACTTACAACTTTTAAGATCTCGGGCACTACGATCACAGTGTGAGGCTTCCTCAGCCAGAACCTGTCTATCACAACCTCGACCACGTTCCTCAAGATCTTCAAGATCTTGCGCCGCTAGACACTAGAATAACTCCGTGACTTGTCTCTGTAGATCTTCGATGAGCTTGTACGGTATACTTCGATCCTGGTGTGAGACTTCCTCAGCCGGAACCTGTCTTTCACAATTACAATTATGACCACAATGATCATCCATAGATCTAAGACTCTGATATCAACTGGCGCAGGAGAAAAAAATCTCCGAGTGCGACTTTTGAATAGAGATTGCAGAGAAAGCGTAGGAAGAAAGAGATTCGTCAACAAAGAGGAGTCGCCTCTATGTTTAAACGAAAATAAATTTTATTCAATTAAAATCAAACTTAACGTATTTTTACAAGAGACTAACCCTTGTTTAAATAGCCTAAAAAATAAAAAAAAAGTCGTAACAAAAAAGAAAACTAATCCTAAAAAAAAAGATAAAATCTAAACTAAGTTTTAGAAAAAAAAACTAATTCTTAAAAAATAGGAAATAAATTAAAAAAAATAAAAAAAATCAATTCTAGAGTTTTAACGGCTATTAAAAAGTTGATTCTTTCTCGTCCAGATTCCGAATAGAGCGCAACCGCATTAGGAGTCCATGGATTGGTTATTTTTCTTATTGGTAGTCTCGATCGGCCCAAAAGGGAGGCTGATAGCCTTGTTTTCTTCTCGTCATAACTCAAAAAGAAACATAGGTGTATCGGAGGATATAAATTAATTGTATTGCTGAATGCTTCTGCAACATTTAGCCATTTGAGATTATCAATTCCAACCATCTCGACATATAAATCTAAATTTATTACTTCTTAATTTGAAATTGAGAGTATTCCTTATTATCTCCGAATATCTCCAACAATGACTACCTTTAGCATTGCACTGAAATAGTGGTAGCTCGAGGACGTCATAGCGAAATTGTGAAACGAAGGTAGCACTAGCTTGCACAATGTATCAACTATAGAACCTCTGCAATAAAAGAATATTTGAAGGCGTATATACATCTCTCTATATGATATATCCAATTAAAGTGCAAGCGTACAAGATACTACTTTTTTTTTTTTATATTCTAATGTTCATATTGTTGGTGCAGCCCCTTTCTCGACCGCACTGATCCTACGCATATAATGTTTGAACGGAGGATAATAGGAAAGGGTGTGGAAGGAGTGCAACTAATTGATACGGTGGTGACAAATTAAACCATGAGCAATCTTAGGGAGTGTTGTTTGTAATAGTACTGAATAAATCGAGTTGGATGTGTATGTCAATTTGATCGGTGAATTTACATTTACTGATTAAAAAATATTTTCATTCACGTAGACATTAAAAGCATAAAAACAAGCAAACCTGACATGTTAATATTTTAACATTCAAAATTTCTAATTGTCTAATTCAATGCTATAGTACTTAACATGAATATCGAATCTAAGTAATGTGCCAACTCATTAGAGATGAATTAACCTTTTTTTATCAATTGTTAGCATCCCCTAATCACTCTATCATAAAATACAAGACTTTGTCCCGGGATTATAGTGCAGTGGTTAAGCTTTCGCCAAGTGATTAATCCGACATCTGAGAGTTAAATTCTAACTATAGCGCGCTATAGGAATTTTTCTCAATGAAACGATAACTCTAAGAAAGTTGGCCGCTTATATGGGCCTCCACGAATGCTTTCCGATTTATCTTGGTGGCCGGTGAAAAACTTTCGTAAAATCATACCGGTTACCTTCAAGATTAATCGGTTCGAAAAATTGGATACCTAAATTACTAAAAAATATATAAAACAGACTTTGGTAGGCACAATTAGGTTCACTAAGAGTTTCTTCGAGAGCCACTTCTTAAGAACTACCATAGCCTTCTTATGCTCGAACCATGATGGTTCAATAACTACTCTCCTTTTTTAATTGGCCCACCCTTAACATAGCAAATATGTTGATTGAAACTAGTTGCTAGAATTATTCTATTTCCTTTGTTTATGCTAAGATAAGAAAACAACCCTCACCCAATGTCAACAACATCAAGAGAGATGATAAAGGAAAATAAAGATTTAGGACTTGCCTCTTATAGTTTGGCAATCATCTAGAGATTTTAGAATTTGATCACATCTTAGGCATGGATTGTTATTCTAGTATAGTGCATATAATGATAGTCGAGCTAATTAAGCTATGACCTTTAGACCATTAGGGCAACCCTCATAGGAGTTTATTAGTGTTTTAAGACTCGCGCCTATCTATTATTCTAGCACTTCAAGTTGCTAGCTTTTCGCAAGAGGGGTGAAGGATTTATTTTGTCTTTGCACATTCTAATGATCTATACTGAATGATGCAAGGGAACTAGAAAAGTTGAAAGTCTAGCTTAGAAATGACTTGACAATGGCTTCATCCGACCAAGCTTTTTTTATCTCCATGGAGCCCACTATTTATTTTCATAAGAAAAACAGATGAAACCTTAAGGCTTTGCATAGATTATAGGAAATTGAATGCACTGATCGTGAAGAATATGCACCCTCTTCCCCCCACACTGACAACTCTTTTGATCGATTAAAAGGGAGCAATCTATAATCCAAATTTATTTTAGATTAGGATATCACTAGCTTAGGGTCTAAAAACTACAAAATTTAGAAGATAATATTGTTGGGAATATAATTAAAATCTTATATTAGAAATAATGAAAAATATCATGAATTTATAAGATGAAAGATATCTCCATTAGTTTGAGATCTTTTAGGTAGAGCCAAAAATAATTCTACGAGGACTTAGGCTCAAAGTGGATAATATCATACAATTATGAAGATATATGAATTCATTTGGTCCTAACAAGTAGTATCATAGTCATAGTATAGATCAAGCCATATGAATGGTGTTGGTGCAATCAACCTCGGGTCAAGGTTTACCAAGCTCGAGTTGGATTTTGATATTTGATTAATATGTTAATGAGAAGTCAAGTAGGTCAAGGTTGACCGAATACTTAACGATATCATATGATCAAATAAACTTGATAACGGTTGATCAAGTTGAGTCAATCAGAATCCAAGCAAAGTCAAGGTTGACTTGAAGCTTGAAAGTGAGTGAGAAGTTCAAGTAAGACCAGATACTTAACAGGTTAGTGGAAGACCTAGTTAGGAACTAGGTAATGAAAGTCCTGGTTGAGAATCAGACAGTGAAAGTCCTAGCGGGGAGATGGTGAAAAACCTAGTTGGGAACTAAGTGAAATCCTAATAGGTCAAGGTTGATTAGGTATTGGAAACGGAAAGTCCCAACAGGTCACAGATAGTTGGATGTAAGGCAGAGAAAGTCCAAGTAGATTGAGGTCAACCCGATACTAGGCAAGATGCAAATTCAGCCTTGAAAAGGCTAGAATTAGTGTTAGTAATCCATTGGTATGCATCACCAATCGATTGGTAAATTCTAAACCCGGAATTTCAGATTTGTTGCTTGAGGAATTAATCGATTGAGAAATCGATTGGTGCAATTGATTGGATAGGTAAAAATAATCGTTTTGTAAGTTTGAATGGTCGGATTTGACGTGGTAATCGATTGGTGAGTAAAATCATTTGATTGGTAAGCATATTTCAGCCCAATTGCAATCCTAGAAAAGGAGGTTTTGTGGAGATTTGAAGCGGCCAGTTCTTGAGGGTTTTAGAGTAAAGTGTTGCTACATTTTCAACCATCAAGAGACATTCCAAAGCGATAAAGAAGCAAGCAAAGCAAAGTGTTCATTGTAAAGTTATTTTACTCTTCATTTGTATTTACATCTTGTATTTGTTTGTTGTGTGCTTGTAAAAATAAGGTTTTAAGAGACTTCTCCGTCTCTGGAAGGTTTCCGAGAAAGAGAAAGTTCATAGTGGAGAGATATCACTAGAGGTGGGCATTAGATTAGTCACAGGCGGATACCAAGTAAAATCTCAGAGTTATGCATGTGGAGTCAAGTTGAATCAAGGTTTTCATTGCGCATACAAACGATGAGCACGACAAGATAGAGAGAGGTGATCGAAGTTATTAACCCCCCACCCCTTTAGCTCGCATGAGTCCTAACAAGTGATATCACAACAGTTTACTCTTCACCAGACTAACCGTCGGAAGAAGCACGAGCTAGAGGAAGAAGAAGAAGTTGAAATTTTGAGCTCTCAAATATCAACAAGTCAAAGGATTGATCATCGAAAGAGCTCAACTTCAAAATGGAACCTTGAGATGGATTTGGATACAACATCCGGGCACCTCCACCCTTCAGATTGGGAGGTTTCGATCAATGGAAGACAAGGGTTGAAATTTTCAATTTCTTCATGATGTACAGTGAAGATTAGTTTATTCTATTGGAAAGATTTGAAGCCCCAATGGATAGCAAAGAAAAAAATCCTCAAGAAGAAAAAATGGACCGAGTAGCAACTCCAAAAATCGGAGACATATGACAAAATAATCAAAATTCTAGTCAATTTGATTCCTAATGGCATATTGTGCAAGATAGGTAAATATTGGAATGCAAAGAATTTATAGAGCAAGTTGACCAAGCTCCATGAAAATCCAACCTCAATGCAAAGTGAAGACAAATTTAAAGAGAGAGATTCTTTGATTCAAGAAAATGAGGATTCGGAGGTTGAGAGGTGCTCAACATCCAAGGAGAATATTGAAAAAACATCCACCTCAAGGATTGAGGGAGAGCATAGGCCATTGACATCGCAACGAGAGGAACTCTCAACATTCGGAGCTAATGAGGATAATTGTGTCACCTCTACAAGTATAGATAGCTCAACCCACAAAGGTATGACAATTTCAATTGTTAAAAATAAAGTTCATATCATTTGCTTTGAGTGTAGAAAAAAAGGACACTACAAGAGTAAGTGTCCTAAATTGATGAAGAAAAAGACTAAGTTGACACCCAAGGTGAGGGAGAAGCCAAAAAAAAAAGCCGGAACCTTGATACAAAAGGGCAAGGAGAACATTGTGTGCATCACATGCAACCAAAATGGACATTATCGAAACCAATGTCCAAAGGGGAAGCTTCAAGGAAAAGACATGGGAGGAAGCTCAAACTTAAAGAGAGTTTCAAAGATATCATTTAATAATATTATCCCTTCACATCATAATAAAATGCATGCTAAACCTAAATATTATGATTTTAGTACTTATTATCATGAAAATGGAAAGCATAATAATTCTAAAGAAAAAATTAGTATTAAGACCGAAGGAATTTAGATATCTTCACAATGGTATGATATTATCCACTTTGAAACTCGTGATTTTATTTTTGGGTTTTATCCAAAGACCTCATACCAATGAAGATATCCCCTCGGTCCACCTGACCTACTAGGATTTTCTACCTGGTTAGACCTTCTGGTATGATATTGTCCACTTTGGGCCTAAACTCTTATGGTTTTATTTTTGGGTTTTACCCAAAAGGTTTAATACCAATAGAGATATCTTTCCCTTATAAGCCTATGATCTTTCCCATATGTTTTCAATGTGGGACTTTGTTTGTAACTTTACAACTCCAACATTTAGGTCATATCATTCTAGAATAAATATACCTAAGGATCAAAAGGTTCACAACAATCTAGGCAAGAAACATAAACGATTTAGAAATATGCTTGAAAAAAAAGAAAATTTAAAGCAATCATGAAAAATCAAAATTAAATATCTTAGAGGTTGAAAATCAAGTTTTGAGCTCAAATCTTGATCAATAGGAAAAAAAACCCTTACAAAATGGAAAATATATTTAAAGGGTCAAAAAAATAATATTTAGACTTGGATAGGCAAGAATCATCCAAGGGCAAGAAAGGTTTGAGTTACTAACCTAAGTCTAAGGACAATGTGCTCTCATATCATAAAATTGCATATAGCTATGGAACTAAACCTAAATCTAGGAGTCAAGTCAAGATTATAATAGAGGTTATCCCTAGAGTTGACCTTGAGGAGACTAGCATGACTAAAGCATCTAAGAAGCCTAGGAAAGTCATTAGAAATGTATTTAAGAAAGTTATTTCTAGTGAGTACCTAGTATATCTAAGCAGATCTAATAGGTATTGTATTTCTAAGAGTGTGATCTCTTCACAGTAGATGGGTATAGGGTATATCAACCCTAATTGGAAGGGCAGTTAATCCAACCATGGTGAAGTTAATATTTTTGGAGCATTTTCAAGATATTATAACATCTTGAAAATAAGAAGTTGATTTTTATCCTTGAAAAGTTTATAGTGTGTCAATAAAAAATTGAGATATTGAGATTAATCAAATTGACACAAATAAGATAGAATTCAAAAGTATGTCAAGTTGGAGTTTTGATACATTCGAGGGAGATATGGTCGCCTATGTCAAATCATGAATTTGGTATATTGAATAGTGATTAGTTGATGACACTTAGATAAAAATCTAAGTATTTTCTTATGAGTCATAACTATTATACTTGTGTGTCCTATCACATGACATGACATCATATCATACATTCATATTGTCATGAAAAATGATACATGTCATGTCATACATTCATTAATTCATTCATTGAAATTTGTCATAGTTTAACGTTGGCTGACAACCTAACGCAACCCTCCTCCTTTATACATACATCATTTAATTTATGATAGATTATATCTTTTTGATATGCATTGTATGTCATACTATTTTACATGCATTATTTCAATTATTTATAATTAAGGATAAATATGACATTTATTGACATCCTAGGTAGGATAGTCAAATTTTGAAGATAGAGATCCATGATCCCTTGGTTTATGAAAAACTTATTTTACATCTCACGGGACCATAGGATGACTTGTATGTGTATTGAGACATATTAGACACAAGTGAGATATAAGGATATGAATTAAGTTCAAGATGTAATTTGATGTATCAAAATGAGCTTTAGTTTCATGAAACCAAATGAATTTTGTGTTAATCAATCATAGGGAAAGCTAATGTGCAAATCATATGCATTTATTCCATAGATCATGATTGAAAATTATATTTGAAAACCATTTCAAAAATATTTTGAAAAATATTGGTGAAGTATATTTATTGATAAGAATCATCATTGATAAGTTAGATACAAAGTTAGACTGAAACATTGAAGTTTTCAATAGTTTTTAACTTTGTAAGATTATTTAAAAATAAGATATATTTCCATAGAAAATTATTTTTCTTTAATAGTATTTGACATAATAATGTCAATATGAAATTTCATGATTTTTCAAAAATCATAGAATTATTTATGTATTTTTGAAATTCTTACTGAAAAGTTGAAATTTCAAGATTTAAGCTATCAATCAATTGGTGTTAGTTACCAATCAATTGATAGCTATATTTTTGACTGAAATGAGTTTATTTTAGCTATTAAATCTTATTTTTAGGGTTTTTAACTATCCCTAACCCTCTAATATGTTTAGATAAGCATTTAAAGGTGAATTTATTGATGAAAATATTAAAAGGAATGATAAAAGGAGAAGAATAAGGATTTGAGAAAGAGGATTAAATTCAAGATTGAATCTTTAATCTCATGACTTGGATTTTGAAAATTTTTAAACGTTTAGGAATTCAAAATCATTATTGGTGTAATGGTTGAAGATGGAGCATGCTTTGAGGGGGAGGTTAACCTTAAAGACATGATTTGGGTAAGAAAGGAGAAATTTTAAGGATGAGTGAATATTGATGGATTGAATGCTCAAGGTTGAGCATTGGAGAAAATGGAAGGTAGGAAACTTTCATTGGGACATTGAAAGTTTGGGATGAATCTTGAGAAAAGATTTTTGATGTATGTTAAAGGAGGAGAATGTAGAGTTTAAGTTAGAAAACTCTCATTCATGTTTTGACATGAGAAGAAGGATGAAGAAGGAAAGTTGGGCTAATGAGTTAGCTTAACTTAAACATATTATCAAACATCAAATAGAGGAAGATTATTGGTGCAATTAACCTCGCGTCAAGGTTGACCAAGCTCGAGTTGACTCGAGTTATATTTTTATGTTTGATCAATATGTTAGTGAAAAGTTAAATAGGTCAAAGTTGACCGGATACTTGACGATGTTAGATGAATAAATTTGATCATGGTTGATCGAGTTGAATGTAGAGTCCAAGCAAAGTCAAGGTTGACTTGAAGCTTAGAAATGAGTGAGAAGTCCAAGTATGACCAGATACTTGATAGGTTGGTGGAAGACCTAATTTAAAACTAGATAATGAAAATCCTAGTTGGGAACCAAGCAGTGGAAGTTCTAACAGGGCTAGGCAGTGGAAGACCTAGGTAATGGAAGTTCTAGTTAGGAACTAAGTAATGGAAGTCCTAGTTGGGAACTAGGCAGTAGAAGTCTTAGAGGGACTAGGCGGTGAAAGACCTAGTTGAAAACTAGGTAAACCTAGTTGAAAACTAGGTAAACCTAGTTCAAAACTAGGTAAACCTAGTTGAAAACTAGATGAAGTCCCAATAGGTCAAGTTTGATCGGATATTGGGCAACGGAAGTCTTAGCAGGTCATGAATGACCGAATACTAGGTAGAGGAAGTCCTGATAGGTTGAGGTCGACCGGATACTAGGCAAAAAGCAAATTCAGCCTTGAAAAAATTGGAATAAACTTAGAATTTCGGGTTTGCTTGGCAGCTTATTTCGAGTGGATAGAAGGCTTCAAAATCGATTAGTCCAATCGATTGGAGGATTGGTGCAATCGATTGGATAGGTAAAAATAGTTGTTTTGCCGGTTTGAATGATCAAATTTGATGTGACAATCGATTGGTGAGTAAGGACAATCGATTAGTAGGCGTATTTTATCCCGATTGCAACCCTAAAAAGGGGGTTTCGTGGAGATTTGAAGCGGTCAGTTCTTGGGGGTTTTGGAGCAAAGTGCTTTTGCATTTCCAACTATCAAGAAGCATTCCAAAGCAACAATGAAGCAAGCAAAGCAAAGTGTTCATTGTAAAATTGTTTTACTCTTCATTTGTATAAGAACAAGGTTGTAAGAGGCTTCTCCACCTCCGAAAAATTTCCGAAAAGGAGGAAGTTCATAGTGGAAAGAGATCACTAAAGGTAGGCCTTGGATTAGTCACCTAAGAGGTGGATACCAAGTAAAATCCTGGAGTTGTGTATATGGAGTCAAGTTTGAATCAAGGTTTTCGCTACGCATTCAAACGATGAGCACGACAAGATCGAGAGAAGCGATCGAAGCTATTCACTCCACCCTTTAATTCGCACGGGTCCTAACAGATCGAAATAGTAGCCTTGAACGAAGGAGGTGGGGGCTCCCAGAGAAGTGAACTCTAAGCGAAAAGTCCAAGCAGATCAAAGATGACTGGATGCTTGGTGGAAATCCTAAAGGAGTGAACAATAAGTTGTGAAAAGTCCAAGCAAGTCAAGAGTGATCGGATGCTTGATAAAAATCCTAGAAAATCCTAAGGGAGTGAACCTCAGGTGATGAAAAATTTTAGAGGAGAGAAGTGACCTCGATTGACTGAATATTTGAGGGGAAACCCGGACCTTGAGAATAATGGTAGTCCTTCATTTGAAAGAAGCATTCTTGGAAATACAATCAAAGTCTCACATTAAAAATACATAAAAAGATCATGTGTTTATAAGATGAAAGATATCTCTATAGGTTTGAGATCTTTTGGGTAAAACCCAAAAATAAATTCATAAAAATTTTGGTTCAAAGTGAATATAATATCATATAATTATAGAGATATATGAATTTTTTTGATCTTAACAAATATTCATGAGTTACTATGGTCATTATAAATTCCTAGTGATGTCATTTGTACATACTAATGATCTCGCAACTTTTATAGATCTAACGAACAAAGTATTCTTGGACTACTTAGAACTAATGAAGAACATGATAAACATCGGTGGTTGGATTTAGAGATCTGATCTTGCCGATAGAGTAGTTTCATATAAGTTCAATAAGTGGTCAATTTATTTACTCTCAATAGGTCTTCTTAGGCACACTTTTCCCAAATAAATTATTTTTAGTTGATTAGTTGGGAATGCCCAAAATCTATTCAAAAGTGTAATAATTTTTTTTTGATTCATAGTGAGTTCCTCGAAGATTATAAGATCACTTTAACTTGGTTAACTAAGAAAGGAGTCAAATTCACTTATGCTTTGTTTACTCCAAGAAAGAAAAAGAGAAAAAAAAATTAGGAAAAGAGGGGGAAAGGAAAAAGAAAAAAGAAATGAGTTAGCCTTAAGTAACCTCACGATCACTAGTAAGGCCAGTTGCAATCACGAATGAGGTCATCCATAGTAGTATGCAAAGTATGTCACAAGTGAATTCAATCGTAGTCACGGGATGGGCTGATGACTAATACATGAGATGTTGTCATTATGAATTCGATCGTAGTCACTTCATGAGTGAACTCGCGACCATGTGCAAGGTCAGTTGCAGCCGCATGCGAGAGCATCTGCCGCCATGAGTGAATTTGTGGCCTCGTTCGCAGCCACGAGCAAGGAGGCAATCTCACTTGCAGGTGCAAGAGCTTGACAAGTGACTAGTGGTGCAATGATAGTCCAAAGAAGCCGACTTGAGGCTTGGGTGATTCATACTCAACAAGTATTGAGTTGAAAATTTATTGGATCAAATGGTCAAGGTTGACCTAAACCTTAGCAAATAAGAGATTGAGGTCGATCTAAACATTGCATATTGTAGAAAAAATCAAGAGGTTGAAAATACATTCAAAGTTTTATATTGAAAATATATTAAAAAAATTATAAATTTATAAAGATAAAAAATATTTCTATTAGTATGAAATTTTTTAGATAAAGACTAAAAATAAATTCATGAAAACTTAAACACAAAGTGGATAATATCATACCATTATGGAGATAGGTGACTTTCATCGGTCCTAACAAGTAATATCAGAGTCACGGTCCAGATCGATCTTGGAGGAGTGAGCTTTATGTGATAAAAAGTTCAAGTAAGTCAAAGATGACCAGATACTTAACAAAAATCCTAAGGAAGTGAATTCTAGATGATGAAAAATAGGACCGGATGCTTGAAAGAAGGTCTGGAGCAAGTCAAGAGTGATCGGATGTTTAAGGGAAGACTTGGACTATAAAAATAATGATGGACCTTCATTTGAGGAGAAAATGATTAAGAATATAATTAAAATCTCATATTGAAAATATATGAAAAATATCATGAGTTTATAAAGATAAAAGATATCCATTGATATAAGGTTTTTTTTTTAGTATCGTCAAAAAAAAATTATGAAAATTTAGATTTAAAATGAATAATATCATAATATTATAAAGATATATAAATTCGAGATCAAGACTTTGACTAGAAGCTTGATAAGCTATTAAACAAGCAAGGGGGCCAAGAGGTCTAAGTTAATCAGGAGTTCAATAGATTGCTCATTGACCAAGAGATCAAGATTCAACTAAGAGCTCAGTACGGGGGCGCTGAGGGCGAGCGTTTCGTCTTTTGCCATAACTAAGAGCTCAGTAGATTACGCAATAGTAGGAAAGATCATGACTCGATAGATCTCGAGTTAGTGTCAGCGGGTCAAGTGAGGTGTCGATCCGATGGCTTAGAAGCTCCGAATGGGTGGGACTTGGAGAAAAGGCAACGGGTGCGTTGTGCTTGGCCAAACATGTCAAGGAAGAGGCAATTGGAGATGATGCTCAATAATTGTGTGCTATTGTTTGGCCAAACAGAAAGGTTAATCAAATATTATTGAAGAATTAAGCTGACCATATATATTCGTGCGTCGCTATACGAAATTCGTCGTTTGGGTCATTTTACCTTTCAAAGAGTATGTCATAGTAAAGGACAAAAATCAAAGGCATCCTTTTTTAATGGAATCATCAAGGCATCTTTTCACATCTTTTTTTAATAAAAAAAACATCTCACTCCTGTAAAATAATATAATTATCTTTAAATATACTATTTGATCAATTTTAAATTATTTTCAAACTAATTTTAATTTTAAATCATGAATCATTCCGGCGATAGCTGACCTATTTAATAACATTGATGTTGTAACAATTATAATTTCTTAGTTATTACAATGATATTTAATCGGTTCAAAAATATTTATATTGTAATAGTTATGAATTCATAATTTTTATAATACAAATTTGATAAATTCACCTAACGCTCATGTTATAGCAACAATAAAATCGTAGTTGCTATAACTCAGATTTATCATGTTTAAAAATATTCATCTTATAACCGTTGTAAATCATAACTATTATTACTCAAATTTATCATGTTCAATAATATTTACATAGTGTAATAATTACGAAATTATAATTTTTATAACTACGATAGTAATTGTAAAATCATAATTATTATAATATGAATTTGTTTTTCTCATATAATTGATTAATCAATTCAGAATTGAATAAGTGAGATAGAAGATAATAATATCAAATAGTATATTTGAGAATGATTATATTATTTTATCGAGAAAGTTGATGGGATGAGATGAGATTTTTTTTTATTACAAAAAATTAAAAAAAGACATTCATATGATATCTTAAACTCTTTCGAAATGATATGTGATTTGATAAATACCCATCCTCAAATGTGTTCATTGGTAAAATGGTAAAATAAAATAAAATAATGGTGTAGCTGTAGGC